>CM074313.1:2732500-3165000 GCA_037194245.1 Opsariichthys bidens
AATGAATGTCGAATGAAGTGGTAGGTTACTCCCAATCTAAGAGCGCTCCACCAGGAGTTCTCCCGATGGCCACTCCAGGCCTATAAGCATTAAATGCATCTAAATGTGTTTTGATACAGGGTCCCAATAGCTTAGCTTGCTATTTTAACATTACTCTTACAGTAAACATTGACAGTTTGCTTTGAAGTCTGAAGCCTTTGGTGAGAAATCTTTTGCCACTTCCTATCCCTCACATGCTCTTATCACCATATTTAATAACATTCACATCAAAGGATCAAAGTGCCTGTCACAATTGTACCCTGCTTTGGTCTGCTGGCCATTTCCTCTGCACAACTGCCATTAGCATGAGAAAATATAGGGGGTGAGTTTTATTATGTCTGACTTTTATGAAAGTCGGTATCAAACTCTTTGAATCATGCTGCTGCAGTTCGCAGGTCTGTGTGGATTGAGAAGACACATTAGCATTAGCATGTGGATAGGAATCAAAGGCTACGATCACACATGTCAGTGTTTGGAAACTCACTGTTTACTATTTGGTACCTTAGTAGCCTACATAAAAGAGGAAGAGGAGGATCAAATAATCTCTGGATAGACGGGAAACCGAAGTCAGTTCCTTTTTTTCAAACCATTTAATTTATGTTTGGAAAATGGAACTTTTGGGACACGAAAAATGAAAATTGTTCATTTTTTATTAACAAAACATTCTGGGGGCCATGAAATGACCAAAAGGGCTGGTGGTTGCTGGCAAAGAAAAGAAAAAGAAACACACTGTAAAAAATTGTGCTGTAAAATAACAGTAATCTACTGGCAGCATGGTTACCATTAATGTACTGTAAATTTACAGCTCTTTTATTTTACTGTATGTTACCGTAATGCTACCATGGAAATGAACTTATTTCATTTGGGAAGCCGTTTCGCTACAAACAGTTTGTGTTCGCAGTTAAGAAACATTCGTTTTCAGTTGACTCAAATGAAACAAATTCACAGTACTAATGCTGTGTAAATACTATTTTTTTTACTTAATGCAAAATACCAAAATAATTAAAAATATGACTTCAAATCAAATCTTTGCAGCTTGTCTAAGCTAGCAATAGCACAAATACATGTGCTAAAGTACTTAATAAACAGCTTATCACTGCATTAACAACTACAGTTACTGTCTTCAAATGAAGCAACAAGCAGCATAACATCAGTGTTTCTCAGCTCATTATTGACTGAAGCACAGGCTCTACTCTCCAGCACAATGGTGACCCACAAAACTAATTCATTAAACTAACAGATCTCTCCTATATCATACTGTACAAAAACACAAAACACTTCAGTTCAGTATTTACTCTCCTTATCTGTTATTGACTGATAAGTAACTTTTTTCTCTTAACTTTCACTAATGTTTCAGTCAAATGAACTTGTTTTGTATAGCAAATCTGACTGTTACGTTCAACAGAATATTACTGTTTTTCTTCCTTCATTTTATGGTAATTGTAAGCAAGGCTGGCAGTAAATTGCTGTTTTTAAACAGTTTGTTGCTGTAAATTAATTTACAGAATATTACTGTTTTTCCTTGATTTTACAGTAATCTACTGGCAGCTGTGGTTGCCATTAAATTGCTGGGTTTTTTTAACAGTGCGTTGCCGTAAATTAATTTACAGTTGATTACTGTTAAATTATGTTTCACTCTTTTTTCCATCTCACAGCTTTAACCCTTTAAACCCCACAGCAAAATCTTCAGTTTTAAATGATCACTTGATTGTGTCCCCACTACAGAGTAACACTGAAGCAGTGCTGAAGTTAATGAGACAACAGTTAATGAGATAATTAAGTGATAATTGAGAATTAGTGATGAACACCTGCTGTTAACAAGCAGAATCACTTAAGGAAAATTAACAACAAGAACATAAAAAACCATCAGAAACACAATAACTTCAACGGACTTCCAGCCACAGCCTTAGATGAAATCAGCTGATAAGCCTAAAATGAAAATATCTAAAGTTTAAATATCTCAAGAGGATTAAACAATATAAACAGCATTACTAGCTTCACTTATTACTAAACAGGTTGACTTTTTTTCTGTGAGATAACTACAGAAGTTCTTATTGAGAATTAACAGAGCTTCAGATGCTGTTTTGTTTCGTTACCATGATGGAGGTCAGTGTTAGCTTTAGTTGGGTTCTTGACCCTTGTCTTTTTAACATTAGAGTTTCTTTGCATATTGTAACTGTGTGTTTACCACACACAATTGTTACAGTAGTAAAGCCTAAGGACATCATGCTTAGGCATTGTTGGTAATGTACTGATTTTTATAATTATCTGAATTAGTTCCATCATAAATGTCTGCAGATTTTTTTAATGAAATTAATTTTTATTGTCACCTCTCTAGCATTACCACTTAAAAACATGCAGTTCCGTTTATTAAGACTTATTTACAGATAAATGTGTGAACTGTGGCATTACTGAGCTAAACAGAGAATTCAAGAATCAGCATATGAATCTCAACAATGGTGCCAATCAACAAACAAAATAAAAGTCAGCACAAAAGCAACAGCAAAAATCAAGGCAGTAAGAATTAGAGAAAAAAACCAGACTATTCAGCAACATAATTTATTCATGCTGGGAGTTTTGTATCCAGCATGCATTACAGCAAGAAGCTTTTGATTGTCACCATTGTTGAGATTCATATCCCAATTGTTGATGTCTGTGTGACTCTGAGTTAAATAGTAGTTCAAGATGTTATCCACACAAGCTATTAACAAATTACTTCATATTATTTGTCTTTCATATTAATGATAAATTTCATGATCACAATTAAAATTATAGAACCATCTAAACTCTAATGAGATTAACAAATTTGGCTGAAAAATGCTAATTTTGACTATTAATAAACAACTGATCTCTTTTGATCACAACTCCATCTGGTTTCTCAACTATAAAACATGTGCTTTAATAACACTGTTATAGCTGGCAAAGATCAAGATCCCAACTAAACCAACACTGATCTCTATCATTGTAACGTCAAACGACAATAAAACAACATCTGAACCTCTGTCAGTTCTCAATATGAGCTTCTGTACACATGACAGAAAAAAGTCAGTCTGTTTAGTAATAAGTGAATCAGGTAATGCTGTTTGTGGGGTTGATTAATCAGATCTTGAGAGATTTAATGGAGTTTATCTTCAGTTGATTTAATATTTTTTCTGTTCTTGTTTCTCTTCCATCAGTGATTCTGCTTGTAAACAGCAGGTGTTCATCAGTGTCTGAATTCACTCTTTTTTTTTCATTCACTCTGTCAAGTGGAGTATATTAGTGAACTAGTGTAAGGAATAGTGAATGAGGGTATAGCATGTAATTTGGAACACAGCCTCTGAGTGTTGACTTTGAGCGCTTTTAATTCACAGTGTGTTGCTGTAGGCTATTTTCTAGAAAACTTCAAATATTACCCAGAATGCGTTGTTTCTACAGCATTATACTGTTTTAATGGAAAACAGCATGTTATTGTTGAAATTTGGCTGTTTTTTTACAGCAATTTTTTTACAGTGCAGTTAATGCAAGCAGATTCCACAAACCAACAGCACATTTTGTGAGCAAATTCTTAAGTTGTAGTCATGTTTAAATTTTCATGTCTGAAATGAAGTCATTTTAATAGGAATCAACACAGTAATATATAATAAATCAATTTTAAAATAATAAATTGCTGTGATTATCAGTTTAAAATGGCACAGCCTGTAAATTGACCAATATAATCCAGTAGATTAGTCGACTAAAAAATGACTTAAAAACAAAACAAAAAAACAGAATAGGTTGTTTAAATATCATAAAAGTCTAAATAAATTGACACAGGAATAATATATATATGATAGTTGGTTAATCTGCTCATTAGCTTGTTTGATATATATACAGTATATAAACTATTTAACCAAAGATTTTAAGGTCTTGCCTTGGTTCCCCAAATCTCAATCCAGTAGAGCATCTGCGGGATGTGCTGGACCAACAAGTTCAATCCATGGTATATGTTCTTTATACATTAAAATATACAGCTACCCAGGGGGAAATGATCACATTTGGAGCTCTGTGAGAAGTTACCTTCTCACAAGATCTGTGGCTTTCTCCCTTCTCTCTTTCTTTATAGAAAGAAAGAGCATGATAGTTGGTTAATGAGCAGATTAACCAACTATCACGCTTCAAAACCAGTTCCAAAAATCCAAAGTTTAAACATTTTGATTTGCCCAGTAGAAGAGATTTAGTAAAACCTGGAAGCAAAACTTGACTTTTGTGGTGAGAGAATGTAAACTGAAGATGCAGGAGAAGCGGAAGGGAGGAGAATGAGATTAGGTGCCATATGATGGTGAATCTTTCCAGGTCTTTCTCTACATGAATCAAAGCAGAATCGAAGGAGTGGTGGATACGGGCAGAGGAAAGTCAAAGAATATGATGAATTATTCAGGCAGGTTTGCAGCTGCTGACAGAAAGGCCGAAAACTCTCAGGTGTGTTTCAGCACGGTACCATGCGGGAATCAACAAACCTCCTCTGGCGTGCCACAGTTTATGCAGCATCAAGGAGTAAATTGATTTCCACCACCAGTGTCACTGCACTGGCTGTTTGATATTTATTGTGGAAGAGAATGTGTGAGAGAGGAGAGAAAGAGGAGACAAGAATTGCAAAGAGGGGTCTGGTGAAAAAACAATCTCCTTTATCTGATGCTGTGACATTGAGGGGAGGGACAGTTTAGAGTCCTTTAAAAAGAAAGAGAGAAGGGAGAAAGCCACAGATCTTGTGAAAAGGTAATGTTGAATTAGCAGACAAATGACTTCCAACTTCTCACAGTGATCCAAATGTGATCATTTCCCCTGGGCCGCTGTATATTTTAATGTGTAAAGAACATGATTGAACTTGTTGGTCCAGCACATCCCGCAGATGCTCAACTGGATTGAGATTTGGGGAACCGAGGCAAGACCTTTAAAATCTTTGGTTTGGCGGGGTGCTTTATTGTGCTGAAACTATTGACAAGAAGGGACGTACCTGGTCTGAAACAATGATTATCTAGGTAGCATGTGTCAAATTTCCATCCACATGAATGGCTGGACCCAGGGTTTTGCAGAAGAACACTGCCCAGAGCATCACACTCCCTCCACCGGCTTGTCATCATCCCACAGTACACCCTGTTGCCATCACTTCCCCAGGTATACGTTGTACTTGTACACAGCTGTCCATGCGATTTAAAAGAAAACTCATCGGACATGGTAACCTTGCTCCAAGGTCCAGTTCCGACGCTCGCATGCCCATCGTAGGTGCTTTCGAAAGTGGACAGGGGTCATCATAGACACATAGATTGGTCTCCGGCAATGCTGCCTCAAACGACTCTGACACATTCCTCCCATAACATCATTAAAATTGTGACTCGTGACACGGTAGACCTTCTGTTGGCTCTGACCAGATGGGATAGCCTTCACTGCCCTCGTGTATTGATGAGCCTTGGGCGCCCAACACCCTGTCGCTGGCCTGTTAAATCATTTGTTGTGCCTTCTTGAACTCCCGTTGGTAAATTCTCACCATTGCTGAGCGGGAGCCATGTCATTTCAGAGTTACTCGTTGCCCTGCCATAACAATTTGTCCTTTGTCAAAGTCCCACAGATCTTTATTCTTGCCCATTTCTCCTGCACCCAACACATCGATTACGAGAATTGATTGTTTGCTTACCATCTAATCTAACCAGACTTTAATATGTGGCCTTGTTAGGAGTTGATCAATGATTTTCGCTTCATCTGTGATTTGACTTATCAGTATAATAAAGTAATTTGTGATTAATGTCATAATTTCCAACCAGTCTTAATTTACTTCATTTCAACACAGTCTCACCTTTATTCGTCACATGCTGCCGTTCGGTCATTTTCCTTTCACGTCAATACTCCGATGTTTAGGGTACTCCTCTTCGTCAATAAGCCGACGTTCAGGGTCTTCCGATTAGGGTATCCAAAGATGAGAGATTTGCATTCAAATCTATCGGAAGACCCTAAACGTCGGCTTATTGACGAAGAGGGGTACCCTAAACAGAAGACCCTAAACGTTGGCTTGTTGACGAAGAGGGGTACCCACAACGTCATCTTATTGATGAAGAGGGGTAACCCTAAACGTCATCTTATTGACGAAGAGGGGTACCCTAAACGTCGGCTTATTGATGAAGAGGGGTACCCTAAACGTCGGCTTATTGACGAAGAGGGGTACCCTAAACGTCGGCTTATTGACGAAGAGGGGTAACCCTAAACGTCATCTTATTGACGAAGAGGGGTACCCTAAACGTCGGCTTATTGATGAAGAGGGGTACCCTAAACGTCGACTTATTGACGAAGAGGGGTACCCTAAACGTCGGCTTATTGACGAAGAGGGGTAACCCTAAACGTCATCTTATTGACGAAGAGGGGTACCCTAAACGTCGGCTTATTGACGAAGAGTGGTACCGTCAACGTCATCTTATTGATGAAGAGGGGCACCCTAAACGTCGGCTTATTGACGAAGAGGGGTACCCTCAACGTCACCTTATTGACAAAGAGGGGTACCCTAAACGTCGGCTTATTGATGAAGAGGGGTACCCTCAACGTCATCTTATTGACAAAGAGGGGTACCCTATATGTCGGCTTATTGACGAAGAGGGATACCCTAAACGTCATCTTATTGACGAAGAGGGGTAACCCTAAACGTCATCTTATTGACGAGGAGGGGTACCCTAAACGTCGGCTTATTAACGAAGAGGGGTACCCTCAACGTCGGCTTATTGACGAAGAGGGGTAACCCTAAACGTCATCTTATTGACGAAGAGGGGTACCCTAAACGTCGGCTTATTGACAAAGAGGGGTACCCTAAACGTCGGCTTATTGACGAAGAGGGGTACCTTAAACGTCATCTTATTGACGAAGAGGGGTACCCTAAACGTCGGCTTATTGACGAAGAGGGGTACCTTAAACGTCATCTTATTGATGAAGAGAGGTACCCTCAACGTCGGCTTATTGACAAAGAGGGGTACCCTCAACGTCACCTTATTGACAAAGAGGGGTACCCTAAACATCGGCTTATTGATGAAGAGGGGTACCCTCAACGTCATCTTATTGACAAAGAGGGGTACCCTAAACGTCGGCTTATTGACGAAGAGGGGTACCCTAAACGTCGGCTTATTGACGAAGAGGGGTACCCTCAACGTCGGCTTATTGACGAAGAGGGGTACCCTAAACGTCATCTTATTGACGAAGAGGGGTACCCTAAACGTCGGCTTATTGACGAAGAGGGGTACCCACAACGACATCTTATTGATGAAGAGGGGTAATCCTAAACGTCGGCTTATTGATGAAGAGGGGTAATCCTAAACGTCATCTTATTGACGAAGAGGGGTACCCTAAACGTCATCTTATTGATGAAGAGAGGTACCCTCAACGTCGGCTTATTGATGAAGAGGGGTACCCTCAACGTCACCTTATTGACAAAGAGGGGTACCCTAAACGTCGGCTTATTGATGAAGAGGGGTACCCTCAACGTCATCTTATTGACAAAGAGGGGTACCCTATATGTCGGCTTATTGACGAAGAGGGATACCCTAAACGTCATCTTATTGACGAAGAGGGGTAACCCTAAACGTCATCTTATTGACGAGGAGGGGTACCCTAAACGTCGGCTTATTAACGAAGAGGGGTACCCTCAACGTCGGCTTATTGACGAAGAGGGGTAACCCTAAACGTCATCTTATTGACGAAGAGGGGTACCCTAAACGTCGGCTTATTGACAAAGAGGGGTACCCTAAACGTCGGCTTATTGACGAAGAGGGGTACCTTAAACGTCATCTTATTGACGAAGAGGGGTACCCTAAACGTCGGCTTATTGACGAAGAGGGGTACCTTAAACGTCATCTTATTGATGAAGAGAGGTACCCTCAACGTCGGCTTATTGACAAAGAGGGGTACCCTCAACGTCACCTTATTGACAAAGAGGGGTACCCTAAACATCGGCTTATTGATGAAGAGGGGTACCCTCAACGTCATCTTATTGACAAAGAGGGGTACCCTAAACGTCGGCTTATTGACGAAGAGGGGTACCCTAAACGTCGGCTTATTGACGAAGAGGGGTACCCTCAACGTCGGCTTATTGACGAAGAGGGGTACCCTAAACGTCATCTTATTGACGAAGAGGGGTACCCTAAACGTCGGCTTATTGACGAAGAGGGGTACCCACAACGACATCTTATTGATGAAGAGGGGTAATCCTAAACGTCGGCTTATTGATGAAGAGGGGTAATCCTAAACGTCATCTTATTGACGAAGAGGGGTACCCTAAACGTCAGCTTATTGATGAAGAGGGGTACCCTAAACGTCGGCTTATTGACGAAGAGGGGTACCCTAAACGTCGGCTTATTGACGAAGAGGGGTAACCCTAAACGTCGGCTTATTGACGAAGAGGGGTACCCTCAACGTCGGCTTATTGACGTGAAGGGAAAACGACCGAACGGCAGCATGTGATGAATAGGCGTGAGACCGTGTTGTTCATTTTGTTGATATTATTATGTTACACCATTTTCCATTTTCCAGCCCAATTTGAGAATCTCAGTGCTACATGTGAGTTTGTGACTATTATGATTGACTATTATGTTGACTTGTTGTCATTCACTTTTGGCACCTCAGAGATGTGCTCTCCAACATAATCTCTTGATTATGTATTCATTATTTTTAAAAGGTAATGACAAAAAAAAATCTGAACAAGCATAAAACTGGATTGATATGTGCATCTCAATGAGAAAACAGCACAGAAAGTCTGCAAGGCTGTACAATTTAAGCACATCTGCACAGGATAGCAATTTCGGAACAGTAGAAGGTGAAGGTTTAGCTCTTGAATCTTAATTAGCTAACATGACTGGACAGTCTAGGAAGATTACCTGGCAATGTCAGTGCAGCTAATTAATATTCATGAGCTCAGTCTTCACCATATATGCCTAGTGGCATAAGTCATTCTCTCGTCAAGGTTGTAAAGTCATAAGATAGCTTCCTCTACCAAAGCTATCTCAAGTTATCTCATCTGTGATCATATACACAAACTAAGCAATCAAACTACGATTTTTATGACAATAATTGCGATTGCGGTTTAAAATACAATTTTTAAATAATTCCGGGTTTGCTTTGCTTGTTTGTACATCACAGCAATAGCGAACAATAACTATCCAATCAACTCCAGTCCAACCCTACATTTTCTTGTTCCAGAAGCAGTTTTACATGGATATATACGTCACAATAGGAAAGAAAAGACTATTGCAATATCATGCTGACTTTAAAGATTCTTCCAAAAATCTCCTCTTGCAGCACTCAGATTTGGAGAAACATGAGAATGAATAAATAGCTATATTTTGTGGATGAACTATCCCTCACGCCCGGTTTAGATTACACTATATCAGCCTGATTTTGGCATGGTCCATTTGATGTAGGGTATTGTGGTGATTCGTAAAAAGTCAATGGGAATGCAAGAAACGATTGTTTCATATCGTATAGCGTGTCATAGTGAACGACAACCGACGCCATGTCTGCGACACTTCACAATGTAGCGACAGAAAGACTAGATTGTTTAAAAAAAGTCCTCCTTAACAAGCTATAGGAGCAATAGGAGCTCTTCCACACACAGCTGTCAAACAAGGCAAGAAAAAAGACAGGTGATGATATTGGTGCTGCTGTGGAATTATGCAAAGGAGAAAGGTTTGCAGAACTATGGCAATAAAACTCCAGCCTTTGTGATGCTTCCTCGAGGGACTATCACAAAAGAGCGAAACAAGATAATTGCTGGCGAACGATAACGGAGGCTCGGTGGCTTGTCCTCTTCAGGTTGGTGGAGAGCTCCTGCCTCAAGTGGAGGAGTTCAAGTATCTTGGGGTTTTGTTCACGAGTGAGGGAAGGAAGGAGCGTGAGGTTGACAGACGGATCGGTGCAGCTTCTGCAGTAATGCGGTCGATGTACCGGTCTGTCGTGGTGAGGAAGGAGCGGAGCTGCAAGGCCAAGCTCTCGATTTACCGGTCAATCTACGTTCCTACTCTCACCTATGGTCATGAGCTTTGGGTCATGACCGAAAGAATGAGATTCCGGATACAGGCGGCCGAAATGAGCTTTCTCCGCAGGGTGGCGGGACGCTCCCTTAGAGATAGGGTGAGGAGCTCGGTCACTCGGGAGGAGCTCAAAGTAGATCCGTTGCTCCTTCACATCGAGAGGAGTCAGCTGAGGTGGCTCGGGCATCTGTTTCGGATGCCTCCCGGACGCCTCCCTAGGGAGGTGTTCCGGGCATGTCCCACCAGGAGAAGGCCCCGGGGAAGACCTAGGACACGCTGGAGAGACTATGTCTCTCGGCTGGAAGTCCGAGAGAGCTGGAGGAAGTGTCTGGGGAGAGGGAAGTCTGGGAATCTCTGCTCAGACTGCTGCCCCGGATAAGCGGAAGACAATGAATGAATGAATGAATGAATGAACGATAACGGAGGCGCTTTAGCAACCCTAGAATTAACATTAAGATAACACGTCGCTTCGGTAGCCGCTTCACATTTTTGTTTCCAGAAGTCAGTCAATAGTTCCGCCTTCTCGATGACATCATGCACGTCATTAAAGACGACAAGCGATTATTGGTCGGAAGCAATGTGTAATCTGACATGTTTCTTGTCCATAACACAACAAGAGTTTCGTAGAGCTGCACGATTCTGGATAATATAAGAATCACAATTTTTTGGGTTTCAAATAGAGATTCTCCCACGATTCTGAATATACAACCAGAAAAAAATAACATGCAATTGACAAAAATATAAATGGCTGGAATCTAATTTCTGAATTAATCATTTAAAAAGTGGCTTTGAATGAATTCAGTGACTCAATAATAAATACTTGTTTCATTACCGAAAGAATCAGTGTTTTTGAACAAATCTTTTGAATGAATGATTCAATGACAAATCAATTTAACGGTCGCTTGTCGCCACCTAGTGGAATAAGATGAGATTGATACAACCAAGTTTGTTTCATAAGGTAGTTTGCTCTATTTTGATCGCCATCGTAGACATCAGTGTGTGTATACTAACTTAAAAACTCACATCTCAGTACTTCTGTGATAATCTGAATATTTTTAACACAGAAATAACTAATGTGTGGTTCAAAACGGTTCTCTCTCGCTATGGCAGCTCGGACACGCATTTGAATGTTTCGGTATGAATTTATCAAGGTTTAAAAGACGCGGGCAAATCGTTGTCATTAATAAAATAAGATTGTGTGGGTGCCTGAATCGAGATTGGGATCTTTTTATGATGAATCGCGCAGCTCTAGAGTTTAGAAGTCAAAAATCGCATAATCTGATACAGTCACTATCGTAATAAATCAATGAGGACAACACATGAGCCTACATAACCAGAACACCCGTGTTGACAGATGCAGGACTGAAAGCCTGTGATTCTATCTGGAACGAAGTCTCATTTGCATTACAGTCACACAAGACTTCGCACTTTCTTGATGCTCACGCTTTGATGCCATTGACAAAGCGCAAGTGAGCTCTGCAGAGCGACCTCTCCACAGAACATGGCGCCCTAAAAGGACTCACACAGCGAGATTCAAATGCATCTTTGTTGCAAAATTGCCATGACTCATGAAAGTCAGAGCAAGAGGGTGAACAATTATTACTGAGATGTCAACGGTTTGCATTCCTTTCCCATTTTACCTGAGGAGAGAAAAAATAAAGAGCCGGAATTGCTCAGACGGGAGGCTTTTTTGGACAACCTGGTGTTTCGTTCTAAGGGAAAATTAGTCACAGAGTAAATAAGCAGGGTTAATTGGTGTCCAAATCGATTAGGCTTTTTCAGTGTAATTGCATTGTGGAAGTCGGCAAAATGCCACCAATGAAAAATGACATTTTCAAAACACCACCTTTACAATGCAAATAATGTGTGCTTCCTAATGCTGTCTCTGTGTTTACCTGTTAACACTAGCTAATTTGACTTGGCTTTGCTAAATGCTTTTTTATATTGCATTTAATTATATTTCAGTCACTTTACAGCAACCTAGTGTGGATGGTGCTACACCATGCCAATTTGTAAAAGCTGTATGAGTTGCTTAGCATGTATCATGCTGCCAATAAGAAATTGTGTATCCAAGCAGAAAATATCTAAGATGACATGACACATGCAAAGCTAGGTGTCAGTGTTTCCATGGAAATGCATTTGGTCTGATCCTGTTCAGATTAAGAAGCAGCATTTGAATATGCTGAGGGATTACAACATTTAATTCCATGCCAATCCACCCTCGGTTTAATCTAATGGAGAATAGCTTGTGATCATAAATAATGCATAGTTGTAGGTTAGCATCACTTTCCTCATCCTGCGATTTTATGCAGGCTGCAGAAGAGAAGATATTAAGGGAAAGAAATTATTTAAACTCATGTAAAAATGTTCTCTTTTCAGCCGTGCCTGTATTTTAAGCAAAACTCCAAAAGCATGCATGTAGTTACAATTCCATGCAATTTCCAGCTGAAATTAACACTAGAGGCAGTAAAACACCAACAACATCAATTAATAATGGCTTACTTTCAAGCTTGCAAAATTATGACCTCAAAACACTTTTACCATAGTACATGATTTGTAAATGAATCCATTTTGAGATTCGCATCACGTAAACAGCTCCAGAAAATAGCTTTTCTGACATAGTAAACTTGCTCAGTAGCTTACCTGGTACAACACTGCACTGCACTGGATTCCCCATGATAAAACATTGTAAAAGCAAGCTAAAATGTCATGTTTGATTCAACAAATGTCATGTTTGCTTTTGTTAACACTATTGTTTAGGTATACGTTAGGGTTTAGTGCACATGGTACGTTATTTTCAAGTGCGAAAGAGCGTTGACCTCGTAACGCCACTTATTGGACAGTTGGATTTTTGAACTGCCACGATCAGTACAACAATCAACATGATAAAATGTTGCCAGATTAATCAAACTGAAAGTACCTCACTGGACATTTCACTTCGAAAGTGTCACGAAGCATGCAAGAAGCCATGTAACAAGAGTTGTCTCTTTTATATATATGCAGCTATACAACACACACACACACACACAACACACACACACACACACACAGTTGTCCATGATTTATGGACGTAATGATTTTTTACCCCCTACACTAACCCTACCCTTAAACTGACCCATCACAGAAAACGTTCTGCATTTTCAGATTTTCAAATCACTTCATTTAGTAAGCTGTTTTCCTCCTGGCAACTGAAAAATACCCCCATAAGGTCAAAATTACACATATATTTATTTCTTACTAATGAAACAATGAAACAAATTCAATCATTAAGAGGTTGTTTATTTAAGAACAAGTGCTGCTTTGTATCTTGCTGTCTGGTAAAGTGTTTTCTCAAAGAGAAGATAAGAAGTTGCACCTCTTGGACTCAACCTAAAACATGGGAAGCCTATTTCGCTTGGATCATGGGTGATAGCCATTTCCCTGCTGTAGCCTGTGTGTACCCTCAGATGCCTATCGATGGAATTGCCTCTCGGCTTGCTGGAGGCTCCATCTTGAGATCTGATCGAGTTCTTCAAAGTCGGAGAAGCCACCTTTATATCATCTATCACAGGAACGTGGCATTCCTCACAAGTACAGGGAGAAATGGAACAAATCAAAGAGCACAGGGAAGTGGTGGAGACTGCAATGTTTGTGGCATTTAAAGGAACAGTTAATCCAAATGAATTTAGAAGCGGCATTTAGAAGTCAGATATTGCCTAATATTAGCTGCTGTCCTTTGCAAAACAGTAAATCAGTGCGTTTATCCAGGTAACTGACAATGGTGCTCCCTCATATCAGACCGCGCACTCACTCGCTCTCGGTTTACACGAACAAACTGCTATCATCTTGACTATTTTTCTTTTTTAGCAGAATCTCTAAGATAATATACAGATTACATAATGATCTGAGTTCAGTCAATTTTTCATGTCCACGAGGTTCTCGTGTCGTCTGAGACCTGTATGACTTACTTTCTTCTGTGGAATACAAAAGGATAAACTTAGCAGAATGGCCTGAATGAGCTACTCTCTTGCATTCAATGAAAGCAAATATTGACTATGGCTGCCAAATATTTTTTTCAGAGAATAACAACTGAAATCTTAGCTTGTTCTTGACAACGTATATTTCAGTTGACTTGAAATATAGTGTATAATTCATAGGAACCAATTTTATGATACCTTTATGATGCTTTTTTTTTTTGGTATGGAAAAGTGCAGCATAAACATTCTTCAAAACTTCTCTCATATTTCACAGAAGACAAAGACATACAATAAACGGTCACAGTTATTTCATTTTTGGGGTAAACAATCCCTTTAATTCAAGAAATACAATGCTTGTGCAACATTACTGCAAAATGTACAATATGCATCACTTGAATGAGTGGCACTAAAAGCATGTTGAGTTATATCAGAAACAGATGAATGTGAATCTGGGAATGTTTATTGGTTGTTGTATGTATTGCAGAAGTTCAATGATTGGAGCTAAAACATTAATGCTCTGTCGCGTTCATCTACATTTCTAACCCTACTCTAAACCTAACTAATAGTACTAATAGCAAACGTGACATAAAAATACAATTTTTTAAGCGCCCATGCCATTTTCACTTACTTCTTTGAGTCTTTGCGTTCTTTCATCATGATTTGTGTTTCACAGGACTAGTACTCAAACGCTCCACATCACAACTGTAATGCTGTAGCAGGTGAGCTACCAAGTAAGTTTACTACATCAAAACAATCATGCATATAGAGCTGGATATGTGATGAAAACATCAAAATGTATTTGTTTTCAAATCACGCGTTATGGTAAAAGTGTTTTGAGGTCATAACATTCATGTTCACACTGCGAGCCTTAATGTTCAATTGGCTCAGATCTGATTTTATATATATATATATATATATATATACTAGCCCAATCGAGTTCCGTGGGGTATCAAGGTAAAAATCATGTCCCGGGGATTAAATATTGCGTTAATGTGGTCACTTCAAGCCATGGAGTTGCAAAACAACCCGCGACAATTAGGGTCAACACCCGTCCCAAATTTTTCGGGACAGTCCTGAAATTGGGAGCTCTGTCCCGCAACATGTAAGTAGTGCATTTCAGTTATATCTGTATAATTATAATTTTTTCATCCCCGAAATTATAATAAGACAGTAAGAAATATATTAAAAACTGTGACTGGCATTTAAAAATCTATTTGTGCAGCCGTCATGTTCTAGCATGTTCCCGCTGGTGACAACTGAGTGGACAACGCAAAGGAATAAGTGCGGGCCCCGTCAAATTCGGTAAAGAAAGCCACCCAGCAAGGATTTCATTTCACATACTGGATTGGAACCTCAAAAGTTGCTCAAAGCTGCCCAAATTGATGATTTAAAGATTTCCAACAAACATGCGCCGATCCAGTGGATGCTCGATGCCACCCACGGAAATGGACGAGCACCAACAGAAAAACACAAGATATTCTCCATTCATTTTAACCAATAAAAAAAATGTATTGCAACTTTCAGACATGATTTCACATAAATAGTTCACATTTAAGGCGGTTTCTATGGCGCTATTATTATGACAAATGTCGAGAGCACATCTCTTCGCTCACAGGCGGATTCCCTTCTCGCACAAAATTCGTGAATTTAGAATTGTTTTCTCTTCAGCAGTTAATATTGCCAGAAGCGCAACATTATAGTGTGGGCAGTTTGCCAATGAATGTAAATCAATATTTAAATAGCATAATAGTCAACATCAAAATCACATCTACTGTCCTGAAACGGATCAATAGCCAGGTGGTCACCCTAGCGGCAACAGTGTAGCAAAAGTAACCCAATTCTACGGGAAGAACGCGGACTTGGCAACACAGCACGCTGTCATACGGAAGTAAAAAATAAAGTCATGTGTTGTCATCTCAAGATTCCGGTAAATATGAGGTGGCATGAATGCAGCAGGAGATTAGGGAAGCACATGACATGATCACATGACCACAAGGGAAGCACATGGAAAAACTTTGAATACCACAGAATAAGACCTGAAACTATATGTGACAGATCCCAACACCCAACGTAAATCCAAAACTATATATGTGACCCTGTCCCAGTAATCCAAAAAAGAAACAAAATTTGGTGTTTTACTGCCTCTGGTGTTCATTTTAGATGGAAGCCACAGTGAATTGTAAGTATATGTATGTTTTTAGAGTTTTGTAAAAATGTAGGTAGAGGCACTTTTTTTTTTTTTCTCAGTGAGCATAGGTTATTTTAATTAGCCAGGTGAATAAACATGAGGGATTCATCTGATCTGACCCACAAACGGTAGATGAGGGAGGCTTCATTAAAGCTTCCCCAGAGCACCATCACCACCGATCACTGTCAGCTCTCATGGATTTCCTATAGAGTTCATATTTCTTTGGACTGTACTGATCCGTCTCAGACTGCCTATAGAAGTGCTAAATCAAGTGGTTGCAGAACACACATTTATACTGACATTTTGAGTCAAAGTACTGTGAACACATTTTGCAAAGTCAACAGAGCTTTGCTGGGCTTTTATCTGGAAACCTCACAGAAGTTCAATCTTCTTACCCACAGTCACGATCATCTGGATTGCGAATTAAACTGACCATCAGCTGTGCACGGATTCTTTCAAACCTGATGCAAATTATTGCTGACTGACCAGGCTCCAGCCAGCAGGTGAGCTTCGTCTCGCTTGAGTCTCTCAAACGGCAGAAAGCAATCATGTGGACTTTGAGTGACAAGGCTGCTGATGAGACACAATGTCCTGCTTGTGTTCGGATGTGGCCGGCCGGCAGGCCTCCGTTCTCTGGAGGAAAAAGAACATCGACTGAGGTGTCTGCTCGCCAAAGACACGTACGATAAGGTCTTTCTCCCCTTTCGATCTAGGACGGACGATCAGGATCCTATAAAATTCTGTGGGCGGCAAATTTACGGCTCTCTCGCCACACCTCAAGCCGCTTTATTGAATCAGGGCACAAGGAGATTGAATAGCCTTGTTTTCAAGGAACAACATTAAAGAGGAGTGTCCACTTCAAGGTCTTAATAGATTCCTCCACACACTAGGGGGTGTAACTCAGTGGGTGTCAACTAAATGCTTTCATCTTTTTTATTTCTGGGTCACTGCTGTGACCACGCATTCAGTGCGATTCTCATCTGGCCCTGCGAAAGTGAATTCACCAAGTGTGTCTGATGTGTTCTGATTTGGATCGGACTAACAATGCCATGATGAATGTTTCATTTGGTTTTACTTAAAGGATTAGTTCACCAAAAGATCTAAAACCTAAACAGAATATGAGTTGGTCCGCAATTCCTGCATATTATATTTACACCTGTTCAAAAGTTTGAATGTTTTTGAAAGAAGTCTCTAATGCTCACCAAGTCTGCATTAATTGATCAAAATATTGTGAAATATTATTACAACTTTTTTTTTTAAATAATTTTTTTTTTTAAATGCTCAAGAAACATTTCTTATTACCATGTTGATTAATATTTTTAGTGGAAACCATGATACATTTTGTTTTTCAGCATTCTCTGATGAATATATAGTTTAATAAACAGCATTTTATTTATTTAAAAAAAAAATAGACATCTAGGTAACAAATTAATTATAGCCTTTAATATATAAAGCATTATAAAAGTCATTTTTAATGCTCCTTATAATGCATTGCATGATGAATAATTATAAGTTGACATGTATATTACATTATAATATCTATTCATTTACCTTTACAAAAGTATAATGCATTAAACACACGTCAGATGTAACAAGGAATCTGCAAATGCAGTATAATGGATTATGAATACCTTTCAGGAAAATTTTAACCGAAATCTTTTGTATCATTATAAATGTGTTTACTGTCACTTTTGATCGATCGAATGCATCTTTACTGAATACGAGTAAAAAAAATATAAGTAACCCCAAACCCTGGCATATACACTACGTGTGAGAGTGTGTTGGTTAAACATTCCCAGATTTTTCAAACCGCAGACAAGTAGCTTTTAATATTGCTTTTAAAAAATATATGGAAAATTGTTGCACCATTTTGCCTGTAGCCACTGAAAAGCAAGTGACAAAAGTGCTCTGGGAGACCACTTTAACGGCGAAAGTGATTTCACCCCCTGAACAGTAAGGAAAACAAGTCACTACGGCCTTTGGGCCAAAAATAATAATCATAATAACAGCTACTCTTTGAATGTCACTCTTACCGTTTCTTTATATCATTGCTGCCTGAGTGGCCACTGTAAACCTCTGTAGGTTTAACACTGCCTGGTGCTTTTATAACCGGATTTGAGTGGTTTAGATTGGTTTCCAATGGGAATGGGGAACAGTTAAAGCATACTGCATCAAAGTATTTACAGTTGCCTGGCTGCAGCTTTCGCCACCATAATAATAAATGAAAAAAAAAAAGTACATTTTAGTAAACACTTAAGTTTACTTTTGGAAAATTGCTTCGATGCAAAGGCATTTAACTAATATTGTATTTAACAATAGACTACAATAGCAAATAATAATGCAGTACCATAGCCACTATGTATCATAAACACAATACAGGCATTATTAGAGATGTCCCCGAATCCCTATCAGAAAGAAATATCAAAAACATTAGCCCACCACTTGTGAAAGGCTCAATGTGCTCACAGAGAATCCTTTCTCAAGGTTCTTCAGGTTGGTCTCAACACATAGGGGTTAACTGCTTCCTCCCCTGGGAGTCTCCCACCGGCTTTGATCCACATTTCAAAGGCATTCTGACCTACCCCAGCTCCTCTAGCCTATCTATCAATTTTTTTACGCTTTTCATAATGCATAATCTTTTTTGGAGGTGCAAACAAAGACTTGATCAATGGAACTGCATTCTGCAAGAGACAAAAAGGCATTGCGCTTTACCCTCTGTGCTTCTGTTTGTCCGTAGAGACACAGGCTAACAGCCCCGCCTGCTAATGTTGGCCTGTGATAAAACAAAAGAAGTCAGTTGCATCACTCTCTTATTTTTGAGGGAGAGTGCAAGAGCATATCATTATAGTAACATCTAAGAGAAAAGACCTCAGAGTGCATATGCATAAAAATGAGGTGAACTTTTTAAAGAAGGTGTTGCATAATGCTAATGAAGCATAATGTAAGGTTAAATGAACAGTAATTCTGTCTTGGGTCTCGTTGTGTGAGTGTGTGGTTTCGAGGTGGCTCTGGCGATACGCTTTCTGTCCGTGAGTGGTGTTGTGTAGCACGGTTTGTGTTTATTTCGGCTTCGTACTTTCTTGTTGTCTTGTGCCGTGCAGTGCGTGGCTCATGTTTTTCATAGGCCGCGTGCTCTCATGTTGTCATGTTTTGTGTGGACAGCTCTCATTGGTTCGTGTCTATTGTCTTAACCATGCCCTTCTTGTTACCTGATTATCGCTTTATTTACCCTACACCAGCTCTCCCTTGTTACCCTCCTGATTTCCTTCCCTATTTATTCATGTACTCCCCATTGTCTCCTGCCTTGTCCAGCCTTGCCTTGTCTTGCTGCAGTGTTTTCCCCGATAGGGTAGTTTTTGTTTGGTTTTGTTCTTTTTTTTGATTAAATAAAATCCCTTACACTCTGCATCCAGTCCTTGGCTCAACCCTCCACCAACCCTAACAAGTTCAAACAGAAATGAAGATTCTGTCATCAATTACTCTCTTATATCATTCCGAACCTGTAGGACTTTTCACCCTATTAAATTTCCAGCCCACTATTTTCCAATACAGTATAATAAAAGCTAATCATGACTGTTGCTACTCACTGAAAATGTGTATATCCACCTTAATGAGAGATGTAGTGATGTCTTGTTTGCTAATTTTAAGCAAGCAATACAGATTTTTTTAAACAATTGTTGAGTTAAATAACACTACCCAAACGCTGGGTTTGTCCACTTTCAACCCAACTTGTGTAATATTTAGCCTAGTTCTCTAATAAAAATATTGTGACGAGCAGGGAAGGCGAGAGCCGTGAGGGTATAATGAGCGTCAGCTGCGCACTACACCGGTCTCGTGTCTTTCACGGAGGAGCTCAGGAAGCATAAAAGAGGAGCGACGACAGTGAAGGACGAGAGCGGACCAGGCCTGGACTTTGTGTTGTGTTTTTATTATGATTGTGTGGGCGGCAGTCGCCGTGAGGAACTGTTTTAATATCACAAGTTGTGATATCTTTATGGTGCATTTGCATCCTTTTTTAATTTTGAAAGCTTCAGTTGTCATTTATTGTCATTGCATTGTGAAACTAAACCAGTTTATTCTTCATAATTTATCCTTTTGTGTTCAACGAATGAAAGAAAGTCAAGTTTTTAATGATTTGAGGGTATGTAAACGATGACAGAATTTTCAATTTCGGCATGTTACTGTGTTAGACTGTTCTGTGGTGTGGCACAATACATTTAGCGTTGCATGACCTGGAATTCTATTATCCTTGTAAAAACGGATTCAAACCGCTGTCATTAAAAGCAGAGTGCTGTATCTAGCTGATATTTTCTTTGTTCTTTAAATCTCAAAAGCTACTTAACAAGCCACTAGCAGCCTATTACAGTGCCCTTAGTGTAAGAAGACATTAATGAAATGTCCTGCCAACACTAATGGATCCTATACCTCCCATTCTCTGCAGTGTTTCATTACAATATCAGAGAAACTCTAATCTCCTATTCTTCTCAGGTTAAATTAATTACTTTGCATTTGTATAATAAAAGAAGGCAATATGTTTTGTATATGTATTTGATGAGCTAAAGAAACTTTTCAAACTCTCTGGAATTGCAATTTACAGCTATTTGTATCTGGACCGCCTTAACAGTAATTTTGTAGTGTCCGAAATGAAACAATTGTCATATGCAAACAGATGGTGTATGCCATCAGATTGTTTCCCTGAGGATTGTTTATTTGCACTGCATCTGGTCTGCCATTATGACAAACACCCTCGATGCTCCACCCATAGCCGTGGTTATGAAACTTGAATGCTACACTGGGCTGTTTGGCCTCCTCATTTCCATTTAGCTCCCAAACAATTAATTACTTTTGTCAGGGGAGTAAAATCTGTTACATTTCCCTTTTGCTCCCACGCCTGACCTTTTCATCCGGCTGCTGAGTGGGATCATGTTTTGAAAATCATTGGCCACTGTAATGTGAAAAAATGAATAAAACTGCTCTGAATGAAAAAACACTGAATCCAGCAATGTGGCGCCCGAGCTCTTTAGATGCAAATCGGACCAATTCATTCCAAATAAAGTCAACAAGCTTCCTGAAAGAACAATTGTTTGTATGCCATTTCTCTATCTCTCAATCGGTCTTTTTCTCTTTCAGCCAAACTGAAAATGGATAAAAACTAATCTGACTCTATTGAAAGTGCTGCACATTCTTTATAAAACTAATATCTTAAGCTAGGGAAGTGGACACGCTGTGATTTTAACACAGAGGAAACGTGGACGTACTGGCATATTAAATCTTATTTACAAATGTAAACCAATTGTATTGAATAGGAAACCGGCCAATAAACATCTTTGTGCCTGAAGTTCATCAAAGACACAGTATGATGTGGAAATATGCAGTGTTGGGGAAAGTTACTTTTAAAAAGCATTCCAAAATGACGTTACTTTCTAAAAGTAAAGTAACTAATTGCATCACTTGATTACCTTTTATGGAAAGTAAAGTCTTGCATTACTTCTGAGCTGGGCTGGGCTTGCGTATGTATTTTGCCAAAAAAAAAAAAAAAATTTGGCAAAAAGAAAAAGCCTAAGGCAAAGGCGGAGCCAGGATCTTTTCATAGGGGTTTTACTAAAAAGTACTGGCACATAAGTACTTAGTATTATACTATATGCTAGTACTCAGCATATAATTCTAATTGAGATAGTAATGAATTACATCAAGTAAAAATAAGTAAATATGGCTATTTTGACTAAGTTTGCTTAGTCAGCTTGCTTTTGGTTCTGAAAACCCCCAAATACTGTCCTACTTTACTTTTACATACACATAAATTGTAAGAATATGACTAATACTGATGAATAAACAGTATAGATTATTAAATTGGGGCCCAAACTAGTTTTTTCTAATACAATACAGTTACCAGTCATTTAACAATACAGAAACTAACACAATGTGAAAATAAAGTGGCATTTTGAGGTTACAGAAACAACAGTTATATCATGTCTTGACCAAAAGCAACGCAACGCCGCGTCACGCGATAAAAGCTATTTTTTCCAAGGTTATCTGAGCTTTTGTCCAAAACGGTCGCGACGGTGACACGCGATGATATGGTTTTAGAAATGGTTTCTATTTCTCCTCGACATTGCGGCTTGAACAGCAACACAGAGTATGCCAATGATAATATCTGGTACCATTTATGTGCTTTTTTTAATGTTAAAAGCATCTAACGTGAGTTTGAATATCATTCTGTGTTCCCAGCTTTTTGAAAACAGCACTAGCTAATTCACCTCAGATCTTGAAAATAAATAAATGGGCATTAGAATGTTCAAACTGTCAACTCAATGCAAAATTGTATTCTATGACAAAGTTTGTTTAAGTCACTCCGTATGTACTTTAAATAATGTTTAAATGGTGTAATATTTATGAATTTTACATAAATATTACTTTTTACCTTTTCCACGCTCATATGCATTGAAGTGTTGTTGTGGCCATAAAAAAGAGACAGTTCTGCTTCTACATAATTATTGTCTAGAAAAAAAGTGACAGAAACAGCAGTTGTCAGCTTAGGGTGGCCAGGCTTAGGCATTGACGCTTCTCTGGCAGTATGATTGACAGGCGATCTAACCAATCATTACCCCGAATCCACCATTTTGTCCGACAAAGCCGTCAGGGGAGGTAGAAGATTAATGTTGGTGAACTTTAACTTGAAAAATTGTGTGTACTTGCGTCTTTCCACACTTGAAACAACATTCCTTCTGATGTTCATTCATTTTTATTTGATGCTGTAAATGAACTAGTATGAAGAGATGATCGGTTCCCTAGCCGCTTGAACTGAGGAGCTACTGGGATCTAAACTTCGTTAAAAAATTGCAATGTTTTAAAAATTAAACTGTTTCATATAAAAAGTAACCTGCTCTGTCTTGTCTGTTGAGTGTGTTGTTAGTGTGTGGTGCATGGCTTGTCGGACATAGCAACAGTAACTAAAGGGGGCGTATTTTTGCGAAGGGTCGATTATTATCAAGAAAAAAAAGTGACAGAAACAGCAGTTGTGAGCGGGGTGGCCAAAGGGGTGGCCATGGCTACACTCAAAAAAATATTTCAGTCTAAATATAAGTTTTATGTAATTTAATTACATAGCAATTTTCCATCCATTTGGATTACATAGTTTAAACATAAACAAACTAATAAACTTAATGTGATTCATATTTGTCAGTCATACGTAAATGAAATAGGTAAGATTTATGGAATAGTTCACAGGTTAATGAACACTGTTTAGTGGTCAAGTGTGAGTTGAAGTACCATTGAAGCAGTGTCAGAGTTAATGAGATCATTGAGTGATGATTGAACATTAATGATGAACACCTGCTGTTAACAAGCAGAAACACAAGAACTACAACTGAAGATATAAGACATTCAATCTCTCACTATTCATATTCTCAACTATTACATAAATCTTACCTATTTCATTTACGTATGACTGACAAATATGAATCACATTAAGTTTATTAGTTTGTTTATTTTAAAACTATGTGATCCAAATGGATGGAAAATTGCTATGTAGTTAAATTACATAAAACTTATGTTTAGACTGAAATATTTTTTGAGTGTATATGTGAGAAATAAATGTGAATTGAATTGAACTGAATAATCAAATCGGCATATTAGAATGATTTCTGAAGGCTTGTGTGACACTGCAGGCTCGAGTAATGCCTGCAGAAAACTAAGCTTTTCTATTACATTTTATTAACCAGGGAGATTTCTGTAAAAAATAAATAAGTACTCAAGCACATAGATGGCATATATGGACTAAAAGCCATAAAACGCTCATTTTGATTTCATGAGATCTTTAAAGATGAGGAGAGACAGAACAGAATCACCCCAGTGTCCATATAGTGCCAGAGTAGTGGTTTATGATGTAGGCTTGAAAAATTGATATCCACTTGTGAATTATCAAATAACCTCAAGAGCTATTACTGACTAACATAATTTAGTCAGTTG
Source organism: Opsariichthys bidens (assembly GCA_037194245.1). NCBI lineage: Eukaryota > Metazoa > Chordata > Actinopteri > Cypriniformes > Xenocyprididae > Opsariichthys > Opsariichthys bidens. The sequence continues at coordinate 2,756,671 of CM074313.1, forward strand.
TCTTCATTTCACCCTTCTCAGTCTGTCCAAATTAGCACAATGTTGTCTTTTCTCTTCCTCTGCCAGCTCAAGACCAAAAATATTGGTCCATTTTCTGCCTTGTACTCTAAAAAGGTTCCAAAAAGGTTTTTTTTTGTTTTTTTTGCAATGATGACATAGAAGAACCATGTTTGTTTTCCCAAAATAACCTTTCAAATGAACCACTACTAAAAGAAACATTTTCCACTATAAAGAACCTTTTGTGTAATGAAAATATTTCATTAATGTAAAAGGTTCTTCATGGAACCAATAATGTCAATAAAGAACCTTTTATTTTTAAGAGTGTAGGAGCCCGAAACACCCACTTAGAAATCAGATCTGGACTAGAGACTCTGTTTTTATGTGGTACCTTAGACACGCTACATGCTAATGGAATGAGAGTCTAGAAGCAGGACCCCCGGCGCAACAACCGTCCCGGAGGGACTGCCATCTGCGCTCCATGGGCTACACATCTCTCCATCAGACAGCTTGAGGAAATACACATAAAAACAATTTTCACTCAGAAATTGCTATATAAATTCACAAAAAAATGACAAAGAAATGGCAAGTGACACATTGAATTAAAAACAATTTTTAAAAAAAAAATATGACAGAAATAGTATTTTCTTGTAAAACATTCTCCAACAATCTTTGATTCATTTACAACTTCTTTTACCTTCTTGAAGTTCGGAGCATGCAGAGTTCCTAAGTTCCTTAAAAAAGGAGGAAGAGAAGGAGGAAAAATGATTGGTCAATGCTTTTGCATTCTCTGGCAAATGCTTTGCGTTCTGCCGAGAAACTTGAACTTGAACGAGAGCTCAAAAGGGTTTCTCGGGAGAACGCAAAAGCATCGACTTGTCATTTTTCCACCACCGTGTCTCTTCACGGGCTCCGTTAGGAACAGTTCTGGCATGTGGTCTTTTGTTTTTAAGAGGATTGCTAGAGAGTTATTTTCTTAAATCAGTAAATCAGGGTTTTGTACACTACATTCATTTTTATTCATTATTACGGCAATACTGGGCAGGGGATATTTTTGGGCTTCGGCCCATGGCATATGAATTGTACTAAATAAGCTTCAAAAAGCTAATATGTGCTTGCATAAAGCTAATTAGTGATTTGTAAGCGCTTTTAAAGTTCCAACTACTGTATCCAGAGAGTTTATGGTATATGAAAAGGCAGCACATGAGCATTTCGAGCTACCGCATTGATGACTCGTTGTAAAAAGAGCTTTATGAGATGATGTGTCTGGCCTTCTTATCTAGCCCTGTAGGGGAGGGCTTTAGAGATTGTGAATGTGCAGGAGCTACAGCCTCAGTGTTATTTTCCGTTTATGGATGGCGTTGAGGTGCCACAGTGGCAGCTCATGTTTGTCGGCAGGTTGAAAATGGTGCTGCATTCTATTAACCCAAGTACGCCATTGCTTAATGTGTCAGGTCTAGCAAATGATGTTTTTATCCTAGTGGGCCCTGGAAAAGCCTGCGGCTTTGGCACAGCATGTTGGATTTGTTCACTTTTTATTGTGTTGGAGTCATTCTTTTTCAGCTTACGTTAGCTTTTTACTGGGAGAAAAATACAGAGTACAGTACCATACAGGAACAGGAGGACAAATGCAAGGAAAGTACATAGAAAGTACTCACTTTGTTAGATCCGTTCAATTAATATTAGGGCTAGATTCGATTTGGATGCAATTCACAAGCTGCTGATTTAGATTCTGATTTATTTTGGCATATACAGTACACAGTTCGAGGCTGAATTAATCTGGCAACTTCTTTAAAAGAATTTCTTTCGAAAAAATAGTCATTCGTTTCTGGAATCAGCCTTTTTGATTCAATAAAAATAACTCTCAAAAGAATTTTCATGAATCCAGCTCATAAATACTAATATATTAATTATACCTTCACTGTTAAAAAAATTACTGTAAATTTTACAGTATAATACTGGCAGCAGGGTTGCCAGCCAGTTACTGTAAAATTTACAGTAGTGTTACTGTAATTTAATTTACAGAATTTCCCTGTATTCTCTGATTACAGTAAATAACTGTATTTTTTAAAATTATGAAAGGTCAATTTACAGCAATATTCTGTAAATTTGAGTCAAACCAACATGTGGCCCCAGAATGCATTGCAGTTTACAGCAATATGCTGTATTATTAAAAAACGGCCAGCGGCTGTAAAATAATGCTGTAATTTTTACAGCAATTCATTACAGTGTTGATCATTCATGTTAATTCATAGTAGTAGTAGTAATAGTACGTTTTAGCTTTAATGTTACAAATAACTAATTTCATATAAATCCAAAATATGCTTAAAATGGCCATCTTTACACGCAAAGGCTTATTATATGTATACTTTATCTTGTTATTTATTTTTACTAAAATCAAATACATTTCTGATTTATGTCTCTGCCGGGTACATGATTAGGATGCAATTTATATATGCAACTTCGCTGGATAACGAATGCATAAAATCAAACAAATGGATATAAACTAATGCAGATAGATCATAACAATCGTGACATTACACAGTTGGTGTTTTTGTCACATTTTGTCACCGCTTGAGGTAACGTTACTACTAATGTTAGCATCTTCTCAGCCTCGACGGCAAACATACTGCTGTTATCCACTAATGCATCATCTAGTCAATAAATTAATTACTTTAGTGATATGAAAACATGTACTGTATTGTGCTGTATAACATACCGCTTTGTTTTGTGCAGCGCGCAGCCTCACGTCACGTGTCAAATCAAACTCTACGAGGCTTCAGTGATAGTTTTTATTTTGCCTCTAGAGGTCACTTTCGTGCCGCACTCTTTCTCAGCCTCTCCAGCAACGGACACAACCAGGAAAATGAAATCAACCGCGGTTGTGCGAGCACTTGTTGGCACATTCTTGCTTGCAGTCTGCGTTCTTCCGACTTTATTTTGTAGTGAGTAACGAAAATGTATCGGAGTAAAAGTACACATTTTATTTAGGAAATGTAGTGGAGTAAAAGTAAAGGTTGACAGAAATATAAATACTCAAGTAAGTATAGATTCTCCGGAAAAATACTCAAGTACTGTAATGAAGTATTATTACTATTATGTATTTGTTACATTACAGCTCTGCAAAAAGAACAAATTCATAAGTCATTTGTCCATGAATCTACCACTACATTGGTGGTACTGCATGTTTTTGATTATCTAAAAAAACGGTTCATTACAGCCACGTGAATCAGACTGCAGTGGTCAGGGTTGTCCACTGGAGTGCCCCTTACCAGCCACTAGAGGGCATTCTAGATGGAACTATCATTTCACCATCGGACTCCACAATTTCCCACAATTCATTACACACTCACTCACACACAGGCACACACTACACTTCCCAGAAGCCCCGTACTTTGTCACTGATCACCCCAGCCAGCTGTAGCACATTACCCGGACTATTTAAGCACACTGCACAGACACATCAGTGCGAGGTCTTGATTTGCATTTGTGATCATTTCTGAGCGTGTATCCCTGTCTTGTCTTCCCGTCGTGATCCTGTCTGTTTTCTGCCATTTGTGATTGTTTCTCTGCCTGCCTTATTGCTTTGTTTCACTGGACTGTGCTAACTTGCTGCTGGCCTCGACATTGTTGCCTGCCCACCGACCATTCCTGTTTGCTGTTGATTTGACCTTTGCCTGTTGGACCACCTCTGAATTGAATCAGAGTGCACTGAACACTTTGCCTGTTTTTGAATCAGTAGAAAGGACCGGCCTCATTACAGTGATTCATTCATGAATCAGAATACACTGGTCACACTGAATGTTTATGATTGACAACCCCCCCCCCCACCCCCCGACTCATTACAGTAATTCGTTCATGAATCCAACTCTGATCATGTTTTTACTGACTAAAAATAACTGGTTCAGAACACTGATTTGCAGTGGTGGGGAAAATTACTTTTAAAAGTACTGCATTACAATACTATGTTCTTTTATAATATTACTCCCTAAAAAAAGTAACTAATTTTTTTAAAAATAAAATTAAAGTTACATTACTTTTGCATTACGTTTTCTAAACTGGGCCAGGCTTGTTTGTTTTTTAATAACAAAAAAGTTATATTTTTGGGAAATGTTACTTGAACTAGTTATTTGAAAAAATAGCACTACTCCAAACATTGGTGATTCGTTCATGAATCAGACTACACTGGTCACACTGGTTCGTGAATTGGGCTGTACTGGTCAAACGGTATATTTTTGATTCTCAAAAAAAAAAAAAAAAATCATAAAATGGCCCTAAAGATGCTGTTTTTTGTTTTTGTTTTTACTATTGCTCACTAAACTGAATAGGATACAGTGACTACTACAAGAATGGAAGTGCTATACAGCGCAACTACTGAAAATAAGCACAGACCCTATCGGGGTCATTCGAAACCCGATTGTGGTATTTCAGGAAATCAAGCAGAAACATGCATGTGGCAGTGAAACGATAAATGGCTTTATTGGCGTGTCTGACCGAACACTCGAAACTGAGAAAAAAAACTCAGTGCTCAAAGTACTGACATGGAGGGCATGTCTCCAGGGAAAGGACAGGGACATCACTTGGTCATTTAGAGACACTTCACACAAGCTTTTGAACTGACACTTATTGTTTCCCCCCAAGTGCTCAATTAATTCTGGCATGAGCATCGCCGCAGGCCAAGAGATTTCCAGTGAGCATGTGCGAAAGTATGAGTTCTCTAGAGCTCACTGATTCATGTTCACAGCTGACCCGTGCCTCGCACAAAACCCTTGTGACAAGCTGTTGGTGGGACCATTACAAAATGGCAGAGTTAGTCATGACACACATTTCCATAATAGCTTCGGAGGGTGTCAACGAGGCAGCGCTTGAATGAGAGCAGGCAGCACAAGCTAACAGTTGTATTATTGATATAAATAGAGCTGCCAGAATCAGAAGATCTACGAGGAACACTCTGAAATCCTGTAGCCTAATTGTGTTCTTTTGCCTCAAAATAAATGTGAAGATGCAATAGCTTTTCTTTTTGTTTCATACGTGTTTGTTTGTTTGTCTTTTCGTCTCATACTCATGGGATGCGTAAAACAATGCTGCTCAAACAGCCCCTGGACTGAAAATCCGATATAATCGTATTAGTATCCGTGTGGTTGCAAGCATGTGTCAAAACAAGTCTCTTATGCTCAGTAAGTCTGCATTTATTTGATCAAAAATACAGTAAAAACTGAAATAGCACTACTAGATTTCTATCTGAATATATTTCAAAATATGATTTATTCTTGTGATGGCAAAGCTGAATTGTCAGCAGCCATAACTACAGTCCTCAGTGTCACACGATCCTTTAGAAATGATTGTAATATGCTGATTCTGTGCACAAGAATCATTTCTTCTAATTATCAATGTTGAAAAAAGTTATATTTTATCGCTAACAATATTGATACAATTGTTAATCAACGCATTTTACAATAAGAAAGTCTACTGATGATCTTCTTTAGCCTTGAACAGTCTTCGAAATATCCATAAAGATTTGCACGTCTCTAAAGTTCATGTGTAAAATAGGTTACGCTTTAAGTACTGTCAGTACGGTGGCAAAGTGAACCCAACACAGGGGTAAAGTGTGTATTCAAACATACATACAAAAAGGTAAGCGTACACTTCACCAATTTAACACTGAGGAACTCATCCTGGAAAATATGAGCAGAGACGTGTCAAAATATTATAAAATCACCTCTGAGATGTAAAACATGCCTCATTAGTCGTGAAATGGGCATTCACTGCCAAATAGCTATGAAATTAAGACATTAAGACTTCTGCATGGTACTATATTAATCAAATTAATATGATATGATGTTAATTACATTTTGTCTAGAGAATGAATATTGTGTGGAAAGAGACAAGGATGTGCAATCTCAATTTCTAATGCATTCTCCCATGATGTCAACATTGATATGCACCGTCCTTTGGCATTTGAGGACACTAAATATTTAATTCCGTTCCAGCCCTGACACATCGGCCATTCTGCAATCTGAGGTGACATAAATCAGCAAAACATCCAGCTGCTCATCTGCATCTGCACTCTGAAACAGACCTGATCTCCATAGGTCCCTTGGGAACTCGATGCCCTTCACACCATCTTACTCCAGTCTAACACTCCCTTTGCAGGAAGGCTCAGAATCTTGACAAAAACAAGTAGCGTGAGTTGAACGTATCATCCCACAGTTCACATAAACATCACATTTCATCTGCATAAATCTGCATTGCAAAATCATTTTAGTCACAGTCAGGGATCAGGCCCCAGGCCTACACTGTGAAAATGTTTTGTCAGGTAACCTAAATATGTGCTTCCTCTGGTAACATCCAAATTAAGTGGTTTAATTCAAGTCAAAATTTGGTTTAATATGACTGAATCAATCAGACCGCGTCCCGGATGGGATGTTTAACTAAAATGAAGTCATTAACATTCTTTGTGTGGTGGAATTTAATTATTATCGAAGCTCAACAAGTATAAAATATCACACGCGAGTGAAATATACCATCACTACAAAGGACAAAGGAAAATGGACAGCATGTCATCTCCCCCAAACACTCACTCTCACTCACACACACACACACACACACACACACACACACAACCATGACTTATCACAGGTGATGAGGATTAGTACAGCCATAAATGGAAAACCTCTGTGTGTCTGGTGATTTAACGCATGAAGAAAATGACAACAATAAAATAAATAAATAAATAAAGGATTAATAAATAAGGATGAGGATTCTACAACAAATGTTCTTGCATTAGGTGAAGAGAGAAAAGTGGCAATAATATCAGGTAGAATTCATCTCTTGTTGTTTAGGCCTACAACTTCAAATGACAGGTTCTTTGAAACACAAATGAAGATAAGTTTAATGAAATTCTAGGTGATGTCTGTGATTTCTCAGGCTGTTATTCACATATAATCAACTCACTTATCGGTTGAGTTAAACAGAAGATCCAGCATTTTCTTGACGCATGCAGAACCAATGATGTTCATTCTCATGTGTTACGGACGTTAGTTGAGCTTCTACAAGAACCAATGAGGTTCTTTCTCGTGTGTTATGCAGCACGTTTGAGCTTCTACAAGAACCAATGAGGTTCTTTCTCGTGTGTTACGCAGCACGTTTGAGCTTCTACAAGAACCAATGAGGTTCTTTCTCGTGTGTTACGCAGCACGTTGGGGCTTCCGCAAGAACCAATGAGGTTCTTTGTTACACAGCACATTGGGGCTTCCGCAAGAACCAATGAGGTTCTTTCTCGTGTGTTATGCAGCACGTTTGAGCTTCTACAAGAACCAATGAGGTTCTTTCTCGTGTGTTATGCAGCACGTTTGAGCTTCTACAAGAACCAATGAGGTTCTTTCTCGTGTGTTACGCAGCACGTTGGGGCTTCTACAAGAACCAATGAGGTTCTTTCTCATGTGTTACGCAGCACGTTTGAGCTTCTACAAGAACCAATGAGGTTCTTTCTCGTGTGTTACGCAGCACGTTGGGGCTTCCGCAAGAACCAATGAGGTTCTTTCTCATGTGTTACGCAGCACATTTGAGCTTCCGCAAGAACCAATGAGGTTCTTTCTCATGTGTTACGCAGCACGTTTGAGCTTCCGCAAGAACCAATGAGGTTCTTTCTCGTGTGTTACGCAGCACGTAGGGGCTTCCGCAAGAACCAATGAGGTTCTTTCTCGGGTGTTACGCAGCACGTTTGAGCTTCCGCAAGAACCAATGAGGTTCTTTCTCATGTGTTACGCAGCACATTGGGGCTTCCGCAAGAACCAATGAGGTTCTTTCTCGTGTGTTACGCAGCATGTTGGGGCTTCCGCAAGAACCAATGAGGTTCTTTCTTGTGTCTTACGTAGCACGTTTGAGCTTCCACAAGAACCAATGAGGTTCTTTCTTGTGTCTTACGCAGCACGTTTGAGCTTCCACAAGAACCAATGAGGTTCTTTCTCGTGTGTTACGCAGCACGTTTGAGCTTCCACAAGAACCAATGAGGTTCTTTCTTGTGTCTTACGCAGCACATTTGAGCTTCCACAAGAACCAATGAGGTTCTTTCTCGTGTGTTACGCAGCACGTTTGAGCTTCCACAAGAACCAATGAGGTTCTTTCTTGTGTCTTACGCAGCACGTTTGAGCTTCCACAAGAACCAATGAGGTTCTTTCTCGTGTGTTACGCAGCACGTTTGAGCTTCCGCAAGAACCAATGAGGTTCTTTCTCATGTGTTACGCAGCACGTTTGAGCTTCCGCAAGAACCAATGAGGTTCTTTCTCATGTGTTACGCAGCACGTTTGAGTTTCCACAAGAACCAATGAGGTTCTTTCTCATGTGTTACGCAGCACATTTGAGCTTCCGCAAGAACCAATGAGGTTCTTTCTCATGTGTTACGCAGCACGTTTGAGCTTCTACAAGAACCAATGAGGTTCTTTCTCGTGTGTTACGCAGCACGTTTGAGCTTCCACAAGAACCAATGAGGTTCTTTCTCATGTGTTACGCAGCACATTTGAGCTTCCGCAAGAACCAATGAGGTTCTTTCTCATGTGTTACGCAGCACGTTTGAGCTTCCGCAAGAACCAATGAGGTTCTTTCTCGTGTGTTATGCAGCACGTTTGAGCTTCTACAAGAACCAATGAGGTTCTTTCTCGTGTGTTACGCAGCACGTTTGAGCTTCTACAAGAACCAATGAGGTTCTTTCTCGTGTGTTACGCAGCACGTTGGGGCTTCCGCAAGAACCAATGAGGTTCTTTCTCATGTGTTACGCAGCACGTTGATGAGGTTCTTTTTCGTGTGTTACACAGCACATTGGGGCTTCCGCAAGAACCAATGAGGTTCTTTCTCGTGTGTTATGCAGCACGTTTGAGCTTCTACAAGAACCAATGAGGTTCTTTCTCGTGTGTTATGCAGCACGTTTGAGCTTCTACAAGAACCAATGAGGTTCTTTCTCGTGTGTTACGCAGCACGTTTGAGCTTCTACAAGAACCAATGAGGTTCTTTCTCGTGTGTTACGCAGCACGTAGGGGCTTCCGCAAGAACCAATGAGGTTCTTTCTCGGGTGTTACGCAGCACGTTTGAGCTTCCGCAAGAACCAATGAGGTTCTTTCTCATGTGTTACGCAGCACATTGGGGCTTCCGCAAGAACCAATGAGGTTCTTTCTCGTGTGTTACGCAGCATGTTGGGGCTTCCGCAAGAACCAATGAGGTTCTTTCTTGTGTCTTACGTAGCACGTTTGAGCTTCCACAAGAACCAATGAGGTTCTTTCTTGTGTCTTACGCAGCACGTTTGAGCTTCCACAAGAACCAATGAGGTTCTTTCTCGTGTGTTACGCAGCACGTTTGAGCTTCCACAAGAACCAATGAGGTTCTTTCTTGTGTCTTACGCAGCACGTTTGAGCTTCCACAAGAACCAATGAGGTTCTTTCTCGTGTGTTACGCAGCACGTTTGAGCTTCCACAAGAACCAATGAGGTTCTTTCTTGTGTCTTACGCAGCACGTTTGAGCTTCCACAAGAACCAATGAGGTTCTTTCTCGTGTGTTACGCAGCACGTTTGAGCTTCCGCAAGAACCAATGAGGTTCTTTCTCATGTGTTACGCAGCACGTTTGAGCTTCCGCAAGAACCAATGAGGTTCTTTCTCGTGTGTTACGCAGCACGTTTGAGTTTCCACAAGAACCAATGAGGTTCTTTCTCATGTGTTACGCAGACCAATGAGGTTCTTTCTCGTGTGTTACGCAGCACGTTTGAGCTTCCACAAGAACCAATGAGGTTCTTTCTCATGTGTTACGCAGCACATTTGAGCTTCCGCAAGAACCAATGAGGTTCTTTCTCATGTGTTACGCAGCACGTTTGAGCTTCCGCAAGAACCAATGAGGTTCTTTCTCGTGTGTTACGCAGCACGTTTGAGCTTCCACAAGAACCAATGAGGTTCTTTCTTGTGTCTTACGCAGCACGTTTGAGCTTCTGCAAGAAACAATGAGGTTCTTTCTCATGTGTTACGCAGCACGTAGGGGCTTCCGCAAGAACCAATGAGGTTCTTTCTTTTGAGCTTCCACAAGAACCAATGAGGTTCTTTCTTGTGTCTTACGCAGCACGTTTGAGCTTCCACAAGAACCAATGAGGTTCTTTCTCATGTGTTACGCAGCACGTTTGAGCTTCCACAAGAACCAATGAGGTTCTTTCTTGTGTCTTACGCAGCACGTTTGAGCTTCCACAAGAACCAATGAGGTTCTTTCTCATGTGTTACGCAGCACGTTTGAGCTTCCACAAGAACCAATGAGGTTCTTTCTTGTGTCTTACGCAGCACGTTTGAGCTTCCACAAGAACCAATGAGGTTCTTTCTCGTGTGTTACGCAGCACGTTTGAGCTTCCACAAGAACCAATGAGGTTCTTTCTTGTGTGTTACGCAGCACGTTTGAGTTTCCACAAGAACCAATGAGGTTCTTTCTCATGTGTTACGCAGCACGTTTGAGTTTCCACAAGAACCAATGAGGTTCTTTCTCATGTGTTACGCAGCACATTTGAGCTTCCGCAAGAACCAATGAGGTTCTTTCTCATGTGTTACGCAGCACGTTTGAGCTTCCGCAAGAACCAATGAGGTTCTTTCTCGTGTGTTACGCAGCACGTTTGAGCTTCCACAAGAACCAATGAGGTTCTTTCTCGTGTCTTACGCAGCACGTTTGAGCTTCTGCAAGAAACAATGAGGTTCTTTCTCATGTGTTACGCAGCACGTTTGATTTTCCTGAAGGTTTGTTCTAGTGTGTCAAGCAGGTTCGATTGAGCTTCTGTTTAAGTTTGCTCACCAAATTTTATATGTGAATAAAAGCCGAAATTAAATCTGTTGAACACATAAAGGGATCATGTTTCATGTCAAATTTCGACTAAACTGCTCAATTCATATAGATTATTTTTATGATCTCTTTATGAACTTTTTGAAATGTCACAGTGGTAGTTGGGTAGCTGTCAATGAAGGGACAGAAATCGCTCACATCACTGAACTCTAAGCACTCATAAATTTCCCACTCAAAGTGGAAATTGGTTATTTTTGCTTTTTCATTCTTCTGGGTTGAAAAGCAAGTTGAAGCAATGTCCCGAATCTGACTCAGAAGCGTAAGTAAGTGATTGGCTGCCGGGGCTGGAGAGCACGAATCTATGTTATCCGGTTCTGAGCACTTCTCTGCATTTATTCAAGAGATAAAGAGCTCGTTCAACCAATCACTGCGCTGTAGTATGCATGAGATCACATTACAGCGAGAATTCAAATGTTGCGTTCGGACATGTGCGGTGAGTGTATATTTCCTCAGCACAATAACACATGTGTCGTTTCATTTTTCCCCACAATGCTGTCAGAACTTGAGTTTGACAAACAAAACATGGAAAATAGGACTGTGACAATATTTAGTATGTAACAACATGTCAAGCGCGCATGAAATCGGTTTCTGTGATGAGATTAACAACGCTCGCAACACGAATCGTAGATCATATACGGACTGGAGTAAGTGCATTTCAAGTTTTTATGGACATGTTTAATATACTGTAATGCTCTAAACATGAACCAGCACCGTGTAAGCGCGCATATTTAAACATGTCTTCTTCAAATGAAACATACGTACAATAAACACACTGATACAGACGTAAGTCTAATGCGGATGCCGCTCTTTCACCTTTTGTGGTCTTTGATCTTGAAATTAGCTGATGATAAATAAGAATGCAGTGCATACCTGTTGCTTTCGTTGATGTGAACTCCATCGTATTTGCATAAAGCATGGGAATTGAAGATCGGATTAATATTCATTTTGCAGAAACACATTTATGAAGCCAAATGTAAATGGAACCGTTTTAACAAATCAGATAGCTATTTTTTAGTGTTTTCAGTTTTTTTTGTTTTATAATAAAAGTATGTACTTCCACAACAACCTTATGTAAAATGTTTTGCAGTCCAAATGTTTTTAATTAGTAAACATGAACAGACATCGACACTTTTCCAGTTCCTCTGCATCACAGAGAACCAATCATGTTAGGATGTAAATCCTACAAAGTACTAAATCACCGTACAAATGTTACATGAAAGTTTGGAGAGTTTGTTTATAGAGGGCGTTGCGTCGCTGGGTGGTTTGGGGTCCTATGACATTTCTGCCCCGGGGCCCCTTCTTTGATCCGGCCCTGCTGTACATCCAATTAATCAAAACCCAAAGCACAGTAGGAGAAAGTTGAAAAGATCAGTAAACACATGAAGGCAGTCGGGGGAAGGCAGTTGGCCTCAGAGAGCTGCCTCTACGTGTGAAAACCTGAACAGATCGACCACTGAGAGGCAAATGAAAGCAGTAGTTTACTTGGCTGAAGCTCAGAAAATACACCGATAGAATTGGCGGATCACTATGATGGAGACCCGTTATTCCTGCTCACTTCTAAGTCTATCAAAAAAAAAATCGATGCCCAGCAGCAGTAATGAAGCCCAGAGTAAAAGACTGCACTTACTATAGTGAAGTTCATAACTTTGAGGATCCAGATGGTGAGAGCGAGGTTGACCACTATGAGGATCATGAGGAGGAGGACAAAGAAGTAAAGGCAACGTTTCCGCCAGCCGTAGATCCCCACTTTATACACTTGCGGTTTTTCAGTACTCTGGACATTGTTCCTATGAGGGCACTGTTCCTGGGTCATCTGCAAGAAAACACAATAAAATAATAATTATGTGAATTGAGATTTTGTTAGAGGTATTTAGGTGTCAAATAAATCATATGACACTTCTTTATCCTACTATTTATCTACAAAAGATTACTTGAATATGCCACTTTTTTTCATTTTGTTGGTGTGACCAACAGTCATGTGATCCAACTAAAATGCAGAAAGATGCAGAACACAGCAGGAAATTGTAAATATATCAGGTAAATAAGTAAAGGTTAATGTTGTACAAAAGTGATGTGATGCATCTCCCCGAAAATCTAAATAAAATATAAATAAAAAAAATGATAATTCTTTGAAAATTATTATTAAGATGTGTTCCCTCATATATATTCAAAGTGTAAGCAATATATATTACTTTTTACTTTAAACTCAATGAAAAGGTCATTAAATTCAAATTTATTGAAAGTGGTGAAAACGTTTTTCAAAACCAACATGAATACAAATATTACATTTCTGAGTTCCTGACATATATGTTTTAGATTTTGAAAAGATGTATATGCAATTGACCCTAAAAGTTGGTTGACAATCCAATATGCCCATTGAGTCTCTGGTTCTGCCCCATTAAAGCTTGAATAATTTATGCTGATTCTAATAGTCTGGTTACAAAAAAAGGAAAAGACACTGTACATTTCAAAAGCCATAATAATAAATTAATATCTCGGCGCAGAATACTATTTACTGTCGACAGTGTTTTAAGCAGCACCCATTGTTGGCAGAGTCAATCGCATTTGACAAGCACACACAATCAGGCAGCACTGAAACAAATGACTTCAGACAGCTCGGTGAAAGTTCCAACGTACTGTACAGGCACACACAATGAAATATTCAATAATCCCCTTTCTCCATACCATAGGACTTTAATACTCATTCTGCCCTTATCATCCACCCCTCATATTGTATAATCATCTGTCAAAAAATGGGCTTATTGTAATTAAAGTAGGCCCTGAGTTCAGTTATATTTGAGCAGTGGGAAACTTCATCTGCAAAAGGTTTGAGTAGCTACCACTGCCTTTTTTTAGCATCCTCTCTGTCTTATTGTAAATACAAATGGAGGAGTAGACTGCAGTACAGGACAATGGAAAATAATGCTTTAAGAGACAGTGCTTTTGGGATAGTCTGTCACTTTTGCCCTATTTATTTCGAAATCATTCACTCAGACAACCATCTATGCTGGTTACAAAATAAATGGAAGTCAATAAAGGGAAATCAGTAGGCTGTACGTTTATCACCGCTCAGCCAGCATGGAAACACCTACTGTGGGATATCCTGATATGAGTTTGACCCAGTCAGTGGAAAAGTTTTTTTTTTTCCACTGCCCTCTAAAACCTACAATTTATCTCTAGGAAAGAGAATTCTACCAGTTTCACATAGGCCTATATGATTCTTTGGAGTAATTTTGGATTAATCTGTTTTACATGAGGTATTCACATACACTCACCTAAAGGATTATTAGGAACACCATACTAATACTGTGTTTGACCCCCTTTCGCCTTCAGAACTGCCTTAATTCTATGTGGCATTGATTCAACAAGGTGCTGAAAGCATTCTTTAGAAATGTTGGCCTATAATGCTGGGAGAGCATCTTGCAATTGATGGAGATTTGTGGGATGCACATCCAGGGCACGAAGCTCCCGTTCCACCACATCCCAAAGATGCTCTATTGGGTTGAGATCTGGTGACTGTGGGGACCATTTTAGTACAGTGAACTCATTTTCATGTTCAAGAAACCAATTTGAGATGATTCGAGCTTTGTGACATGGTGCATTATCCTGCTGGAAGTAGCTATCAGAGGATGGGTACATGGTGGTCATGAAGGGATGGACATGGTCAGAAACAATGCTCAGGTACACCGTGGCTTTTAAACGATGCCCAATTGTTACTAAGGGGCCTAAAGTGTGCCAAGAAAACAATCCCCACACCATTACACCACCACCACCAGCCTGCACAGTGGTAACAAGGCATGATGGATCCATGTTCTCATTCTGTTTACGCCAAATTCTGACTCGACCATCTGATGTCTCAACAGAAATCGAGACTCATCAGACCAGGTAACATTTTTCTAGTGTTCAACTGTCTAATTTTGGTGAGCTCGTGCAAATTGTAGCCTTTTTTTTCTATTTGTAGTGGAGATGAGTGGTACCCGGTGGGGTCTTCTGCTGTTGTAGCCCATCCGCCTCAAGGTTCTGCGTGTTGTGGCTTCGCAAATGCTTTGCTGCAGACCTCGGTTGTAACGAGTGGTTATTTCAGTCAAAGTTGCTCTTCTATCAGCTTGAATCAGTCAGCCCGTTCTCCTCTGACCTCTAGCATCAACAAGGCATTTTCTCCCACAGGACTGCCGCATACTGGATGTTTTTCCCTTTTCACACCATTCTTTGTAAACTGGTTTTGCGTGAAAATCCCAGTAACTGAGCAGATTGTGAAATACTCAGACTGGCCCGTCTGCCACCAACAACCATGCCACGCTCAAAATTGCTTAAATCACCTTTCTTTCCCATTCTGACATTCAGTTTGGAGTTCAGGAGATTGTCTTGACCAGGACCACACCCCTAAATGCATTGAAGCAACTGCCATGTGATTGGTTGATTAGATAATTGCATTAATGAGAAATTGAACAGGTGTTCCTAATAATCCTTTAGGTTTAGTGTATGTTTGAACCATTACTTACAGGCAGGGCCTAAAATTAAAACCTGCCAAGCGCCAAATGTGAGTAAAAATCGGTGTTGGCGAGTATATGAAACTGTCAGGTAACATTTTTATGAATTCTAAACAATGCAATGTGACAACATTAAGGTGAAATATGCTCTGTACAGTTGACGGCAAGTGCTGTATCATCACAAAAGTTTAAATCTTTCCACTGTAAATATTCCAGCACTAGAACACACGAAAGGGAATTTCTTACTCAAGTGCTTTGTGGGAAGTTCAACAACATCTGAAACATCCAAAGCACGCGCTCTGAAAGGAGCGTCTCTGGCAGCGCACAAATATTAATTTGAACTCTCTATGCCTTCCTGTGCTTGAAAGGCAAATTCACACAAAACGCCAATGTCAAAAATGCCTGTCTCGGGTTGTACCCTAGTAAACATAGTCAGTTATGTATGCTGCATTCGATCATTCTTATTTTATGACTGACTGTTTACTTGTCTTTAAAAATGTAGGCTATTCAAATTATATCAAGTTGGTAGTTTTAGCTGTGGTAAGCCTATTGAAATGGGAATAGGGGTTTGTGAATTTTCACTAGTATCTAAAATACTGTTTTTGTTTCATGGCTGGTAAAAAAGTTTTAGGCTCTGCTTACAGGTGTGACTCTCAAACTGTCATCTTCATACAACCGTTCACTGCATCCGAAATTGAATTTTTCCTTTCTAAATTGTCAGCGAAAAACAGCTCACCAAAAGAGTAGTATTTCCGAATACACAGTTTTCAAAAAAACAGTAGATAACCTACAGTAATCTACAAATTCTGCCGAGATTCTGCAGTGCACATTCGATGGACACTTCATCATTCCCATGAGCCCACTGGAGGGGTTTTATGAACAGAGTTATGCAGAGATGACATATTTTTGCAGCCAAATCACGGAAAAGAGTATTTTAGAGGTGGTTAAGTAAATGGGTCTTTTGATTAAATGCTTGAATTAAGGTATGTTGTTAACACAACCTCGAAAACATTCCATTGATTATCTCTGATTAATATAAAAATGATATATCATTTTAAAAAAATAACAGGTAAAATAAACTACAAAATTTTCTTTCTAGGACAGGCAAGCTCATGCTCCATTTATTGAAAATAATTGATGTAAATGATCCGGTCTCTCCACAATTAAGGATACAAACCTCTTAACATCATTGTGATTTTTCAAAATATGCACATAAATAATTGCGCATCCTTCAGCTATTTTGATGTTCACTGTATCTGTAGGAATGAGCCTTTCAAAGATTTAACCAAAATGAGAAGTGGTGGAGTGATTAATGGAACTCAATGAGGAAAAACAACATAATTAATTTGCTAATACTCCTCTGCAGGGGGAAAGGCAAACCGTTGTGCATTACTTAACCAGCAGGAAGAAGACTGCTTCCCACAGTTGACTAAAATAATTATAAAGCTATTTTAGAGAATATTTGGTTTATGGGTCAATAAAGAAAATGAAATAAAAATATAACTCTTAGACATGCACTCTTTGTGTTTATGTTGTATGGTTTTGAACATTGTTTTTATTTAATTTTACAAAATTCAATTAAACGGCTTTATAAATTATAAATAGCTTCTTGATTTTAATAGACTCTCATTTTGGTGAACCTACAATAATTTTTAAATCCCAAGAATCTATCTTTTAGTCTATGCTGTTTTCAGTATAAACTTTGTTTGTAGCTCACTTCCCATTCAATAAATCACATTAAGCTTTGTTACTTCTGATATGAAAAAAGTTAAAGCTTTCAAATTTTATCATTCAAACAATACATATAAACTATTGCTTTACCAGTCTTGGAGAAAGTTACTTTTAAAAGTACTGCGAGTAATACTTAGTTAATTTTTTATGTAATGTGTTGCATTATTTTTACGTTTCCTTTTTTAAAAACGAAGCATCTCTTCAGCTTTACAGTTATACCAGCAAATAAACATGAATGAACAACAGAAAGCATGTTGAAAGATACAGTACAACTTCACCCTCACCCTTCATCTTCGGAACACAAATTTTTTTTTCATTTTTTCATTTTTCATCATTTAGCAGACGCTTTTTATCAAAAGCGACTTACAAGGGGAGGCATTAGGGGTTGTTAGTGTCTTGCTCAAGGGCACTTAGTCATGGTATCGAAGGGAGAGAGAGTAGTTTGCTGTTCAATCCCCCCCCCTTTTTCTTTCTGCCAGCCGTGGAATCGAACCACCTTCCTTCTGATTTACAACTCCCTCTCCACTAGGCACGGCCACGACTACGCACTATACTAAATTTAGATATTTTTGATGAAATCCGATGGCTCAGTGAAGCATCTATTGTCAGCAAGACGATTAACACTTCCAGTGCCCAGAAAGTGACACAAACATTTTTAAAACTGTTCTTCTGAGTACAGTGGTTCAACCTTAATTGCGTTAAGAATAAGTACTGAGTAATATTACGTAACTACATGTACTTACTATAGGTTTAGGATTTGGTTTGGTTTAGTTGCATGTAATTATGCATAATTTATAGTTAGTACTATAATCACTACATGTAACATATGTAACAATGACACTGTAAAATGAAGTGTTGCCAGAATTTCTTAATCATCTGGAAGCTCAATTATATTTCTGCAAAGTGTCCTTGGTATGCTGAAAACAACAGCCAGGCTTCTACCAACCACAATAAAATATACCTTGTAGTTAAAAGAAGACTAAAAAAGAAAGCTCAATGTCTCCCCCGTTTCTGAAGATATTCCTGGGCTCACACAACTGTAAATGGAGTTGCTGAAGGACAGGTCAGGTGATGTGAAACCACTACTCTACACTGCTGGTTCCTCGGGGAGAAGCTGAGATGGCAAGTTACTCATCTGTGAACTGAAGTGTTAGTGTCCTGCCCTTGTCAGCGGCAAACACTACAGATGTTTTCCGTATCATAACAGGGACTGGAAAAGGACTTGCAGCTAAAGATCAAGAACTATTGATCTAAAAACCTTAAAACAGAGCAAAACATATTAAACCACTCTAAGAATATTACTATAATTTATCCAAACCTTTCTTTCCGACATTGACAAAATTTGAAGTTAAATATGGTTTCCAAAGAACCTATACAGAATTTTTTTCTTGATTGTATTTGCTGTACTCAAAAGAATTTAATTCAGTTGTGGATACTGGTTCTACATACTAGAATCAGTTTTATTAACATCAAAAATGTTCTTAAAGGGACAGTACACATAAAAATTAAACTTTGGTTACAATTCTGTTAAAAGTTGTTCCAATACTCAATTTAAACACTGCCTAACCCTAATCCTAATCTCGGTCCATTAAATAATATTAACATATTAAAGGTGCAGTAGGTGGTCTGAACAATGCTAACGTTAGCCTGCTAGCATTGAAAGGATACAATCCCGCCCTCCCTGCAAATCTTGGTCCAAAGCCACGCCTCCTCCAAATCACATGAACGCACACACACACAGCTGCTCCAGGCAAAGCGTCACAAGAGACTGCGTTAAACTACCTCGTGTCTCAACAACACATGATATTACAATAATAATGAATGCAAACAACTTAGAGAGCTTGTTCCTGACTGCTGCAGATCATTTCGGTGTTGACACTGTTGACATGGAAACATAATTTCAAGTCTGAGACATGAGCAGGTCCAGTTAGAATGTCACGGGTTGCCATTTCTTAACATTTTCACACTTAAATTTAAAATATTCTGGGCCCCCAGGGTGAGTTTTTCGAGGCGACTGTTATTTATACCTTGTCACTTTATTGCCTCCATGGTGACGTGTCATTGCTTGTCACGTCACACACCGCAGCCACAATAGCGCTGTATGAATGATGATCTGCTTTTATTTCATTTGCCCTTTTTTATTCAAAATACTCACAAATTTGTTAACTATAGCATGAAATATATGATATTCAGATTCAAATATGCGGAAGTGGATGTGTTTTTGCTGTTTAAACACCTTTATAATGATCGTATCAGTTGAGCTATATGCGCGGTGGGTGCCGCCACATGAATCATCCACTTCTCACATGCAAGTAAGTGAAGAATAGAGTAAACTTTAAAGTTACTTACACAATGTGTATCTGATATGAATAAAACAGGTCGTCTAATTAATATGGAAAGGATTGTTATTGCCGCTTCCATAGATCAGTGTGTATTTTACAAACTCTAAGTGTATTGTTTTGTTAGTACTTATGTGCATTTAAATGTTTGAAACCTAAAATAAACAGTATGTGGTTGAAAACACTACATATTTGTGATATATTGACAGCGCTGAGCGCAAGTCAACGCATGCAAGAATGTTTGAATTTGGCAGTTCATCAAGTGATGCATTGAACGTTCTAATCACACGGGTGTGATCGTACGTGCCAAAGGGTCCATTAGGGTAGTTATGGCGTGAATGCAGCATAAGCTTGTTGTTTTGATTCGGCAGGAACTGTAAAAGGTTGTTTGCGGTGCTCCGTGAGCAAGGTCTGTCTGTATAAACTCTGCATAGCGTGAAACACGCTGATGACTTTTGATGTCTGTGCGAACAGTGTGTGCGAAAACATTCTATTATTTCATTCAGACCGAATATAATAATTTGATAACCATTTTATGTTCCTATGCTTTCCACAGATTGTATATGTGACGAGCAGGGCGGGCGAGAGCCGTGAGGGAACGGCGCGAGGCCGGTGACGCGAGTGATAATGAGCTTCAGCTGCGCACTGCACCGGTCTCGTGTCTCTCACGGAGGAGCTCCGGAAGCATAAAAGAGGAGCGACGACAGTGAAGGACGAGAGAGGACCAGACCTGGACTTTATGTTGTGTTTTATTTTGTTTGTGTAGGCGGCAGTCGCCGTGAGGAACTGCCGCCCTTTTAAATTAAACTATGTTGAACGTTCGCCGGCTTCATCTTCCCGTTCTTACGAACCCCGTTACACTGGTGCCGAAACCCGGGAGGAAGGAGGGACATGCTGTCGAAGAGCCCTCGCTGCGGAGGGGGATCGCGGTGCTGAGGAGGTCGGGCAGCGCGGGAGAGTGAAGACCGCCAGTGGCTGCCCGAGGCGGTGGTGCTGGAGGGAGTGAGTACCCGGTGGGACGGAGAGCTCGCTGCCGTGCTCCTGGGATGAGGTGGGATGGCTGCCGTCCAGGAGGGAGCAGAGGAGTCGCCGCCGTGGGCCAGAGCCTGCTGCCTGCCGCCGTGATGGAGAGGAGCAGGGAACGGCGGACACGCTGCCGGCCGCCCTCAGGAGGAGGATCGGGTCGTCCACCGAGCGTCCAGTACCATCGCATGGCACCGTGAGAAAGAGCCTCTCGGCTGGCTGAGGACCGAGCGGCAGTGTGTCTGGGAACCGGACCAGGAATTTTTTAATTTTTTTCCTCTCTCCACTCTCTCGTCTTTGTCGCTCCTTGTGCTTCCGTCTCCTTTTCTCTCGTCTCGTCTGTCCTTACCCCCAGGTTCTGCGGCCGCCGAGATTGGCCCCCGGGGGGAGTAAGCGCAGTCTCGTGGGTATCCCCCGGCCTGCGAGGGGCGATGGAGTATGTGACGAGCAGGGCGGGCGAGAGCCGTGAGGGAACGGCGCGAGGCCGGTGACGCGAGAGATAACGAGCTTCAGCTGCTCGCTACACCGGTCTCGTATCTCTCACGGAGGAGCTCCGGAAGCATAAAAGAGGAGCGACGACAGTGAAGGACGAGAGAGGACCAGGCCTGGACTTTATGTTGTGTTTTATTTTGTTTGTGTCGGCCCTTTTACTTTTGTTTTATTGTTTGTTTATTTGGAAATTAAACTATGTTGAACGTTCGCCGGTTCCTGCCTCCTTCCTTCCATTGAACCCCGTTACAGTATATATTTGTACAAATACATTTAGGCCGTTTAACATAGTGATTCCTTTCAGGATATGAGGAGACTTTCAACCAGTATAACAAAAAAAAGGTTTCTGTAGAGAATCACCTATTGCACCTTTAACAGTCAACTTTTGATTTTATATAGGTTTTTAATTTAACAATGCTGTAGAGATATGTTTCATTGTTAGTTCACGTTAACTAAATATCTATAGCAAAATGTCTTGTTATAAGAAAGTAAATAAAAAAAGTACACAAGATGAATTGCGAACAATAAGACCGGTAACGTGCATTAACAAAACAAATGGGTCAGTTTTGATTTCACGCCAGCTTTAAAGGTGCTGAGACCACAAAACACAGGTCTGCGGGGCACAGCTTGAATTCTACACTAACAGTTATTATCGAGGCTCAGTGCGGAGCGTCGAGGCTCAGGATTTAAGACTAAATCCTGCTTTTATAACAAATGTCATATGTACCCTTTGTTCTTTTTGTGAGTCTGGCAGGTTGCAGCACTTGAGATTTTAGAGAGGATGATGCTTTACTGTTGGCTCTAAAAAAAAGGGAGGATTGTCAGAAAGCCGCAGAATATGAAACACCTGCTTGTAGTTTAGCCTGCCTCCCTGGTGCCTGCGTTTATTGGCAGCTCACTGGAAGAGTTGCGGGCCTGTTCTGTCACCTTCAAGAGCACTGCTCTTATACCCTCATCCGTTCCTCAGTTTCTCTATACGTCGCTTAGAGCCAAAAGCTATTACATGAACCATCTACTTTAGTTTTTAAAAAGCACAAAGTGTATTTGTTTGTTTGTATTCAGCATTACAGCGATTTTGTCACAGAGACTCATGAGGCCACTTGTTTCCTCTGAGCTATAAAGCAGTCATCTGTACAGTCTTATGATTGCGCCTTCACGGTAGACTCTGTTGTGATCCCTGCAAAATATCATCATAACCATATCAATATGGGGTGAAAGAGACCACTCAGTCTTGTTTATTTGAGGTTATAAAGAGAGGCAGAAAATTACCCAATGGCCTATAAAGTTCCTTCTATCTTCAAAAACAGAAAAGCAAAGCCCCAAGCAAAAAACTTGTCTTTTATGACTGCAGGTTCATTCAAATTTAAGAATCAACATAAAAGTTAAAGAAGTCTGTGGAGATATATATGGTCATCCACATAAATATTTCACAGACAGGGATCTGGAAGATCTTTTAAAAAATATTTTGAAAGAAGCCTTTTATGCTCATCAAGGCTGCAATTATTTAATAGTAGTACAGTAAACATTGTAATATTTTGAAATATTAGGTCTATTACAAATTAAATTTTATATTTATATATATATATATTTTAAAATGCAAATTATACCTGTGATGGAATTGATGTTCTCCAGGAGTGAAAAATTAATTGCGGAGCTAAGAGGACACTGACAACCTATGAAACGGTTTCATATTTAAAATATTGTAATTTTTTAAAGCAGTTTAAAGACTAAATACCGTATGGTGGCTCCTTAATGTGTCGATAAAGATCCTTCAAACTGCATTTATAGCATCAAATAACATGAATAGACATCAGAAGGAATGTTGTTTCAACCGCGGAAAGTACGCACAATATTTCAAGTTAAACAACGTTAATCTACTCCCTGACGGCTTTGTCGGACAAAATGACGGATTCAGCGTTATGATTGGTTAGATCGCCTGTCGATCAAACTGTTTGATCGACATGCGATCTGACCAATAACAAGCCCAAATTCGTTGAATTTGAAAAATTGTTGGTACTCACATCTTTCCACGCTTGAAACAACATTACTCCACTCATGTTTATTTGATGCTATAAATGAACTATTATGAGGAGATGATCGGTTCATGAGCCGCTTGAAGGAGCTACAGCGATCTGTCACGACACATTAAAGAGCCACTATACGGTATTTATTGTTTAAACTTCTTTAAAAAAATTCAGTATTTTAAATATGAAACTGTTTCATATCAAAAGTGATATGTGTCCTCTTTGCTCCGCGGTGTATTTTTTACTGTATGAGAATATGATGTGGCATGAGAGCGCATGACTTATCCGACATAGCAACAGTAACTATTGGGGGCGGGTCTTTGCGAAGGGTCAATTGTTAGCATCATTACCCCAGTCTTCAGAAATCATTCCAATATGCTAATTTTTTATTAGTTCTAATATGAAAATGTTCTCATTATCATCAATTGTTGTGCTGCTTATCCTCTTTTTTTGTGGAAATTGATACATTTTGTTTTTCAGAAATAGAATTTTAAAAGAGAAATATAAATGTTAACTTGTAATGTTACAAATTATAACGTAAAACATAATGTTGACTTGGTCTCAGTTTAGATGGATTTGACTACAACTCTAAATCGAACATGTTTATCGATCTCTGGTCTTTTCTGAGGTAAATGTCGTTTAAAAGCTGTTCAGTTGACGTCTTTCAGAGGTTGAAACCCAGATTGAGCAAATACACAAGGCACATTACAGTCGTGGCCAAAAGTTTTGAGAATTACATAAATATTGGAAATTGGAAAAGTTGCTGCTTAAGTTTTTATAATAGCAATTTGCATATACTCCAGAATGTTATGAAGAGTGATCAGATGAATTGCATAGTCCTTCTTTGCCATGAAAATGAACTTAATCCCCAAAAAAACCTTTCCACTGCATTTCATTGCTGTCATTAAAGGACCTGCTGAGATCATTTCAGTAATCGTCTTGTTAACTCAGGTGAGAATGTTGACGAGCACAAGGCTGGAGATCATTATGTCAGGCTGATTGGGTTAGAATGGCAGACTTGACATGTTAAAAGGAGGGTGATGCTTGAAATCATTGTTCTTCCATTGTTAACTAAAGAAAGAAACGCGTGCAGCCATCATTGCGTTGCATAAAAATGGCTTCACAGGCAAGGATATTGTGGCTACTAAGATTGCACCTAAATCAACAATTTATAGGATCATCAGCAACTTCAAGGAAAGAGGTTCAATTCTTGTAAAGAAGGCTTCAGGGCGTCCAAGAAAGTCCAGCAAGTGCCAGAATCGTCTCCTAAAGAGGATTCGGCTGCGGGATCGGAGTGCCACCAGTGCAGAGCTTGCTCAGGAATGGCAGCAGGTGTGAGCGCATCTGCACGCACAGTGAGGCCAAGACTTTTGGAAGATGGCCTGGTGTCAAGAAGGGCAGCAAAGAAGCCACTTCTCTCCAAAAAAAACATTGGGGACAGATTGATCTTCTGCAGGAAGTATCGTGAATGGACTGCTGAGGACTGGGGCAAAGTCATATTCTCCGATGAAGCCCCTTTCCGATTGTTTGGGGCATCTGGAAAAAGGCTTGTCAGGAGAAGAAAAGGTGAGCGCTACCATCAGTCCTGTGTCATGCCAACAGTAAAGCATCCTGAGACCATTCATGTGTGGGGTTGCTTCTCATGCAAGGGAGTGGGCTCACTCACAATTCTGCCCAAAAACACAGCCATGAATAAAGAATGGTACCAAAACACTTCCAACAATCCAACAACAGTTTGGTGAAGATCAATGCATTTTCCAGCACGATGGAGCACCGTGCCATGAGGCAAAAGTGATAACTAAGTGGCTCGGGGACCAGAACGTTGAAATTTTGGGTCCATGTCCTGGAAACTCCCCAGATCTTAATTCCATTGAGAACTTGTGGTCAATCCTCAAGAGGCGGGTGGACAAACAAAAACCCACTAATTCTGACAAACTCCAAGAAGTAATTATGAAAGAATGGGTTGCTATCAGTCAGGATTTGGCCCAGAAGTTGATGGAGATCATGCCCAGTCGAATTGCAGAGGTCCTGAAAAAGAACGGCCAACACTGCAAATACTGACTCTTTGCATAAATGTCATGTAATCGTCGATAAAAGCCTTTGAAACGTATGAAGTGCTTGTAATTATATTTCAGTACATCACAGAAACAACTGAAACAAAGATCTAAATGCAGTTTAGCAGCAAACTTTGTGAAAACTAATATTTATGGCATTCTCAAAACTTTTGGCCACGACTGTACATTTCGTTAAAAGGGGTTGTCTACCCCAAAATTAAAATGATGTCATTAATTGTAATATAAATCTTTTTTAACACTATAAATGTTTTCACTGTCAATTTTGATTTGATTTAATGTGTTTTATTGATTAAAAGTTTCAATTTTTCAAAACATCTTACTCACCCCTAACTTTTAAATGATAGTGTTACTCAAAAAATGACAATATGTAGTTGTGGGTTTTGCAAACTCTTATTTAAAGAAAATGTCAGTGACTATTTTTATCTCAGAAACACTTTTGCTTGCTTGGCCGTTCTCATAATCATTCTATGAAAATGATGTCGTGTCTGCTTTTAAGAATGAGCAGCTTACGACAGATCTGATATGTTCTGATATGTCACGCTGTGTGACTTGGCTTGGCACAGTCTCGCTGCTGTCAAATCGTACATCCCGACAAGCAACAGTTGTAAAGGGCAGTAGAAAAAAAATGCAACTGCACTCTCGGTTAGTTTAATTCATACACTTTCCCTAATTTAACTTTACTCTTCATGTTGTCCTTCACATCAGATCCACAAGCAGTATAATGAACCCATGACTGTGGGAGTTCAGAAAATGTGGTTGTTATTTTAATGATTCCCAGGTAGAGGCCAATTGCAATGCAAATGTCTCATCATTAAAGCAAGTGTTTTGCGTAAACTCATGCGAGACAGCGTCTTTTAGTGTTTTAATTGTATCAGACGAATGAATTGCTTGACTTTTGCAAAGCATCCAATGTAAATATGGCTCATTAGCCTGACTGTTTGCTAAGGTAAACTGGTGCTTTAGCTAATGTTGCTGCACTCCACAGGTAATATCAGTTCTGATTACAATTGACTTGTTGGGAAATTTGTAAATTAGAACTCAGTCGGGTAACTAAAATTGGAATCTTGTAACATAGATTTTACACAGCTTGATTCCGGTGCTACATGTCACTGAATTCAAAATGAGTCCAAACTATTTCTTGTCATTTTCTAGGTTAATGGCTGAAAAATGGAGCTGGTGACCAAGTAGCAGGAAATCCTGAGGTATGTGTCTTAAAACTTAAAAAAAATATAAGAAAAGAATAGTCAAGTTTGGCTTAGATATAGTAGGATTCATTCCCAAATAGTATGAATAGTGTTTAGCTCGTATACATACATGAATGGATATTTTATCTTACAGTGAAGGTGAAGACATTGAATAGATGAAATCTAAATATGGCATTTTAGCTTCTGGAACTCACCACTCTTAATTTTAAAGTTCTTTTATTGTGCATTTCTTTTATGTTAATGAGGTGAGTGGACAGTGTGATATTACCAAAATCTTGGTACGAATATGATGGTAATGGTACTCAAATCCATTAATTGCAATTATTATGTACATTAGGGGTGGGAATCTTCAGGCACCTCACGGTCCGACACAAATCTGATTCCAGGAGTGACGATATGATTCCAAAATGATTCCTGATCTAATTTTATTATTATTATTAATTCGTTTACCGACTTGAAAATCTTTATTTATTTATTTTAACTTAATTACATGTGTAATTTTTAGTGCTTTTTATAAAATAAAAAAATAAATAAAAACAATTTTATGTTAAGTATTTTAAATAGGCTATAAGCTATTATTGATTGAAAACATAACATAAATACATAAATAATAAAAAATAATTCCGCAATAAACAAAGAGTGCTTTCAGTTTCTGAACGCATATCCTGTCCTTGTAATTCGCTTCAACCTTTACGAACTTTATGAAAGATTATTTAATTTACATTGTTTTAATTTAATTATTGTGTGGGCAATCACATACTGTATTGTGTGTGTCCCTTTAAATGCAAATGAGCTGCTGAACCTGCCTGCTTTCCAGAAGGTGGAGAATCTCAATATGACGATTGTTGTTTACGGTGTTCAGCCTTACGCTGATCACATTTACATGGACACTAGTAAGCTGATAACTCACAAATATCAGCTCACTGAAATAAGCAGTTTTCCTCGTTTACATGCAAACCAGTAAACTTGTTGAGACATTATTAATAAATCAGGTTATTTCCCTGTAGTGATGTTAAAAATAATAATTTGCATATCTGATTCCAATTATAGATTCTATAATGGAGTTGTGGAGTTGGTTCAACTCATCGACTAGCATGTGCCACCATGTTAATATTTTGCGCAAATCCAGCATTAAATTGACGCTCATTTGTGAAGCAGTCCACGGTAAAATGACGGCATGGCAACAACAATCTACAACAACAATTCTATTATTTAATGTTAATATATTTACTATAATTACAGTAAAAACGTTTCAGTAAAAGTTACATTAAAGTATATGTCAGTTTACTACACAGTAAAAACCCCAGAGTTTAATCAACTCTGCTCAGATAACATTTGGTCCCTCTCTAAATAGTGTTAAAGTAACAAGCAGAGTTAAAGTTAATGAGATAATTAAGCAATTAATTAAGCGATGATTGAACATTAATGATGAACACCTGCTGTTAACAAGCAGAATCACTGTAGAAAAGAGAAACACAAGAACTACAACTGACTTCAGCCACAGTCTTAGATGAAATTCAACTGAAGATAAAAGACATTCAATCTCTGAAGAGTGTTAC
This sequence comes from Opsariichthys bidens, assembly GCA_037194245.1. Classification (NCBI taxonomy): domain Eukaryota; kingdom Metazoa; phylum Chordata; class Actinopteri; order Cypriniformes; family Xenocyprididae; genus Opsariichthys; species Opsariichthys bidens. Next base: position 2,784,461 of record CM074313.1, read on the forward strand.
TTTAACTATTTAGAGAGGGACCAAATGTTATCTGAGCAAAGTTGATTTGACTCTGGGGTTTTTACTGTGTATAAAAGCTTGTCAGTTTAACCAGATTTCAAAGACAATGGAAGTAATCATGAAATTACATGTAAAGATGTACTTAAGTCCTTCTTAAGTACACAATAGAACTTTCAGCTATTTGTATTTGGTATAAATTTAAACTATAATACATTTTAATGTAATTGCAATTAATATGCATTTAAGTGTCAGGAAGCATTACATTCGGTTTGCACTTCCGTATATTCTTTCTTCAGTATATACATTTGGGTCAAATATGGGAAAACCCATAATTTTGCTTAAAAATTTAAACCGACAGTTGGGTTTGTTCATATTTGACCCAACCATGGGTTGAAACAACCCAGCATTTTTTAGAGTGAATATTATGCACGTAACAAATATTCTTTTTTTATGTATGCTAAAGGGTACTTTTTATCATAATATAGTTATTTTTGTTGGAAAAAACAAACCCAAAATTGATAGTCCAGTAAGGTAGAGCTAATGTCTATCCTTTGTCCTATTTACACGTGAAAACTCAGTGCATATATTATTTTGCAAAAAGAAAGTTTCTGTCTCAATTACATTGAGTTTCTTTTGTCTTTGTTTCATTTGCTTATTATCGTTTCCTGTTTCTTTGTTCTAGTTTCCCGCCAGTCATTACTTGCCAAGTACATTCATTTAGCGATCACACCTGTCTGTATTTGACTTCATCACCATGTGTATTTAAGCCATTCTGTTTCTTCAGTTGATTGTCTGATATTGTTTGTGCTATTCAACTACATTCCCTCTTGTCTGTGGATTACCTTGGCTTGTTTTATCTTCCTGGGACCCAGAAAAAAAAAGTTTAAAAAAATGTATTTAGTATTTAGTCATGTCATTTCATACCAGGACTAAGTTGTTTAAAAAAAAAAAAAAAAAGACTGAAATTGCATGTATAGGCACATTTGTTTTCAAATTTGTTTTTTCAACCAAAGATGATTCTCAACTATGTTATGAAATATATAATGGATTGAATCAATGCATCGTTTGATTGTATGCAATATGTGGGTAAAATGCATGAGTTTTCCCATTCAATACAATGCATATACATACACTGTATATATTTTGCATATTAATGCATTCTTGGGTTCCTCGTGTAATGAAAAAAGAGTAATAATTGGAAATATTTTAACTGCGGTGTCTAATAACTAATAAGATTATTGATATATAATTTATTTGGCTATTCATTTGCTGTGCCTCCCAAAATGCTTGATAATCATGATTTAAGTCCACATGTCCTCTGCAGTGGGACATGTAGAAATCAGTTCCCTGTTTTGTAACCAAAAGTCATATTTTGATTAGAAACCCTAACATTTTCCAGAGATGTTGATTTATAATAAACAATTTGAAAATGAATTTCTAAATATGATCATATTTCCATACAATTTGATCACTAAGTTAATGTCAGTCATTTTAAAAGACCAAGTCGAAGTTGGTGTCATGGTGAAACCTCCAAACATTTGGTATCTCTGCAAAGCCCTGAATGTGCTCTTTACAGGACATCCTGACTTAAAACAGTGACATATGTGATGTCAGAGAAATTTACTACAATATAATGTCCACTCCAGACGGCAGAAGTCTATTCCTGGGTCCCAGGAGGTTATAGAATAAATACATTTTGTTATTCGAATTATCCACTTTAATATGTGACTGTTTCTTTATCTTACTTTTATTTTGGAACTTGAATAAAGATTATTCATAAAGCATAAGTCTGGTATCGTTTCAAAAACAGCTTCTCATTATGTAACACTTGAGTAAAAAACAAAAGACTTAAAACAGTAGGGTATTGCATTATAAATATGATGAATGAGCCACATTTGAAGTTGTTGTATAAAGTCAATACGCACATCTGAGCACACGAGTTGAATTCTATATTAATGCGCCTAATTGGCAATGTTGCTCAGCAACCATTAAGAATCTTCAGTATCATAGTGTTTAGTTCCATGGCTCAAAACAAAGTCTACAGCAGGATCTTTTCATTTCCTTTTCCAGGTTTCCCCATTTTGTTTCTGTTCGACAAACCTTAGTGGAATCTTAAAAAGCTTCCATAGGCTGATCTTCAACTGGTTCAAATTCTCAGAGGCCTGCGATCACGTCTGGAGCGAGGGAAAGCTGTTTTTGATGCGGACACTAAAGGGCAGGCAGTAACCAAACGTCTCATAACCTTCACAGCTGTTTCCTTCACTCTCCAGCCAAAGTCCCGCCCCCTCCTTTCCTCCTTATCTGCCGTTCCCACTCCAACCTGGCATCGTCACAGAGAATCGCAACAATCACCTTTCTTACGGCGTCCTTTACTCAGAGAAGCGTGAGCGTAAAACAGCACCGTGAACCCTGTCAGTAACTCTGCAATCTTTCCACCGCGAACCCCTTTGTTACTTATTTATAGTAGCATGTTCCCCAGAGGGCCAAAGTAATTGAAACCAAATGTGTGGAGGCAGCGAGATGGGGAAATGGAGCAGCAGTAGCATCTGGACGGGAGAAAAAGAGAAATTGATAGAAGCGGGAGGGACGGGGGAAACCCTTTGTCTACTATCGGGACACAAACTTTTTGGCTTGCAATTAATACAAGACTTCAGTGCACTGCCAGAGTAATCCAATACAACGGGACTGTAAGAAAGAGACAAAAATAAAACGGCAACTCCAACAGCTCCTGCGCAGACAGAAAACTTCCCCCAAAAAATGAAGTAGCACTTCACGTTAAGCGCAGCCCTGTCTCTTCACTGCCAGGAAGTCACATGCGTTTCCCCGCACAAAGCGCAAGTCGAAAACAATGGGCTAAAAACTTACCATCCTGACCATGGCTCTCAATCTGAAGTCCGTGCTACTGCACACAGGGTGTGACAGACGGATAAAAGTAGACCGAGACACCCCTTAAAGATGGCATGAGGCCTATTTTCTCTGTCTCTCGCTCTCTTTCTTTTTCCGACTGACTTCGGGCAGTAACAATCCCCCCTTCCGACACTGTCAGCTTTTCCAATAGCAGACGCGCAAGCCAAAATCCCTGCCCCAGAGTCTGCAGGAATTTCCTGGACTCTTAGTCTGGTATCTGCAGCAGAACCACGGCGAACAGCGACTGAGTCTTGTGACGCTCTGCTACCATCTGCCTGAGCAACTGCCCTCTGGTTTGTGGCCAGATATAACACTAGGAGACACATGGGGGAAGTTAGGGGGTTGATGTCTGGGGTTTTTATTTTAGCACAGCCCCTCACCCTCCATATGTGTGTGTTTCCGCGTGCAGCCATGGGAATTGGAAACGCATTGACTTTTCTACTTGATGTTCCTGTCTGGCTGACTACGAGGGATAAAATTGCCACAATGCCTTTCCTAGGCAGCTTTTTCTGCAGGCATGAAGTCATCAGACTGATGAATAATAGTAATCATTGTTTAGGTCGCTTCCTTTAACTGGCCAGTTCAGCATTAGCCGGACGTTCCACAGGGAGCGTGAAACCAAGGCCACATGCACAATCAATACGCAGAATCCCCAGGGCGATTAATCAGCATGTGTGCTGAACTATGGTGTGAGTTAAGGGACAAAACATTAACATAAATGTATTCATACCGTGTTTTACCTTACTGTGATCACAACGAATTGTGTTTGGGCTTGAATTTATTCAGGCGGTTGTTTGCTTCACACTCTCTGTCAAGGGTTCGAAAACAACCAATTAGAGTCAGAATTCTGAATCAGGGTTTAGAGGAACCATTTCCATGTAACCTTGCTGAATAATGTTGTGGTTGGGTCGCATAAATTCACCAGCAAAACTTCTGCGTGGCGTTGTTGTGGAGGAGGTGTCTCCTGGATTCGACTTGTAAGTAGAAACCTAACAGTTTAACATAGTCAGGGCTGGGTGGGTTACTTTTGAAATGTATTTCACTACAGATTACAAAATACATGCTTTAAAAAGTCATTTGTAGCGTATTTCGTTACATTACTCAAGTTTAGTAACTTAATCTAAATACTTTAGAATACTTTGGAATACTAATAAGTGTGGAACAAACACAAAAAAGGTCATTGCAAGTTTTTATCTCACAATTGTGAGTTATAAAGTAAGAATTATGAGATATAAACTCACAATATTGAGAAAAGTCAGAATTATGAGATATGAACTCACATACTAAATTCACAACTGCAAGAAAAAAAGTCACTATTGCAAGTTTATATCTCCCAATTCTGACTTTATAACTTACAATTGTGAGTTTAAATCTCGCAATTCTGAGAAAAAGAAGTCAGAATTGAGAAATGCAAACTCACAATTGTGAGGGAAAAAACAAATTGTGAGAAAAAGTTGCAGTGACGAGTGAATTATAAAATGACTCACAAAACATGAAAACAGTCGTGGATCATCAGGTCATGACAGGACAGTTTGGCAATTTTTTTGGCATTTTGTCTCGTTCAGGACAGAACTAAATAAAAATAACAACATTTTTATGATCCTCTTAAAAGTATTAAAATGTTGATGAAACTGAACTCCTCTTTTTCAGACTGTCAGAGAATCACCAATCGCTGTTTAAATGACATTAAAACTCAAAGTAATCACTTTGGTAATCTAAAACACTTTTCAGATGGAACTGTAATCTGATTACCACCCATATAAAATGGAACTGTAATGAAATACAGTTACTCAAATTGTGTATTTTAAATACGCAACTAAGTCGTTGCTCCCCAACCCTGAACATAGCCAATTAAATTAAATGGAAGTGAGTGCAGTTGTTCACTGTAGTTATAACACACACTTTACTTCATATACATCAGCTCCTCTTTCCCAGAAAAGCTTTTATATAGTCTTATATTATACTGTAGACTGCACTTTTTCAAATATAATTATTGTAAATCCAAATAATGCTTTTCGCCAGCATCAAATCACGTTTAACCACAAAATGGATGCACTCAGCAGAAAAACAAACATGATTTTCTGATCACTCTCTCCTTATGTGAGTTTTGTCACTCACCTATTATTAAGTGAATAAATGTCCAGCTAATATGACATACAGTAGTAGCCACTACACATTATGGAAACCTGCTGAATGCCTGCCAACAATAGTGCTGGCAGTCTGAATTATATTATCTACTCCCAAAAAACAACTGCAGCCTACAAAACAAGGAAGCCAAGAGGTCCTCTGAGGGGCAGAGGCAATACAACTAAAGTAAACAGTACTGGAGCAAAGCAAGTGGAGAAACACATGTGTTTTTTTCCATATCAGTAAGTGGAACCGCTGTCTATGTTTACACTATTTCGTCCAAAAAAAAATAAAAAAAAAAAAATTTGTTTGTTTACAAAAACTGCAATTGGTATTTGAATTGCGATGTGTTTAACACTTGGCATTTCGTATCGCTGCTGCTTTGATATTAAGACTAAAAAAACCAATATGATCAAATCACACTGAAACAATAAGGTGTTCATTTTCAATAGGGTGTGTAAAAACTACAAACTAGCAAGCAATACCCTTAATCTCCATATTTACGTCATGTTTTGCTCATGCTCTGCTGCAAATGGAAAGAATTAAGGTATGTCTCAAATGATCTGCTATACACTAGCACTTATACTCTGTGCTTATATACTTATACATACTGTAACACAGAGCTGCACGATTCTGGACAAAATGAGAATCACAATTTTTTGCTTTCAAATAGAGATCACGATTCTAACACGATTCTGAATATACAACCAAACAAAATAACATCTGAGAAATTGTAGGAAAATGTTTGAATAAATTATTTAAAAATTGGGTTTGAATGAATTCACTGGCTCATTAATAAATACGTGTTTCATTACTGAATGAATCAGTGTTTTTGAACGAACCTTTTGAATGAATGATTCAATGACAAATAACTTTAACAGCCACTTGTCGCCACCTAGTGGAATACGATGTAACAACCATTACTTGACATGCCAAGTTTGCTTCAAAAAGATAGTTTGCTCTATTTTGATCGCTACCGTAGACATCAGTGTTTATATACTAACAATTTGAATAACTGAAATAACTACCGCTTCAAAACCGCTTTCTCTGAGTCTGGCAGCACAAATACATATTTGAATGTCCTGGTATGATTTTGTCAAAAGTTTAAAAGACGCGGGCGTATCGTTGTCATATTTAAATAAGATCATGATCTCGATTCAAGCACTATCTTTTTATGATTAATCGTGCAGCTCTACTGTAACATACAGGCCTGGTTTCACAGACAAGGCTTACATTTAAGCCAGGGTTAGGCCTTAGTTTTAGTTCAGTTAGATTTAGTGCAAACTGTGATTCATAGTGCTCACTATGTGCAAATCACACCGCAGACTCCAAACCAAAAGAGGTGGTTAAACTCCTTCTCAATGAGATGGAGTTTGCTTAGAGCGTCCACATCTTTTGCATATTGATGTGAAACATTTTCGTGAGCCCGATGAATTAAATAGGCCACCTCCTACCTTGTATGTAGAAAACGTAATTTAAACATATTCAACAATTTAATTTATTTAAATTGAATTCAAAATATTCATTTGTAGCCCCTTGTGGTTTAAAGTGTGGTTTAAAAGTAGACCATGATTTCCATCTCAACAATTAAATGTGTGAAATTATTCTTCTGTAAAATTTGGTCCAGCTGGTTTCACGTCTCAGTTATTCTCTAAAACAGAGCACAATTTCCACAGGAGCACAGCTGTATTTTTGTACAATTGTTATGTAACGTGTCAAGAAGTGTTTATGTCAAGTACAAATAAATGTATTACCAGATATTACATTATCTAAATCACATCAGGTTGTGTCACAGTGGTTTACTTCAGTGCTAGACCATTGGTCTGACAGCGCGGTGAGCTGCGGTGTTAAACTTGACGTGAAACACACAAGAACGTCAATATGCGGTGAGAGCAGGGGCAAATGGGGGCTAGAAAGTGAACTGAACACGATACTTTAAGGGAACAAAATAATAAGTGTTTACCAGTGAGGGAGCTCACTTTATTAAGCATAATAAATCACACAATAGCAGAGGTGTCAAGTAACGAAGTACAAATACTAGTCAGTAGAAATTTCGGGTATCTATGCTTTACTGGAGTAATTATTTTTCAGCCGAGTTTTTACTTCTACTACTTACATTTTCACGCAGTTATCTGTACTTTCTACTCCTTACATTTTCAAAATGGTCCAAAAAAAAACCAAAAAAAACTTATCCAGATAAATCGCGCCATCCGGATAGAGTGAATTTGATTGTAGAAGTATTTTTTTATATTAATTGAGAAGTATAGACATATACCATTCCGACACCCAACTAGTTTGTACGCGATCCATCGCACCTGCACCTGACAAAAATCACGTCACACTCCAGCAAGGACATAACCAGTTGAAGGGGTGGATTCTGGAATCCACTGCCGCTGAGTGATTTTTCATGAAATTATCTTTCTAAATGTTGAATTATTTAGAATGAGTAACTTTAACTTACGTTAAGGCCTTTAATTTCCTTTTCATTTTCAAACACTAGAAAATAATGTTGAATATTGTCTTTACCTCTGACTGAGAGAAAAGTACAACTTATCAGTATGTTTTCGGAAAGTTTCCTGTATAGAGCAGAGCTCAGATCAACTACAGCCTTGAAGAAGCTGTGAATCATATGTGCGCTCAGTGTTCTGTACAGGTCTGTTATGGGTACTGGTGGACTGTTGTCATCTGAACTGGAGAACTTAAGGCGTCTAGGCCTGACCTAGAAGGACATTCTGTGCCTAACTTCATGGTCCGATCGTCAGCATCATAATGGAATAAGACATGCTTCTGACTATCTGTCCATGTGTGGAAAATGACCAGTTTTGTCTAGTATTCTTAACCATCAGAATATTAGTAATGATGTAGTTAGTGGACTCTGTTAGAGTATAATTGTTGTGGAAATGTGAATGAAGGAGAAGAGAGAGGAGGAGAGAGAGAGCGGCCTATGAACTCCTTGTGAGACTTGAAGCTGCTTCTGCTGATGAAACTGCAAACGATTCTTTATTAAAATTTTCTTCAAATATTTTTTTTTTAAACTCTGACTCTGGGTCTTCATTTATCATATCTGGTCTTTTGGGTCTTTAACTGTAAAATCCCCCACAGATAATGGTGGAGAATGCGGGCAATCATTCTTTGGTGACATTCCTGGCTAAACAACAAACAAGGTAGGAAGTTGTTTTATTATTTTTTCTGGGACTGTCTGGAGTGGAGGTGCTGGAGAAAAAGGCGATCGGTAGGGTTTGACTCAGACGTGAGTACCCAGACATCTGACAATGGGTCGATGTTGTTGCGCTGTAAAAAGCGTGCCTCCTGGGGTTAAACTCTGGTGTGGACACTGGGTTGACGTGCACTAAGTTGTGCGTTAGGTGTGGAGGCACCCCCACCAGAGTGAAAAGACACTACGTGTGTAAAATCGTGAGCCTGACGCTTCGCCTCGTCCACTCCAGATAGGGGTACCCGGAGCTTAGAGATTCAGATAGGCAGGGAAAAAGTTTTAATTAGATACAAAATATAAAAAGATAATAGGGTTGTTTGTTTGCCAGGGATGCATCTGGAACGATTTCGATTTTTATAAGAAATTTTGTGACCCTGATTGGATTGTACCAGTATATGTGACCAATGTCTCGTAGTATACTTCGCAGTATCAATCCACCCCTTCACAGTGTTGGGGTCGTTACTCAAAAAAAAGATTATTTCTTAAAAGTTATTATTTCTCCATTTCTCCACTCATTTATCAAATGGGTGCTTTCTCTTCGTCCTCCGCAAATTAAGCTACAGTAGGTAGTTCGGTAGAGAGACGTTTGAATGAATTAGCGTTTGCAATTGACAATGTTGTGATAAGTAGGCTATGGGGTAGTCGTGGCCTAATGGTGAGGGAGTTGGGCTTGTAATCAGAAGGTTGCGGGTTCGATTCCCACACCGGCAGGAATTGAAGGTGGGAATTGTGAATAAACAACACTCTCTCCACCTTCGATTCCACGACTAAAGTGCCCTTGAGCAAGGCACCTAACCCCCAATTGCTGCCCGGGCGCTGTCGCAATAGCTGCCCACTGCTCCGGGTGTGTGTGTTCACTACTCACTGCTGTGTGTGTGCACTTGGGATGGGTTGAATGCAGAGCACCAATTTCGAGTATGGGTCACCATACTTGACAACACGTCACGACTTTCACTTCACTTTTTTCACTTATACTAACTTTGTAACTCGTTAACGTTACCCCCAACAATGGACATAGCAACAACAAAGTTGGAGAATCTCACGCAACCAAAATGACGGTTGTTCAGCCTTACATTCACACATTGATGGAAAGGAAGAAGTTATGATAATGCACCTGGACGTTTCTAAATAGTTAGTGGATAAATTTATGTAGTTGTTGTAGAGTTGATTCAACTCATTAACTAGCAGTGCCGTCATGTTTATCTTGCAAATTCAGTTTGCGAAGCAGTCTGGCGCAAAGTGACGTCATGGTAACAACACTCTACAACAACAACTCTTCCTCTTCTCTAAAGCAGCCCAACATGGCCTCACCCACTTTGTTGCTTGTTCCAACCCGAGAAGAAGCTCTTTGTAGTCCCTACCATCCGTCTGCTCTAGTCCTAGAAAAACGATTTCTGTAAAAGAAAATCTCTCGCTTTGCATTTAAGCACTTTGAGTACCATGAATTTGCAGATGTTGTTTCTGCTCAAACAGCAACATTACACACTAACTAAACTTAAAAAAACTTAAATCATAATCAAGGACCCTTTTAAAATGTCAAAATGCACAAGAAGCGACACATCATTTTGCGGAAATGTATTTTCAATGAACCTGGGTTGGTGCAACCACAAACACTTTGACCAATGTCTGCTGATCTGCAGTCAGGCGCTACCAAGAAGAACTGTTTTATGTTTGAATGCTCTAGGAAAACTTCTGCAAAGCTGAGCAACCGTTTGCGCAGCTACAGTACTTTGAGTAAAACGGTTATCGGATCTGATGTCTGTGCTTCAATGCGGTGCAAAACTGCCACACGTGAACTGAGCATTGAGGAGACAGATTTCATATCAGCACAGCTGAGGACAACAAACTCGGCCGTTCTATCAAAACAACCCTGCGGGGTGGAAATGCTATTAGCCTCTGTTAATCAAAACGTCTGCCACTGCATCAGGCGTTCCTCCCTCAGTTTGGGCAAAACGTATTGCCGTCATTATGCAAAGCCGCTTTTCTGGGTCGAAGTGCTGATTGTTCCTCAGAAGCTGTGAATGATCAACATGACAAGTCTGGCATGGCAAGACAAGGCAGCGTCTGCGGGCGAGTCATCTTGGGAGAGAGGATAAAGGGGAGGGCTTGAAAAATCCACCCATCCGACGCGAGTGAAGCCACTGTTAAATGTTCCTTGGCACTGTAACTATTGTTTAACTGTTCAGTGGGTCAAAAATGAGAGGGGACTTTTTTATTGACTTGATCGTTATAGGGATGAAGGATCACCTCCCAGGTTTTAGACTTTACTCATGCGTGCTCGGATGGCTGAACAGATAAAGTTGAACGCTTTCCGTCATGCATCTTTTCAGAGCCTTCACTTGAATTTCTTGACAAAGTATGCTAAATACAACAGACATATTTTACATTTACATGACCACTCAAAGTGGTGAATCATTTGTTCTGAATCAGTTCGTTAATGATTTATTGAATTGAATTTCCCTAAAATGAGCTACAAATGAGAGAGGAGCTTGTTGGCTGCATTGGTACCTTTCGAAGGCATCCTAACCGCCATGGAAACACGGGCCTTTTTATAAAACGTGTGTAAGCACAAATTTTATCTGCGTGCGTACACTAAAATCCACCCCAACAATCATATTCATAAAAACGTCTTTGACCTGGAAAAGTGCTTGGCGCCACACCAGGGTCTAAGCAGACGTACGCACTTTTCCTCATTTCCTAGGGTCAGTACTACAGGTATCTGGAACTCATCTGGAAGCAAAGGATTTAGACACCCTTTTGTATGTTAATCATGTTAATTAGGCAGCGTTTATAAGGTGGAGATCTGAAACCATTCAGTTGAAAACAATTTCAAGGTCATTTGTGATTTATAATTAACGGATCTGAAAGAGAGGCGTATTCACGGTTTTGTTTTTTGTGCGCATGTTCGTAATCGGAATCGCGCGCACATTTGAGAAATGATCATAAGATCATTTTACAAATGAGGCCCCAGGTGACTGATTTGGAATGATAAACGCAACGCGAGCTGTCTAGCGTAGAGTTTACCATTACTGTTTACATTCTGTGACTGCCTGTTTTATGAAAGGATACATTTACTTCTGCCTAATTTGGCTAAAATTAGGTCTTAGAAGGCAGTCTAATCATGCTGCCTAACATCATTTGGAACAGCTTTTATGCCAAAAGCATGCCTATGATGCAATAAAAAATTCAGTAGGTTTTGGAGCAGCGTCGTCGCAAGTCCTCCATTCCATCTGCCCCAACCATATGTACTCGCACTGACTCACACGCATATATCCGAGCCTACATATTTTGACACGCCATTATCCCAAAATCTGGCAGCTGTACGGACATTCCTAGGTACAATGGAGCCTGGGGAGCACGATATATTTGAAAAGGGCCAATCGATCGCTAAGCAAATAGCATCAAATCTGCTTGGCAGTGGTCTGACAAACCTGGCCATGTCAAAGAACTGACTGCCACATCTATAAGCATTCAATGGGTAATTGAGGGCTGGCTGGGGAGGGGGTGGAAATGTTAACAAAGACCCTAGAGCTGCAGTCAGTGTGTAAACAGGAGTCCCGCTAGTGGATAAAGACAGGAAAAATATTATGCTACCTAAATGCCATAAGGCTTTCCCTTGGGCATTTGGTCCTTAGCCCATTTACATTTCAGCTCACTGCACTCGTATGTGTTTCGCTGCAAAGAAAGGTAAGCACACAGCTGGGCAAAATTGACTTACGACTGGGCAAAGCTATGTATAATCAAGGGAATTCACTAATCAGTTGGGTTTTTGTTGCACATCGAATTTCAGCACAATAACTTGTATTTCGTTCACTAAACCGCCCACAATACAGTTTGGTTTATTTTGGGGTTTAGTTCGTTAAGTAAAACCAACATAATCATCACCAGCTCGGAGGTGATAAAAGTGACCAGCAGGATTTAGAACTCTGTAAAATAGCTTATTAAAAGTAAACTGAATGTAATATAGCCTAAGGTGCAAATACAAATAGGGCCCCAACTGGAAGCACACAGTTTCAAATCTGCCTTCTTTGCTTATGGGCACTAGTAAAGAGCTAACAACACGGATTACCTGGTGGCACCACAAGAACACATGGGTTGTGAATTAATTCACGCGTCTGACTAGAAGATGGTCCCGCAGATGAGTCACCCATCCATCCCTTTTCCAGACCATTGGTCAAATGTGGTTACAGCGTAATCACACAGGTATCTTTTTGATTGATTATTAAAATGTTTAATTAAAGTTCATACGTTGTTTCCGTGAGTTCAAGATAAATCTTTTCATTGGTACTAGACCAGCCAGTTTGCTGAGTTTCAAATAATTGTTAAACAGCAAGCACAAATTGTCTAAATTCACTCCTTCAATTGAACTACATTAGTGGCCTCATTGTAGGGAATCGTGAATGAGGGTATAGGGGGTGATTTCAGACACAGCCATGCAGTCCCCAAAACTCGACACATCCCAAGCTCCTTGCAAGTTTGTTCATTTGTTTTTTTAATTGCATTGTTTAATTACATTTTTGAAAGGGTTTTGCATAAATGTTTAAATACAAGGGATAATGTACAGTATGTATTTTTGATTCGGTTTCTCAGACAATCAGTGCAGAAAAAGTGTGCCATTTCAGTGTGGGTCTAATTACTACAAACACTTGATTTCATCACCTTTATTCTTTATTCCCCCTCTCTCTCTCTCTCTCTCTTTACATTCTTTATAACCTTCCACCACGAGCAGCACTGTAAAATTCCCACATTGCCTCCAAGGGTTGTAATTAGACTCTATTACACTCCAGGAGAATCAGAGCTTGATTGGGCCTGAAGACAGACTACAGATCTTCTCTGTGATGGCCTGTAAAGACTTTGAATCACACAATCTTGAGTGATGCAGGAGAGACCCTCATTCTCTCTGATGGCTTTGATCACCTTCCACAAGATTGATTTGTGTTTATTTTGCTGACAAAACATTGATTACCATGACTGCACCGAGCCTTGAAAGGCTGAGCAGATTGTACTTGGCTGCCTGCAAGGGTACATTGGCATCTTCTTTGGGAAGGAAACGGGAGTTGGTGGAGTTTGAGGCTGAATGGTGATTACATGTTATGTGTGGATACAAGCGAGTTGTCTAACTCTCTGCTGCTGGAATCAGTTTCTTTTCACATAAAAGTTTTGAATGCCCTTTACTGAGCTGCACAGCTGTTCCACAGTATAATCAGTTTCCATTACTATAAAATTAAGAAACATTCCACATTGCAAAAATATTTTTTTTGTTTGCTAGTAAAAATAACAAAACTAAAGTAAAAGATAAATTCACATCTTAAACATATATAAAGAAAAATATAAATAAAGAAACGTTTGACTTTAATGACATATTGTTTTGTTAAACAGAATATTCAACTAGGTAGGTAAAGTTTGTCTAAAATTAATTAACTCATTAGCATTCTCTTTTTGAATATTAATGGGTTAAAACAAATTAATTTAAACGTTTGACAGGCAATATGAAGTCAGCCAGACAAATAGACAAAAAGAATATCAGAGATATATGGTATATACAGTATATATATAGATATATAGAGTATTACAAGGTTGTTTAGAACTGTTTTATTGGGGGTTTCTAGAGTATTCTGAGTATTATGTTCTTAGGTGCCAAGTTGTTATGAATTGTTGCTAGGGAGTTTCTAGGTTGTTAAGAGCTGTTTATAGTCCATTTGGGTGGTTGATAAGGCATTGCTACTGTTGCATTTTGTAGCATTCTTTTGAATAGACTTGAAAATTATGTTGGCATTCATGGAATTACATTGGCATGCTTATCTAACTAGCTTATACGTATCAATTAGTAGCAGTAAATAAAGAGGTTTCATATCAATCACAAGTTCAGTATGGAGTACTGCAAGGCTCAGTATTCGGACCATTGCTTTTCACCCTTGGCAGATATCATTAGGAAGCATGGTGTTAGTTTTCACTGTTAATACTCAGCTCTACAAATACTACAGCTATACAAATAAAGGTGATTTGACTTGAGTATGTTGTTGCTAGGGTATTGCTACGGTGGTTGCTAGGCAGGTATTGCTGTATGGTTTTGGGTGTTTGCAAGGGTATTTTAGGTGGTTACTATGCAGTTGCAAGTGTCTTCTGGGTGATTGCTTGGCAGTTGCTTAGGTTTTCTGGGTGGTTACTAGAGTGTTTGTTGTTCTATGGTTTGATGGTAAGAGAAAGAAAGAGAGGAAGAAAAAAGAAAGAAGTCAACAAAATTAGGGCAGTTCTTGATTTTATCCATACAGAATTGAATCTTGAAAAAATATAGGTAATATTCAATCTTCTTTTAAAATAAAAATATATATAATCATTTATTTTTAATAATTGTATATGTTTAATGAGTAGTTACATGTTACATTTAAATTATGCATAATTACAAGCAAGTAACTCAACCAAACCCTAACCTTAACCTATATTAAGTTACTGCACGGTTTGATGCTTTGTATGTTGGGCGATTCTGTGTTTGAAATTTTGGATGTCATCAGCGGCTGCACCATAGGGTGAATCTCGGTAATCTTGGGCCACATTTTGGCTGTTAAAATAAGAATGTTAATTCGAATCCTGGTGAAAGCTTTGTTTTGTGAAAATGTTTTGAAAGTTTCAAAACATTGCAGAGTTTAGTATTATGTTCTTAGGTGCCAAGTTGTTATGAATTGTTGCTAGGGAGTTTCTAGGTTGTTAAGAGCTGTTTATAGTCCATTTGGGTGGTTGATAAGGCATTGCTACTGTTGCATTTTGTAGCATTCTTTTGAATAGACTTGAAAATTATGTTGGCATTCATGGAATTACATTGGCATGCTTATCTAACTAGCTTATACGTATCAATTAGTAGCAGTAAATAAAGAGGTTTCATATCAATCACAAGTTCAGTATGGAGTACTGCAAGGCTCAGTATTCGGACCATTGCTTTTCACCCTTGGCAGATATCATTAGGAAGCATGGTGTTAGTTTTCACTGTTAATACTCAGCTCTAAAATACTACAGCTATACAAATATAGGTGATTTGACTTGAGTATGTTGTTGCTAGGGTATTGCTACGGTGGTTGCTAGGCAGGTATTGCTGTATGGTTTTGGGTGTTTGCAAGGGTATTTTAGGTGGTTACTATGCAGTTGCAAGTGTCTTCTGGGTGATTGCTTGGCAGTTGCTTAGGTTTTCTGGGTGGTTACTAGAGTGTTTGTTGTTCTATGGTTTGATGGTAAGAGAAAGAAAAAAAAAAAAAGAAAAAAAAGAAAGAAGTCAACAAAATTAGGGCAGTTCTTGATTTTATCCATACAGAATTGAATCTTGAAAAAATATAGGTAATATTCAATCTTCTTTTAAAATAAAAATATATATAATCATTTATTTTTAATAATTGTATATGTTTAATGAGTAGTTACATGTTACATTTAAATTATGCATAATTACAAGCAAGTAACTCAACCAAACCCTAACCTTAACCTATATTAAGTTACTGCACGGTTTGATGCTTTGTATGTTGGGCGATTCTGTGTTTGAAATTTTGGATGTCATCAGCGGCTGCACCATAGGGTGAATCTCGGTAATCTTGGGCCACATTTTGACTGTTAAAATAAGAATGTTAATTCGAATCCTGGTGAAAGCTTTGTTTTGTGAAAATGTTTTGAAAGTTTCAAAACATTGCAGAGTTTAGTTCCAGCCTTATTTGCATAATTACACTGTAACAATATGACGTAAAAAATAAGTGTAACCAATCACCCATGCAGATAATAATTGGGAACATGCATTGAGGTTAAAGTTGACTCCCCATGATGTTCAAATTTGGTCTGCTGTTTTTGTTTTTCTTTTTCTTTTCTAGCCTAGGCAGCACATGATATGTATTTGGACAAAATCGGGGTGACAGAAGTGATATTTTATTCCAGAGGGCTTAGAAAGGTCCTTCATTTCCAGGCCACTTCTTAAAGCCACTGGCAATACTTTCCCGCTGTCCACAACACCACGTGGCATAACCAATTAAAGCACAGACATAAACATCACATAAGGGATGACAGCTAGAACCGCCCCCAAACAGCAAACTAACAACCTGGAACAGACATTCCACGTCTATAAATAATGATGCATCAATTAAAGAAGGCCTCAGTAACCTTGGACATAAGCACATTAAGAACTCAGCGTTCAAGTGGATTTGTCCTAAAGGGCATTTTTAACAGCTTTTATTTCTAAGCCATAATAACATTCTGCTCTCTTTCTTTTACTCTTCCTCTCTGAAATGTGGTAACACTGAAGAATTCAATGTGCTGTGAAAGTTTCCCCCGGATACTTCAACACATCTGAAAGCCCTCTATGTACGGGGGTGTCTAATTTATGTCCAACTCATCACCACAATAAGATCCAATGGTGAGATGTTCAAAAGGCGGAAATTAATTAATTCTCTCTGTCTGTGCGAGTTCGCATAACACCCACAAAAACTTAATGTAGTATTAGTAGTCACTTTATAAATGGAAAGAGGCTTGTTGGCCTAAACTGTAAGACATTAGTCGTTCGGGAATAATGAAAGGCAACTTAGACTCTGTGAACTTTCCACTATTTATTCTGTTACTGCATGGTTTGATGCTTTGTTTGTTGGGCGATTCTGTGTTGGAAATGTCGGATATCATAAGTGGCTGTACCCAGTATCTTTTCATTACGGTGAATCTGGGTAAAATAGGCCACGTTTTAACTGTTAAAATAACAATGTCTGATCCTGGTGGGCCAATACAGAGTTTAGCTCCAGCCTGCCTCAACACTTGGCTGGAATTTAATATTCCCAAATACCTTGATTAGCTGTTTCAGTGTTTAATTAGGATTGGAGCTAAACTCTCCAGGATATTGGCTCTCCAGGAGCAAGACTTGGAAGGAAGGAAGGAAAAAAAAAAAAAAAAAAACAGTTTACCTAATTTCACTCTATCGCCTAAATGTATCACTGTATGACCTTCTTGTAAATCTTTTCTGTAAAGCCATATACTTTTTATAGTAAAATAAAACCTGAACAATGCACTCAGTTGTAGCTTGAATAATTAATAGGATGTATGTTAATTAGATACATTATTTTGAATATTAATGTATGCATTGTATATAATTGTATAACTAATTGTGTGTAATCAGTTGCACAGGAAGACAATCCAGTGCTCGTGGCAAAATTACGTTACGTTCAAATTTTTAAGAAAAATAAAAAAGCCTATTTATCATATTGACCCCTGCTGTTGACTTGAATTAATACATTTATGACGCACCGTTTAAAAGAGGATTATTCTTGCTTTGGCTGCTGCGAACTCTTCGATCATCTTGGAATAATCCAACTTTCAACAGATTTGGTGATCAGTTTGACCGTTTGCAAAGACCCGCCCACTTTAGTAACCGTTACTATGTCCAACAAGCCATGCCACTCTCGCGCCACACTTCATGTTCTTAAAAATACATCACTGACAGCGTGTTGACAGACAAGATGCAGGTTCCTTTTGACATGAAACAAAGTCTCAAATTTCAAATTTTGTCATTTACTCCATCATGTATGTACTCCATTGACATTGGCCTTTTCAAATAGACAAGTTAATATTAGGATTTCCATTAAACCTCTTTATTTCGAGAGGGCAAACTGGTTGAATGCAAAACAAGATCGTTACGTTAACATGACTAATTTGCCTGCCCATGCATAAAGCAATACCAGTCTTGAAATGATTACTGCAATAACCTATTAATGGTACACATGACTGAGACTACTCATCTTTCTGCTGAGTGAATTAGTTTCCTGGGACGGGGAAGGTGACATTGTGCACAACGGAAGAAGGCACCCCAAGGTCAATTATTACACTAATACAATTTCCACATAATTACAGTTAAACTGTCTCGTCCTCTGGCCCATCCTTGAACCACGCTTTCACATTTGCGAACAGCGACAAACACGGCCTCCTCGAACTCCATCGTATCAAAAATCGCAAAACAAAAAAAGCAATCAGGGAAAAATCAATGCTTTTCAGTTTCATTTTCACATCTCTGCCAACCCCCTGTCTTCTTCTGGCAAAGGCATTTGGGCAGTCATCTGTTGTTTGTACCTCAACAATTCGAAATTCTCTATAGTTTATAGGGCCCCACACTTTGGTCAATACTACTTTTCCTTTTACAAAGTGCTCTCCTTTATTTTCCAATGACAGACTAGATGTTCTAACCAGCATGAATTTTCTTTTCCTATCCCATTTGTTATTTCTGTCCACAAACATTTCGACAGCAGGTGACTTTCAAATGGACAGACAAACAGATCAAAGGGAACAGAGCAACGGTTATGCTGCCTGACAGAAAACGCTTGACCTTTTTTTTCACTGTACAAAGGAATAATTTGTCAGCAGCACATAGGGATGTCAAAGTGGTCATGAGTCAAAGTATGTTTGAATTGGATGAATGCAATAGTTATAATTGCAGTTTTCTGTAAGAGGGTAATGATATTCCCACATGTCACAATTGTGCTGCCAAGTGCCAAATCATTGCATATTCCATCATGATGGTTAACCTGCACTGCTCTTGAGCTTATGTGCCGGACGTTTCATTTGTAATGCTGCTTTTGCATAAAATGTGCATCCCAGGAAAGGAGAGGGTTCAGAAGCCTGACAAACTGTCTGGAGGCTGACAGGTAGTACACACACTGTCGACCTTTCTGCATCCGAAATTATCTGTGGGTTTGTAACATTTGCACTTAGCCAGGCCGAAACGTGTTAATTCTAAGTGAAACAGCCTCGGTATTGTTGCTTTCATATGCACTAATGCATGCTTTTGTTTAGTCTGCCTTACAGCTAACTTGGAGATTATTTATTTTCTCATGTCTCCTACAGGATTATGATAGCTGTTCCTCAAGCGTGATGGTATTGAAAAAAGGAAGGTGTGTGAACTTAACTACTTCATTACAGTTTGCTAGTTGTAAGAAAACTCTTATTTGAAATTTAAAACTGTGTTTATTTTCACTAAATTTCTAAATTGGCTTAAAACAATAAAAGCTAAGCATTACCGAGATTGGGCAGAGCATTTCCAGATGCCAGAAAGCTTTGTGTTTAACTGGATGGAAAGAGTTTGTTAGAAAGTTAACTTGTTTTATGTGTGTTATTCATGTTATTGTATTATAGAATGTAATGGATATAATGAACAATATATTGACATTATCAAGTAATTGTCAGGTATATATTGTTATTATCACTTACTGATCAATATATCGGTCAAGACTGAAAATGACTGATCTTTACATTTACATTACATTACGATGTTTAATAGGGAGCCAGTGCAGTGTTGAAGGAACCGGACAACTTCTTGGCTCTAGTAAATACTCTAGCAGCTGCGTTTTGGACCAGCTGTAGTTTGTTTATCAAGCGAGCAGGGCAACCACCCAGTAGAGCGTTACAGTAATCTAGCCTTGAGGTCATGAACGCATGAACTAACTGTTCCGCATCTGTCACTGAGAGCATATGTCATAGTTTAGATATAATTTTAAGATGGAAGAATGTGGTTGTACATATGCTATAAATGTGGCTTTCAAATGAAAGATTGGTATCAAAGAGTACACCCAGGTTCCTAACTGACGAAGACAACTTAACAGAGCAGCCATCAAGTGTTAGACAGTATTCTAGGTTATTATATGCAGAAGTTTTTGGTCCAATAATTAGAATCTCTGTTTTTTTCTCTGAATTTAGTACTAGTCATCCAATTTTTTTATATCAGCTACGCACAACTATGGCATGTTTGGGAAATTAACCAATTAGAAGCATACACAAATAAATGACTACATATGTTGATAGATCACATAATATAATACTACTTACTATAAGTGATAAACTATTTGATGAGAGTTATTAAGTTAAATTATTTATTTTTGCATTCATTGTATATCAAGGTTTAAAGTTGTTGGAAGGTCTCAACATGGAAAAGTTTTGGCACTTTATTCTGGTGGGGGTTTGGCATTGAGAAGATATGTCTTTAGATGACACATGACTTATAAGATGCGTTTTCCCCCTAACAGTCAGTGGACTTCACTGTCAGACCACCCCTGGGTGAGGGAGGGAGCATTGTCTTCAAGAGCAAAACCCACACTCACTCACTCACTCACTCACTCACTCATTGAGTGTCACTCTCCCTGCCAATAACTCTTTGTGCATTCAGTGGCACACGACACACGTCAGTGTACTTATTCACCACTGCCCTTTAAGGCAGTTACAGTTCCATCTTCTTGTCACTCTAGAGGGGCCCTCTTTGCTTCAACTTAATTTGGTGGGAGAGCAGAGCTGGAGATTTTCCACAAACCTGACAGGCCCTTGAAGGAACACTTAGAGACAGCAGAAGAGAATCCACATTCATTTGCTGAAGACATAGATCTCCCACCAGGCTGCGTCCCCAGTGTTGTCGCTTTGCGTCTGGCACATACGCAACAGAAAACTTGACCTTACTGTGCATTGAAATGCTTAATCTTGTGAAACAGAGGCTGAGTGGATGAATCAAAGCTTATATAAAAAGGTCAAACAGATAGTTAATCTACTGCAGCGCTTTAGTGGACCTTGAAAAAAACACACTTGTGAAACCATTTCATCAAATATGGACTTGGACATGTACAAGATCTGAAAATGTAAGAATGTGCTTTTCTGAATGAGCCTTTTTTGCAATTAATTTGTATGATCAATATCGTCAATATGGTACAGACGGAAGGCTGTTCCAATTTGCAAATATTTTAATATGTGATCAGCATGATTGATATTAAAAATGGTTATCGGAAGAAGGAAAAGAGGCCGTTAAAATGTGACACTGGCATAGAACAGCTGAAAAAGAAAGCAAAAGCCTGGAAAACATGGCGAGAGTTGACTAGAGTGTGTCTGCTTCCCGAACAATGCTAGGAAGATCATTCCAGAGTTTAGGTGCCAAATAGGAAAAGCATCTACCGCCTGCGGTTGATTTTGATATTCTAGATATTAACAACTGGTCAGAATTCTGAGACCATAATAGACGCGAAGGACTATAATGCATTAAGAGCTCACTTAGTGCTTTGTAAGTAATTAGCAAGATTTTAAAATCTATACGATATTTAATAGGGAGCCAGTGCAGTGTTGATAGAACCGGGCTAATATGGTCATACTTCCTGGTTCTAGTAAGGACTATGACAGCTGCGTTTTGGACCAGCTGTAGTTTGTTTATGAAGCGAGCAGGGCAACCACCCAGTAGAGCGTTACAGTAATCTAGCCTTGAGGTCATGAACGCATGAACTAACTGTTCCGCATCTGTCATTGAGAGCATATGTCATAGTTTAGATATAATTTTAAGATGGAAGAATGCGGTTTTACATATGCTAGAAATGTGACTTTCAAATGAAAAACTGGTATTAAAGAGCTCACGTTGGTGAGCATCTGTTGGGTTAGTTTTTGCGGCATGTTCCACGTGGCTCACGTCGTTGGCATTTGGCCTGTTTCAGCACGTTGAATCTGCATCGGGCCATCGATGAAGGCATGGAAAATGCCTGGAAAGCATGGAGAGAGTTGGCCCATTGGATCGCCAAAAGTCGAATAAAACTGAATAGCTAATCATCATCATCATCATCATCATCATCATCATATCAGCAGTACTAGTTTTGGTTTCCCTTTTTGAATGACAAATATATACTATTGATACCTGCTGAAATAGGAGGCAATCGTGACCTAATGGTTAGAGAGTCAGACTGGTAACCTGAAGGTTGTGGGTTCAATTCTCACTACCAATAGAAAATGACTGAGGTGCCCTTGAGCAAGGTGCCCAACTCGAACAATCTTTTGTTTATTCAGTTACAGCCTTATGACGCGTGTTATCTTCTGCTGCAGGGCATATTTTGAGTATCTGCGTAAGAACATCCTCTGGTTTTCAGATGGAAAAGCATTTACTATGGACCACAGAGCCGTTCAGCTCTGACAAGCTGCGCATTAAATAATCACTGCCTTTTCCAAATCGATTTAATCGCACGCCTATTCACTACTTACTACTACTAATGTGTGTGCACTAACTGGATAGGTTAAAGGCAGAGGACAAATTCTGAGTAAGTGTTACCATACTTGGCCTTCACGTCACTTTCACTTTAAATAGACAATTATTTCTTTACAGTTGGGAGTCGTCTGTAGTCTATGTGGTGTATTAAAGCGCAGCCGACACGAGGTGACAGCACAGTCGGCTTTTGTTGCCTCCAGTTCTTTGACATTGGCTTGATGTGTCATCGCCTTAAAGCACATCATCATGTTCCAACAACATGTTTCAAGGAAGTATTCTTTGCTTTGCTTTGCTTCTTCTGCTTTTTTTGTCAATTTGAGCTTATCACTCCATAAATAATAATAATAAAAATACTCTAACGAGCCAGAAATAAATATATATGTTCGGAATGATTAATGAACTCTGTGTAAAAACCTTAAGAATATAGAAAGAATTAAATCTTGAAAATGTGGTGTATGTAAGAGCTACTGAATTAGAGACTGCAGAAGAAAAAAAAAACTTATTTTGAGAAAACATCCTTGAAAGATATGTATTTTAATTGAAATGACAGTAGATAAAGTGATATAAAAATTTACACTTTTATAAATAAATATTATATATATATATATATATAAATTGAATGTTTCTGTTCCAATAGTCTGAAAGAAGATGTTTTGAAGCAAAAAAAAATGGAAAAACAGTACATGGAGAAAAAAAAAAAATGTTTTGTGTCTCTACTTAAACATTTAAAGAGTGGCTTAAGTGTGCAAATATTGTTTGGAGCCTCTCTGTGTGATTCCATCTGTATTTCTATGCTTTTAAAAGTTAGCAGTAGGCCTAGTAGCAAAACGACAACAACAACAAAAAAGTTGAAATAACCAAGGTTCTTATGAGCATTCAAAATGTGCATGGATTAAAGTGGGCCAATTTTTTGCAGTATCAAAAAATGTATTTTTTTCTTACAAAGCTATTTCCCAGACTTAGCTGTGAAGTGAGCTAGCTTTAACAGGCTTTACATAGCAGGGTTTGGAAACAGCTGGAAGTCCACCCTATGGCTTATTCTTATTCTGGTTGAGCCCAGAACTGCAGAGCGAATTCCAGCTGCTTCTAAACTTTAAGCTTTCAAGTATTACAGAAAGACTGGACCTTTCAGAAAACATACCACAAAGATTCATGACAGATGGGCTGTACTGAAAATTGTTTGTTTGTTTGTTTGTTTTGGCAGCACAACACCACAATAAAAACAGCACCGTCTTAGAATCTGAGAATTAGCGCCGTCATTGCTCAGGGTCTTAATGTTTGATCTCACAACCTCAAGCTTTAACCATTAGATTACACTGTTAAGTCAAAAAAAGTCAGTCACCCTTTTCCAATACCTACTTTCTTCTGAGGAACATAAAAGATAAATATTTTTTGCAAAATCTGTATTTTTCCAATATTGTTTTGGACCCCCTTGACTTTCATTGTATGGACAAAAACCATTTTTTTTTTTTAATTTTTTTAAATAATATCTTCTTTTGTGTTTCACAGAAGAAGAAAAAATAATGCAGGTTTGTAATGACATAAGGTTGAATAAATAATTTTTGAGTGAAATATCCCTAAAAAGACATGATGTAACCATCAAGTATCTTAATCATTTTTATTTTTACATTTTTAATAAAATACTATAGGTCCTTGTGAGTATTAAAAAACATGTAAGGATTAAAGTTTTTTGCAGTGTCAAAAACGTATTATTTTCTTGCAAAGCTTACGCCACACTACCTAACCCTAACTCCAGTGTGACAGTCACATGACATTTATTGTTCAGGTGATTGGTTCAGAAATGAACCCATAACTGAATCGACATGCACAACGATGGCACAATACACACATTGCATGGAGTTTCCAGAGTGCATGCCAAAGAAATTGCTATTGAGATGAACTGAAATGCTAATGGATAGTTTCTCCACACTGTAAAAGCCAATAAGTTCAGAGTTCTCAAAATTATTGTAGACACTGGCTACCTCAAAAAATTTAAGGAGAGCAACTGAAATCTTTTAAGTAAAGAATAATTATAGATAACAAGTCAAGCTGAATTTTATTAGTTTAATTCCACTGTACTTAAAACTGTTGTTTACCGCATTTTTTTTTTTTTTTAATTTTTCAGTTATTTTGATCCAGTGGTTGCATAAGCAAACATTTAATTAAACTTAAACTCAAAAATTATTTTAGAAGAACCGAAAAAATATCATTTTATACTACCTAAATTCAGTAATTACAATGTAATTCAAACATTGAAAAAACATCAAACAATCTTTACGCTTAAGTTTTAGCTCAAATAAACACGCCAGCATACGCTAATGTAACCATCATAGAGACTATCACTATTTACTTGCATGAACTGTCAATAAAAATGCAGTATATGTTGCCTTGATGTTTCACAGACCATTCTTGACCTAACCACATAGACTTCTGTTCACCACGATTGTAACCCTACAAAATTTCAACATCACAGAAACACATTTAAATACCAAAATAACAGAACAATAAACAATAGCACGTCTTCCCCTGTATTAATCTTGTGAACCACAAAATAACAATCAGTTTCAACATTTATTCTCCCTTACAGACTGTGACGCAAAGGTATGAACTTGAACAATGCGGGAACTCAGTTTCTTCTCATAAAGCTGGTTATGTCCATAACATCGGCAACAACGTGACACGGGTGAGGTCACTTTATATCGCTCAGTAAACTTAAAAATAATAGTTTAAGTGTAAGGGTTTACTCAAAATTGTTGAGCTACACAATATAAAACTAAACTCCTTGTTCAGAAAATATAATTGTTTTAAGTTGCATCTTTATAAGTTAGTAGAACCTGAAGAACCTTGATTTGTTTCTTGCTGATCAGTTGCAGTCCAATTCTAGAGAACATTTTATTGCCAAAAAATATCTGTAACAAGTCAGTTTGGTCAAATTTGGTTTTATTTCGCTCGGCTCCACCTTAAAGTGGCCTAGACTGGCATGTCTGAGTGAGCCGAGGCAGTGCAGTTTCAGCTTTTTTTTTTCTTTTCTCTGGTGGCCTCATTAGCTGTCTCTCCACCGCCTCAGCAGCCCTGCCTGATACTGACAGTCGTTGCTCCGTTCCAGTCCCATGCAGATCAAAACCGGTCTAATTCCCTCAAAACCGCCTCTCCCATCGGCACGTCCAGAGAGTGTCGAACAAAACCACGGCGTCCCAGATAGGAAATCGCTAAAACATCACCATTAGGCTCATCAAGCGGCCGCTCAACAACCAGAGCCATCTCAAAACTGTTTGCTTGGTGTTGACGCAGTCGTCTTAGTGGTTTAACGAAGTCCCGCTGATATGTTGACGATTTGCGTGGGAAACTCACTTGGGACTCTTTAAGTCAACATTGAGTCTGTAGAAGAATTCCTCCTTCGCTTAATCCTTTGGTAAACTACACCACTGTCAGAAACTAACTTTAGTATTGATTTGATCACACAATTTTCTTAAAGTCAGTGGAGGCAAAAGCCATTAAATAAGGTGTATTGTATGCCGTACCACAACACAAGCCGATGCTTCCTTATAATGACTCGCTCGAGATAAGAAAAAATAAAACATTCATCTCGTAGCCGCGCGCGGTTTTCCCTCGGGAGAAGCGAAGAGAATATCGACTCCTTGTGTACTCTAAATGGTGTAGAAGATCCCCAAACTAAAACATCACAACAAGTCTAGAGTCTTTCAAGTCTTTTATTGCCTGATAATTGTGGCATCTCCATTTAGCTGTCCAAGTGTTAGTCTCATCTCAGACAGGCTGAATCACTACAATGAGGCAGTGGGTGTACATGCAAGCAATGCAAATGCTGGACGTTGTCTGTAACACAGGTTTCAGAACATCTCAATTGCAGCATTCGGGTTACATAATATTTCGAGGCAGGAATGTAACCAGAATGTTTAATGTTTTGGAAAGTTTTGATGAAAACGCAGGAGCAGGTCCGCCTGTCGTTGAGTTATAACTGCTGTTGACTCATCATTTTTCCTCTTCATATGCGACAGTCGTAAAGTCACACGGGCAGAAAAAGCTGACAGTGTAAGAAAAAAAGGCAGTGTTTGGCTTTTTCTGTAATCATTATGTTGCAAATCAGTGCAGGTATTTGTCATGGCCTGAAATGTTAAAGATCATTCATTTTGGCTTTCATTAGGACCACAAATTGAATGTTTCCATGATATGATTATCACAACAACATAAAATGACCCGTTTTCTCTAGTTCTTCCCCTGTGATTGATTAAAAACATAAGTAACAGAAGCTGGCTTTAATCATAGAAACAACATATTTAATGAAACCAACATGGAAATCAAAGCAGATCCTGTTAAACCGTCTCCCTGGACTTATCAAGCATCAGCATTCATCATTCATTTTAGATGAAGTCTATTCCATGTACACTTTCTCTATAGCTAATATACCTTGTATACTTCATAAAATGTCTTCTTTTTTTAGGTAATTAAGTCATGATCATAATTTAAAATAGTAAATTTGACTGTATGGGAGATTCAATGGTTCTGTATAACATGGCACACATATGATTGTAAGAATAAATGAAATTGACATTAAAGCTATTCAGTATAATTGTGATGTAATCGAAGAGAGAAACTATATTTTAAGCTCATTTCGGTGCTGTTTGTTCTGTAGGAAAGCGCATGTGTGACTAATAGCTAATAGCTACTTTCATGCTTTATGACTCGCAAGAAGAGACTTGTTTGTGTAAGAAACAAATGAACACAAATAATTATTTACCACCAGTTACAAGAAAAAGCCTAGCCAATTACACTTGGTTAATTAACTGAAGAACTATAATTTTCTGCTTTAAATAACAGTTCATCCAAAAAATGAAACTATATTTCTCATCATCACATAGTTTCACACCTAGAGAGAGCTTGCTTTCTTCAGTTTTATGAATTTTCGACAAGAGAACATTGACCATGCTTGCAAAATATTTGCGTTCCTCCGAGAAACTTTACGTTTGTTCGCAGAACTTTTGAGTTCTTTGTGAGTGAACGCGCTTCCCGGGGGAACGCAAAAGTTTTGCAAGCGAAGGCAAAATATTTGAAATCTACATTTTTCCTCCATATTATTTTTCCACCATGTCCCTTCCGTGTTGTTGAGATGTGCTGTAACTCTACTGGGGTCATTTTCTCATGAGATCTCCTTTTGCTCTCCATTTCATCTCATTCGTGTCTTGAAACTGCTGAGATGTTCAAGATGTGATGAGTTTTCTCTCGTCTTCTCCATTCTGTCAGTTTTTTCACAATTGCGAGTCAAAGACAAAGAGGGCTTGAGATAGAGGCTGATAGTGTCCCTCTCTGGATATATTTAATGGCCTCCTCTAACTCTCAAAGTGCCTTTTCTTGCTCTCTCTCCCTCTCTACATCCCCACGTTGCTGGGCACAGCTTCGGTGGTTGGATACGTAAGAAATAAAAATGAAATGCCACTCTTAATAGAGCTCTCGGCCTTCATACCTCAGTCTTTTCATAGGTCGCCCACCCCTTAATTAAGGTATGTGGAAAGCTCTCAAACATTGTGAGAACAGGAAGCTCTCCACAGGACATGCCTAGCAACTCAGAAAGACCCAAATTCAGCTCTGATACAGCTGATAGGAAGTCATTAGGTAGGACTGGACTGAAAGAAAGCAGTAGTCTGGGAGAAGAAAGCCAGACAATGAGCAAAAAGCACTGGGTGAACCATGGGTAGTCAAGCTAACCAAACTGCAGGAGAAAATGAGTATCAGCTGGACCTGCTTTTTTCTCTCATTTCCTGTGCTGGCCTTTTGATGAATATGGTATGACAGCGACTGAACACAACCGATTCGAACCCTGATTGCTTATGATTCCCATCTCAAAGAGATGGTTTAGCGATGTTGGGGATGTAGAGTGTTATGTAAAAGAAAAAGGAAATGGATATAGATCTGACAACAAAAATAATGGACCGAGTTGTAGTCATTCACTCGGGGACGGAAATTGATTGGCTTGATAGGAAATAAAAGCAGTACAGCTTTCACAATGTCTTGTATCAGATGTCAATTCCTGCAAATTCCAGTTGGCAGAAATGCAAATGAAATGAAAGTTAATCACCCTTTCTGAGCTCAACCTTTTTTCCCCTTGTTCTTCCCCTGTGATTGATTGAAAACGTAAGTAACAGAACCTGGCTTTAACTTTGGAAATATCATATTTCATCTTCAGTATGAAAAACAACATGAAATCATATTATAATGGATGTCAATTTAAATCTGCTGTTTGTATTTAAATATGCAAATGCTTCACTGAATTCATTAAAGGTCTTTGGGATGAGATGGACTGTACAGAATGCTTGACTATTGGATTGTCAATTAAAGATCTTGACCAAAAATTCATGCACCTATTAATGGAAATAAGATCACAGCATGTCAAAGTCTACTCGCACATCCCATAGACTTTCAATGAATTTAAGGTCTGGTGTGAAAATGATTCTTCATGCTCCCTCCCAACCATGCTTTCACAATTTGAGACTGATGAATCTTGACATTGTCATCCTAGAATATGGAATAAGGATCAGCACCTTTAAATCTGAGACCATGGTTCTCAGTCGGAAAAGCGTGGCTTGTCCTCTTCAGGTTGGTGGAGAGCTCCTGCCTCAAGTGGAGGAGTTCAAGTATCTTGGGGTTTTGTTCAGCGTGAGGTTGACGGACGGATCGGTGCAGCTTCTGCAGTGATGCGGTCGATGTACCGGTCTGTCGTGGTGAAGAAGGAGCTGAGCTGCAAGGCGAAACTCTCGATTTACCGGTCAATCTACGTTCCTACTCTCACCTATCATCATGAGCTTTGGGTCATGACCGAAAGATTGAGATCCCGGATACAGGCGGCCGAAATGAGCTTTCTCCGCAGGGTGGCAGGGCGCTCCCTTAGAGATAGGGTGAGGAGCTCGGTCACTCGGGAGGAGATAGGGCGATGTGAGCATTAAGGAGCACTAAATGCTATTGTACATTGACGCTGGTTGCCATCTGTCATAAGACACAAACAGACACAGCGCGCAGCTGCTACTGCCGCATAAAAGCATGTCGTCGGATATGACAGAAAAGACACTCTACCCGCACTCCATGAAAGTTAGCTTGTGAGTGAAGGTTTTGGGGTTTTTTTGGATTCCGCAAAAATGTGTTAATCACCCCAATTTGCAAGATTGCCGAATTATAGAGTGCGCAAAAGGGGGCAAAACCACCAACCTGTTCACCCACGTCCGCCTCCATTATCTTGCAGATCTGACCATTGTTAACATTATTTTGCTAGTCCTAAAATTGCAAATGTAACATCAACTGCTGATACTTTTATGTGTTTATCCAAAAGTGTGCTCATTCGGATAAAAACTTTTTGGATTTGGATTTTTGGATTATCATGCTTACTTCAAATATCTTTAGAGAGCAGTGTTTTTGTTGCATTTTTTTTGCTAAACACTCATTCATACTCGACACCAGAGGGCGCCCTCACGCAAAAAGTCCACAAGTGAGACTCGTGAGTTATAAGTTCCAGGAAATTCATAATATGGACAGTGATAGTTGTAGCTGAATAAAACGCAGATAGGGACATTTTGACTGATTAAACATGAAAAGAATTCAAACAGTATCTCGGGTATTTTCATAAGGATAATGCATATTTATAAGACAATATTTCAAAAAGTTGAAGTATGTATTATATAGTAGCTTAATTTAATTTTACTCTTGGCGAGCTCGAATTTCAGAGAAATCCATTCAATAAAATGTGAATGTGGCTACAACTTGTTAATCCATTTTGAACTTGAAATCACACCTAGTAAAAAAAAAAAGCTATACCATATACTATACATTTATTTCATACGAAATATACTTCAAATCCATTAACATATTTACTGAAAATTACTTTCTGATATAAAATTATAATTAAGCATCGTTTGGTGTATTTATTCCACAATGCACATTTTTTATTATTATACCTAAAATGTGTTTTAATATGACCAGGGCTGGGTGGGTTACTTTTAAAATGTATTTCACTACAGATTACAAAATACATGCTTTAAAAAGTCATTTGTAGCGTATTTCGTTACATTACTCAAGTTTAGTAACTTAATCTAAATACTTTAGAATACTTTGGAATACTAATAAGTGTGGAACAAACACAAAAAGGTCATTGTGAGTTTCTATCTCACAATTCTGACTTTTTCACTCAGAATTGCGTGATATAAAGTTGCAATTGTGAGTTATAAAGTCAAAATTATGAGATATAAACTGAAAATATTGAGAAAAGTCAAAATTATGAGATATAAACTGAAAATATTGAGAAAAGTCAGAATTATGAAATATAAACTCGCAATATTGAGAAAAGTCAGAATTATGAAATATAAACTCGCAATATTGAGAAAAGTCAGAATTATGAGATATAAACTCGCAATATTGAGAAAAGTCAGAATTATGAGATATAAACTGAAAATATTGAGAAAAGTCAAAATTATGAGATATAAACTATGAGATATAAACTTACAATATTGAGAAAAGTCAGAATTATGAGATATAAACTGAAAATATTGAGAAAAGTCAAAATTATGAGATATAAACTCACAATATTGAGAAAAGTCAGAATTATGAGATATAAACTCACAATATTGAGAAAAGTCAGAATTATGAGATATAAACTCACAATATTGAGAAAAGTCAAAATTATGAAATATAAATTCACTAAATTCACAATTGCAAGAAAAAAAATTAGTATTGCAAGTTCATATCTCCGAATTCTGATTTTATAACTTGCAATTGTGAGTTTAAATCTCACAATTCTGAGAAAAAGTAGTCAAACAGTGGAAAACATGAAACTTAACTCCGCTTTTTCAGACGGTCAGAGTCAGAGAATCACCAATCGCTGTTTAAATGACATTAAAACTCAAAGTAATCACTTTGGTAATCTAAAACACTTTTCAGATGGAACTGTAATCCGATTACCACCCATTTAAAATGTAACTGTAATGAAATACAGTTACTCAAATTGTGTATTTTAAATACTTAACTAAGTTACTTGTATTTCGTTACTCCCCAACCCTGAATATGACTATTAGTAGGGATTGTATGATATTTGTAATATATCAGTCTTTAAATGCAAGATATTTAAAGTGTACCTAAAGTAAACTTGCAATAGTTCCACCTTTAGCACAATCAAATATACTTAAGTATATCTTTAGTTGGACCTCAGCACTGCTTCTGCAGTTAAAGTGCATTAAGTACAAAATTAGTTGTTTCAATTTAGGAGACAAAGTGTATGCCAGTTTAGTATGCCAAAAGTACAATTACAGGGTATTTTTATTGAGCACATAACTATATAGATGTATTTGTCGTATACTTTGCACAATATATAAATATATTTCAAATATATTTTAGTTTTTTGTCACTACGGACGCCATGAGCATTTTCATTCCTGAAGTTCATACCTAGCTTTAAACACTCATCATTATGTTGTAATTATTCTAGATGCTTATTAAATCTATTTGACAATCATTCAAATGTACTTTTTTATTCAAATAAATAAAATGTGTTGATCATTATTAAAATAAGGTATTTGGCTTACATTACAGAAGTTTAATGTGGAGTAAACTTTGTCTCGTCTTTAATGTAGCGAGTTGCTTGACTCCTAAACGTCATCAAATTTCCAGCTATGACTATCCACAATAATTACGTACGGAAGTATCTGTTCTTTCACAAAAGAAGGTGGTTTTATGAGAAATGGCTTGTATTGTGTTTGCAATTCACATTATCATGGCAGACAATCAATATTTTAAATAACTAGCGCGCCTTTTGTAACTGTAAGGCGAACTAGCCCTGTTGTTTCTTGAGCCATTGATTTTGAAAAGACGTATTGATGGCAATCACACTTCCCACACTAGGGCGGCACGATGATTATAGAGTTCAGAAGTTAGAAGCAGGCTTTGAATGTGGAGTAATCTTGCCTGAATGCTCAGTCACTGATAGAAGGCACCGAATTGGGAGGGTTCGTTCTTCGCACGATCATATGGCTCAGGAGATTACTGCTGGCCCAGAGGGAAATGAAGAAGCTTTCCTTAAATCATCTCGCTCTATTCACTCCAAAAATCCCAGCCATCGCTGGAAGGCTTTACGCGACACCCTCCACTAATGTGGCCTTTCCGATGACCTTTCGCAGCAAACCGACACAATCACCTTTTTGCGTCAGCGTCCCATTATGTGCTGGTGGTTTTCCCAGCACCCTGCATGATGGAGACAGAGTCTTTGTGCTCAGTGGAACTAAAGCCAACGGAATATTTCAGGTCAGAGTCTTTGAACGAGTGCTAACTTTTGTATGCTAAAGCTGTCCGCTGCAATGAATGCCTGGAAACTATATGTGCGCAGCGAATACAAGGCATTAGGCTTTATCAGCGTTTAAAATACATCCTCGCAGCCTCAAGGGTGGCAACAGTGCACTCCGTAGAATTTCAGCAGATAAATGTTTAAAACATTGACAAAATGTTATTTGTTGACATTTATCCACAGAAGGTCCCAGAAGCTTCAAGCTTGACAGGCTACTAGGCCAAAGCCTTTAAAGAGGGCCAGGAATTGGCAATATATATGCATGAAAAACAAAGCTCTTTTCTTCTGATTCCGTGTTGTTTGGTTAAAGTGGGGTTGCTCTATGCACTTAGATGATATTTTTCTCCTGTGCACCTTTGACATGTGAAGCGCTCTACTTCCAGAAGGTCTTAGCATCCTCCCCGTCTCCATCGGAAATCATTGATACTGATTTCCGGGGGCTGTCATATTGATTTTTAAGATTTATGAGAGCTAGGCTTCTGAATGGGTCCCAAGTCTTTTCGTCCGCATGCAGCAGTCATTCATTTGAGCATTGTCTTTGACAGGCTTTGTCCAAACCCATCTACTTTTTCAGAATCAGAATCAGAGTGAGATTTATTCGCAGAGTGTGTACGAACACACAAGGATTTTTTTTTGTTTTGTTTTCAGGAACTCTTGGTACACACACACACATCCATGCATACAGGTTCTATGAATCTTTAAGGTTATATGAACCTAAACGATGGGTAAGTAATTTTTCAAAAATACTGTTTGGAAGTTAATCGGGCTGGCGCCAACAACAAATGTGTAACCAATCATCATTGGGGGGGCTTTTGACAGTCGGAGACAGAACGAGCAAGAGAGAGATAAAGAAAAACAGAAAAAGATGAAACAATAAAAATAGCTCAAAAGAATATCAGTGGGATTAAGGTTTATGACTGGGCAGGCGCTTTAGGACCCGCATTAATATTAGAAATGCTTTCCAGCTCTGGAGAGGGCTAAGTGGGAACAGAGACTGCTTTGATTCCGCTTCACATGTGAGGAACACTGGGTTTGAGTGTCATAATTGTCTGGAGCTGCTGTGCTGTTGGCAACAACATAACAACGAACTCGTAGAGTTGGCTCATTTTTTGTGCTTCCTTGTCATTCGTTCATCATCTGAGCTTTTTTTTTCCTGCAGCATTTCGTTGTGCGTTAGCTGCGATAAACAGACATCCACTCTCGCATTGCATGGCCAGCTAGTGAGAGTTGTGCAGGTAAACCACTGCGCACTGACAACCGCAAGAGAATGCAGTTGATTTCAAATATCAACAAGTTTGACACTATTATTTATATATGTATATATATATATATATATATATATATATATATATATATATATATATATATATATATATTAGTAAGCTAAATTCTTCTAAAAATGAAAAATGGCATGTGATTACAAAAATGATGAGATGTTTTAAGAAACTTACTGACTTTAGAACACAGTCATGAGTGTGTTGGTTCTACCAAATTACCTGAAAGACTTCAAATATTAATATATATATATATATATATATATATATATATATATTATATATATATAATATATATATATATATATATAATATATATATATACATATATTAGTAAGCTAAATTCTTCTAAAAATGAAAAATGGCATGTGATTACAAAAATGATGAGATGTTTTAAGAAACTTACTGACTTTAGAACACAGTCATGAGTGTGTTGGTTCTACCAAATTACCTGAAAGACTTCAAATATTAATATATATATATATATATATATATATATATATATATATTAGTAAGCTAAATTCTTCTAAAAATGAAAAATGGCATGTGATTACAAAAATGATGAGATGTTTTAAGAAACTTACTGACTTTAGAACACAGTCATGAGTGTGTTGGTTCTACCAAATTACCTGAAAGACTTCAAATATTAATATATATATATTATATATATATATATATATATATATATATATATATATATATATATATGTGTGTGTGTGTGTGTATGTATGTATATGTACATACACACACACACACACACGTATATACAAAAATATAAAAATAATTTTTAATCTTCGGGTCTTCGTGAACGGTCAAATGCGTTTTAATGTATTTTTGAATAAATGAATGTGTCCAGACATAAAATAGGAGTGTCATGTGATTGACCCAAAAAGTGTGTCTAAAAGCCCAACTGGTAAATGACAATGACCAAAAGTAACATACAGTATTGATTAGCAGGGAATAAGTTGTCCGAGGTCCACTGAATAAGAATCAGGCGTATGAACAGAAAGGTCCTGTGTGACCTGTTCTGTAGGAAGGCCAGTTCTGTTGAGCCCTGTCAAATGTAATTGCTGCAATATCAGTCGCAGAGGGTTTCCAGCTCACTTGTCAGTGTGTTGTGTATCTGTGGAGGAAATGGGTTCAGCAAAAAGCTTATGTAGGGACCGATGGTGCTATCAAGAGAGGTCACTGTCAAGCCTCCCACCGCCTGGCAGCTGACAGCTTTAGTTTAGCGACTGCAGATGACTGGCTGGCTTTTCTTTGCTGCTGGACTGGCGTGGGCTACAAGAGTCCGTCGTCTGTGGGACAACCAGACCGTTTCAATTAGCTGGATTATCATCGATCCAGAGGCTGTGCCAGTCTTGGAGCAGCCATAGAGGTTAG
This sequence comes from Opsariichthys bidens, assembly GCA_037194245.1. Taxonomy (NCBI): domain Eukaryota; kingdom Metazoa; phylum Chordata; class Actinopteri; order Cypriniformes; family Xenocyprididae; genus Opsariichthys; species Opsariichthys bidens. Next base: position 2,819,700 of record CM074313.1, read on the forward strand.
AGGTCTGTCATTTTCAACATGCAACAGTTCTAGACCTGTGCACTTCCTTTGATTAATTATAGAAGTGTCACATGGAGGAGGATGAGTGGCATGTCCAGACTTTTTTTGACTGGGTAGGCTCATGTTTACACCACACTGGCACTCTTTCCAATTCTGTCTCACCGTTTACACAATTACTATAAAATCCAATCATCTAACAACTTTAACAAATCATTTAACAGCTTTCACCATTCTGCATGGACATCTTGCATGTGTAACAACTGCTTGTCTGTCGATTGTTCTTCTCCAGGGCTGGGTGGGTTACTTTTAAAATGTATTTCACTACAGATTACAAAATACATGGTTTAAAAAGTCATTTGTAACGTATGTCGTTACATTACTCAAGTTTAGTAACTTAATCTAAATACTTTAGAATACTTTGGAATGCTAATAAGTGTGGAATAAGGTTTTATTTCACAATTCTGACTTTTTCCCTCAGAATTGTGAGATATAAACTCACAATATTGAGAAAAGTCAGAATTGTGAGATATAAACTCACATACTAAATTCACAATTGCAAGAAAAAAAATTAGTATTGCAAGTTTATACCTCCCAATTCTGACTTTATAACTTTCAATTGTGAGTTTAAATCTCGCAATTGTGATGAAAAGAAGTCAGAATTGTGAAATGCAAACTCGCAATTGTGAGGGAAAAAACAAATTGTGAGAAAAAGTTGCAGTGACGAGTGAATTATAAAATGACTCACAAACAACTATGACAAAACATGAAAACAGTGGAAAACATGAAACTGAACTCGTCTTTTTCAGACGGTCAGAGTCAGAGAATCACCAATCGCTGTTTAAATGACATTAAAACTCAAAGTAATCACTTTGGTAATCTAAAACACTTTTCAGATGGAACTGTAATCTGATTACCACCCATTTAAAATGTAACTGTAATGAAATACAGTTACTCACATTTTGTGTTTTAAATACGTAACTAAGTTACTTGTATTTCGTTACTCCCCAACCCTGTTCTTCTCATATGCACACAAATGACATGGGTTTTACTTGTTGGTGATACTGTATTTCATACGTTTATTTAGCCATATAATTGACTCTTTGCAGTTTGATTGACAGGCAATCTGACCAATCATAACCCCGAATCCACCAGTTTGGTCCACCTCGTTGGTGAACCTGAACTTGAAAAATTACTGTACTTATGCATGTATTACATGTATTTTTCACTTTGCTGAGAACATGATGTGTGGCGGGAGAGCGCATGGCTTGTCGGGCATTGCAATAGTAACTAAAGGGGGCGGGTCTTTGCAAAGGGCCAATTAGATCATAAATATGCACTTGTTAAAAGATTTTAGTTTTTAGGTTTTTATCCGTTACCAGTTATGATATACACCAAAAAGGTTGATCTTTTATCCGAGAGATGGCCGATCATAGTGTAGAATTTTAGGATGGCCAATGACTTGCTACTAGAGCTGTGAATCTTTGGGTAGACAGAGCATCGATTCGATTGATGATTCAAATGTTTTCGATTCAATTCAGGAAAGATTTTTGCTAGTTCAAAATGTTTCAGTTTGATTCACAATGAGATGCAATGTAATTAGACTTTGATTAATGATTTGATTCTGTATTCTTTAAGGGCATTCATAGTAGGGGGTGAGCGATATTACCAACACTTTTTTTTTTCACAGTAATGTATATAATATATGTTACATTATGACACATTTTAGTCCCACTCTATATACACGTCAGCGCGTCATCACTCACAGTTAGAATCAATGATGGCAAAATGTATGTAAACAATAACTGCATTCAAATGATTCATTTAAATCTTATTACATAGTAGACACTTAATATTAAGTGGGAGCCGGAACTAAGGTTGCAACTTTAGATCCCAGTGAAATTCGCATTAACAGTTTAGATACCGATAAAAAATATATAAAAAGTTCCCAAGCAGTGAGAGATAAAATAAGAACATAGAAATAAATAAACAATAGGAAAATGGACAGTGCCCTGAATTTTTTCAGATAGGTCAGATGTTGATGGATTTACAGCAATTGTTACAATCAAAGTTTATCTTCAAACTGAGCGCATTTTGTCCGCAAACAACACACTTCCAGTGCGTGTTACGCCGGTTTCTCTTTTTATTGATGTTTCCCAACATCTAGTCTTTGCACTCTGATAGGGTCATGAGCTTTTTCTTGCTGTATTAATCATAGAGATGTTGTCTGGAGAAAGAGCTGGTAAGTTTCAAAATTAATCTTTGTAGTTAAAATGCCAGCCTGTCAAGGCAGACCCTGTACTCCTGACAGGCAGATTTGTCACTGTACTGGGTGGCCCAGCCAGTGACACAGTGATGGATAGTGGGATAGAAGGCCAGGATGTCGGGGTGCATGAATAGGGTGCAGGTGTTCCTCTCACTCTATCTCATCTTTATTATTATGCCTTCATGTGTCATCGTCCTTTCATCTTTGATCCACGTGTGAGGGAAGTGACATTTCGTCGCCTGCATGCGTTAGCAAACTTTTGAGAGATCCCCCAAAGCCTTTGTTTTGCGATGTTGGGGCACGGAAGGCACGCAAACATCCTTGTTTTGATGTCCATTAAATGTGAAAATGTCAAAAGTCATAGCGGATGGAAACAAAAGACAATCATCATTCGCACCAGATCGACATAAGACCTTTCCTACGGACTGAATCAAAAGCCAAGCCTGAGACCAGCCTGGAAAAGGTGACACTGTCTCGATTATGAAATGTACACATCCCCGAGAGACGCAAGAGAGTAAACTGACATCTAACGCGACTTTGTGACACACCGCTGACAGAAGCTTTCTGAATACAGAGAAAATGTTTTTCTTCTTTGGATAATTAGTTCTTGCTTTCCAGCAGAGTCGCATGTCACGCAATCAGTGTCGCGCGGCGGTTATGAATGGGGAGAGAGTGCCCTGCTGGGTGAGAGCTTGTCAACATGATCCAATTCATCTCAACAAAACCCAATGCTGATCTAATGTGAAGATTTTCTGAAAGCTGCTGTAATGGACTAACACTTGCTTTTACACACTTCATTTTTACTTTATTGTGCATGGCGAGCACAAGATGTACTGCCGATTGTTTCTCTTTCTTTTACAAAGGGCCACGAGCCTGTGGAGCAACAGGGCAGACTGTGGGTTTGTGTGCCCCTGTGCAAAATAAACTTTTTTAAAACACCTTTTTTCACACTTTAATGTAATTCTGTGGTGGAAATTGTGTTTCAAATATTTTAAAAGTAGAAGTTTTGTATTTTACAGTAAATGTTCCATTTTATGCATTCTAAATACACAGTTGAATAATATTCTCCCACTTTTAGCATAATTTGATCAATTCACAGCTCAATTTTGACTTTTATTAAATTGTTATTTGAGATGGAAATAGTGGCTCAAAAGTGATGGAAATTATTTTCACGCAATAACTGCCAAAATAGGGGTAGTCGTGGCCTAGTGGTGAGGGAGTCGGGCTTGTAATCTGAAGGTTGCAGGTTCGATTCCCACGCCGGCAGGAATTGAAGGTGGGGATTGTGAATGAACAGCTCTCTCTCCACCTTCGATACCATGACTAAAGTGCCCTTGAGCAAGACACCTAACCCCTAATTGCTCCCCTCGTAAGTCGCTTTGGATAAAAGCGTCTGCTAAATGATGAAAATAGTTGATTTCTTTAGATTGTCAATTATAAAAGTAATGATTAGCATTTTAGAATGTTATCAGTGTCAAATAAGTAAGTTACATTGATTTATTTGACTGACTTCTCTCCCCATTTTGAGAGAAATCATGAGCAAATGCAGAGGTGTTGTGTTACACACGATGGTTATTGTAGTTCTAGACTAAATGTGAGCATGCTTTTAATCGTCTCACTTGCACAAAAACAGATTCAGTATTCCAGTAAAAACCATGAAATGCAAAATCAGAATGTTATGCAAGCCTGCAATAATTAAAGGTGCAATATGTAGTTTATCATCTGCTAGAGGTCGCCTGTTCAAAACAAGGTGTAGCTTGATGACACCAAGTTTAATCGAGGAATCTTGAGACATGTGGTCTTCAGAAATCATGTCCGTGGTTGTGATGATTGACGATTATTGTGGGAGTTGAACTATTCAGCGCGACAGCGAGACTTTTATTATGCCACAGTTGCCGGTGCTACTTCCACTTTTCCGGTCATGAGTATGAGGTAACACAGCTCCGTTCATCAAATTAGATTAGATACATTTGAGTGTGTTGAAAATGATGTTATAATGTTACTCTGCGCATTCACTCGCCGGCTGCTGTGAGACACACACACTGCAGTAAGATTGATCGATTTTAGAATATCATATTAGATGCTGGATGGCTTGTGTTGATAAATGGCATGCAATTAATTTTAGAACGTATTGTATGACGGAGAAAATTCAGTATTACTGTTACTAAAAATAAAGCTGCATCCTATTATGCTATGATAGTTATTTGACAAAATAGTGTTTTTCTCTGAGGCATGGTACTTACAAAAAAATCTAGAAAATTTGATTCAAACAATAAGACTAAACATGCTGAGCTAGCTATATAACAATGATTAGTTTTATGTCTATAAATGTATCAAAACAGATGCTCCCTTGTCTAATAAAACACGCACTATATTAAAGCGTCTTTGGTGATTCCATGGTTTCTGCAAAATAAAAGCGGAAACCGAGGGTAACGCGGATATGATGGGCGACTTCACGCAATTTTCTCACGATTTCAAATAGTTGAAAACATGTGGGATATTGTAAGTACTCAACTGAACAAAATATATAACACTGGCCCGGTGGTTTTTGGATATTTCACATCAAAAATCTTACATATCGCAGCTTTAAATGTTAAATAATACATACTTTGTGTATTTTAATCTCACTTCATTAACCAATTTATTTGCTGCTGACCTTCGATGATCCATTTTAACCTTACAAATAAGCAAAAATGACTTTAGATAAACACATTTTGTTTGTTTGTATTGCTAACTTAAGAGCATTGAACTTTCTTCTCCAGGACAGTTTTTTATTAAAGTACTTTTTAGGTCACGCTTTAGACATCAAGACCCTCAATGGTGCCTCTGTGTTTGACAGAGATCAGACCCTACAGCGAGTGAAGTGGACGATACGCCCACATTAGATGAGGGCACTCTCTACGAATCATAACGATCACATATCAATGGCTCTTTGTGCTGCTCTCCTTTGATGTGGTTAGTCGCAAGGGCCAGGGCAACACGAAGATAGCTTCCGGTAATATATTCCTCTCCCAGGAGCGTGTACGGTGCCATCGTGAATTGAGGCTGAGAAGTAAAGGCAAAAATAGAAGCTGCCACGGCCGCTGACCTAATGGATTGGAAAACAAATAAACAAGCGTGAAGTGAGGGGGAAAATAAAAATGAATGAATGCATTGGAAGGCCGCGTTAATGAACCCCACTGGTGGCATGGAGAAGGGGCTATCATGCGGCTTTTATAAGATTGTTTTATAGCACTGCTGAAACTTCATGGGGGTCATAACCACAGATGTGTTCCCTTTGTGCAGTACAGGGTTTGTAGTATAAGCTGTATGCTTTTACTGTATTATGTCACTTAAAAAATGTTAAATGTATCGTTCACCTAAACATTTAAATTGACCCAAGCATCTGCCAAGCTTTATAATGGTAGTGAATCCTGATTTGAAGCCCAAAAATCATCCATAATGAAGGCCTTCTGAAGTGAGGTTTTTGTAAGAAAAATATCCATATTAAATAACTTTTAAAATAACTAGCTTAATAACGACAGTACACAACTTGCGCCAAATGACGCGATGTAGGAGTTTCGTAAGCTTAGACACCTCTCGTGGCTTAAACAAATAGCTTAAGTGGTGATTACAGTATATCGGAATCCTCCGACATTTCTCTAAACCCATCGCTTCACTTCAGAAGGCCTTTATTAACGTACTGAAGCCATGTAGATTGTATTTACTATGGATGGATGCATTTTTGGAGGTCTTCAAAACAGGCCCCCCATTCACTACAATTATAAAGCTTGGTTATTTTTAAATATATTTCCGATTGTGTTAGTCTGAAAGAAGATCGTCATGTAAGGATGGCTTGAGGGTGAGTAAATCATGGGATGATTTTCATTTTTGGGAGAACTATCCCTTTAACATGCGGACTTGGAAGTAGATTTTTTATTTATTTATATTTTATTTTTTTAGATTTTTAAATGTAAAGACTTCAAATAGTACTCTACATTTAATATATTTAACTTTAACTAATTTTATTCTAATATATATATATATATATATATTTTTGCAGCCATTTGCAGCTCGATCTCATGAGAAAACTATTTTATACTTAATTCTTACAATGAGAAATTCAACTTTACTCTTTCCCCGCCAGAGTAGTAAGTTGCCAGCCAGTGCCAGCACAAATCAAAAACATTCCAAACAAAAAGCTAAGAAAATCATGTTTTTGTCAAAGACTTCATCCGGATTTTGAAAGATGACCAAGACATGAATTATCATAGCTCGAGTCCATCAATATCCCCAAAGCTTTTATGGTCATATACCCCCTTTGTGGGTTGGAAATTTTTCCCTGCAACGTTAGTTAGTTTTCATTTATATGCTTTTGAATGCTTAGTTGTCACGTTAGCTTTTGTCTAAACACCTTCTATCCGCTACTGGGCTGCATCTGCAACCGAAAAATTAGGCAGCTGACATGCTGCCTCGTTGCCTTATCAGGCAGTGACTTTGTAGGCAGCATTTGTGCAAGAAGACCTTACAATAGTGAAAACACGGATTGCCTGAATCACTCGTTAATGGTGGGAAAGCCTTGTCAAATGACACAAATTCAATGGAATTCAACTCATCAATGGCATGGAAAGAGTTAAATATATGATTTTTTTTTTTTTGTGGTAGATGGTATGCAAGCGCACAAATGACCATTAGCCACCAATTTGCCGAACAGTAACATATTGATGAATTGTTACATGCGATTTTTTTTTTTTGTGATTTAAAAGATCTGATATTCATATGCCTATAGTTTAAAACCTTTTTTGTTCCCAATGATCCTTTCACTAACACTTCACTACATTCAGAGCTTTCATATTATAGAAGGGACAGAAATATAACCTCAATTTCTCTACATAAAATGCAACGTTGTGCCTGAGAGTCTTCAAGTGCCATTCTTTCTTTAGGTTTCAAAGGGAAGGTTAAAACCATTTTTCATGCTCCATTGCTCTCTTAAAAACCGACATTGCATTTATTTTCTGCCTTCTAGTGTTGTCAGGGACCTGTCACTACTCCCACCGGGTGGTCAGAGAATGAAAGGCACAAACGACAACAGATGCCATGTGGTGAAATCTCTGTCGAGTGACAGATATATCCTAATGAATGTGATTGGACTAAGCTTCTCTATATTATCTACTCTTCTAAAGGCAGCAATGTTCATCTCGGTAGATCTTACAGTCATGTCTACTTTTGATTTTAGAATAACATGAACAGTAGGAAGGGTAGGCGTGACTTTAATGTACTACCCAGTACTTCTTCTCTCCATCTGATGTTTTTACTCCAACATCTGCTGCATTGTTCCGGCTGTCAATCACAGCGAAACTGAGCTGCCCTTCCATCGCTGTCCTCTAGAGTTTGGTTCTATCTCAGTGCTTCTCCCAACTGTAGGACTTCACTGCTGGGTACAGTTGTGATTAATGGCACAGTCATGGTGTAATCAGCCAAGAACCATGTTTGACCTTCCTCTATCATGGTACAGAAGTCCTAACAAAAGCTCTAACATGGGAAAATCCAATTCTAATGTTGTAACTCCAGGGCATAGTGACCTTTCTGTCTTGTTTCAGCACTTGCACTACACTAATATGACATTGAGACATACAGATATTATTGTGCATGTGTGTTCATCAGAAAGTAAGTATGAAGAATATCTCTACAGGAGACGCTTTGTAACAATCAACCATCCATTTATCACATCATTTAAAAATTCTGGAAACCCATTAGTTTTCCAATTTGCCTCAAAATAACTGCAATGAATCACCTTGGAGCCATTGTTCAACACCTTGAGCATCAAAACCACCATTGCAGGAATAGTTCACCCCAGAATGGAAAATTCGGTCATTATTTATTCAACCTCATGTCATTCCAAACCAGTTTGACTTTCTTTGCTGGGTTATTTAATTAAACGTAAAGAAAAGGGGAAAAAAATGTTACTTGAAATCAAATTAACATGAACTCAAATAAAATAAAGACTTATTAGATATGGATTATTTTTATGTTATGTTTATGGTCCTTTTGCGTCCTTTTCCATTATTTTTAATTGTAAAAGAGCAGCAGGAACAATCTGCTGAGTTTCTCCTTTTGTGTTCAATATTTGAGTTTTTGTAGCCTTGCTCAGATCTGTGCCTTGCCACAATTCTGTCTCTGAGCTCTTCAGGCAGTTCCTTTGACCTCATGATTCACATTTGCTCTGACATGCGCTGTGAGCTGTCATTTAGCAGACGCTTTTATCCAAAGCGACTCACAAGGGGAGCAATTAGGGGTTAGGTGTCTTGCTCAAGGGCACTTTAGTCATGGTATCGAAGGTGGAGAGAGTGCTGTTTATTCACAATCCCCACCTTCAATTCCTGCCGGCGTGGGAATCGAACCGGCAACCTTCAGATTACAAGCCCGACTCCCTCACCACTAGGCCACGACTACCCATATGGGTATATGTGGTCGTACGGTTTTGGAGCAACAGGGTGAGTAAATAATGACTGAATGTGTATTTTTAGACGGAGGTGAACTATTCAATTTAGCAAAACAGGACGTTTAACACATGAGAAACATAATTACTGTAACTTATTCTCAACTAGTCCCAGTTGTCAACCTTATAATGTTCATGATAGAAAAAACAGTGTGATGTTATCCCTCTGACACAAACTTAAAAGCTTAACGAAATATTAATGCACTTTGAACCATAAAGGGGAACAGAACATAACAGCTACAGCACCTATATAAACAATTAATGAGACAAGCACCATGGCAATTCAAACAGTGGAGCAGAAGTTGCCTCAAAGTGTCAAGAATATAAACCACCTGCTGTTCTTTAGATGCTTCGCCCATCTACACAGAAAAGATGGGGCAAAAACTGTTTTGGATCATTACATGAGAACTGAAGTGCATTATTATTTTGACTCAAACATCAGCTAGGAGTGAATTTCCCCATCTTCAGCTGCTAAAGCCTCTCTGTCTTGCGTGAATCTGATGAAGACAAATTATATCGAACTTAATACGCATTCTTTCCTCCAGCAACGCCAACTTTTGCTACAAAAAAGTTTCCGCTTATGACACATACCGAAATTGATGGATGGGACTTCCTCATGCAAAGTATCCACATAATAATGTTAGAGCTTCATCGTTGCCAGGATTCCATTTAAAAGTTTTTTTTTTTTTTTCTGCATTTTTTAGGTTGGACTTTATGTGCAATATTTAAAATAATATTTAATAAATCCACTTAACATTAGTCAATTCTAACATCAAAATTCAATTTCATTTTACATGATCATTCACCACTTTCTCTTTGAGAAACATGAGCGCCAGAGTTGATGTGCGCTGACACTAACTTGGGACATTTACATATTGCTGTCTTTCATTATGATAGGCTAACCTTTAAATGGGCAACAATGCTTAATGCTCAGATAATGAATAATAATCATTTAAAATAATATATTATTTAATTATAATAATAAGTATGATTAAATAACATAATAATGATGATATCTATCCTACTATCCTCCTTATTAGCCTTTTTGTTGTTATTGTTGTTGTTTACACGTTTCAGTTGTATTTATGGAATGCAGAGTTCCAAATAGTTAAAAGTTTTTTAAAGTTAGAGTATGATCAGGGAAAATTCGAGGAAAATTCCATTTTCCACGACATGACCCCCTTAATAGGTGAAAAGTGAACTCAGATTGTTGAGTTAATTTCTCGTTAACCTTATTGGCCTGTGCACCATGCATTTATATGGGTCAGAAAACTGTGTTAAGTGTACAATTTTGTTTGGAATATTTTAGTTCTGTTCATTCGCCTGTAACTTAAATTCATAATTAGAGAGTAATCGCTGAGGGTGTAAAGGAGCTTACTTATTTGATTACTTTCAACTTGATTCTACAAACACTGTCAATTAGAATAAAGAAACATGTCTATATATATAGTATATATATATATATATATATATATATATATATATGCAGGCTGCATGCCAATGTTGCTTAGTGGTTGAACAATTAATGTATTTAACACAAAATTAAGAATAAACTCGAAACTACATTGGTGACACTTAAAGCACTTCAGCTATAATTTTAGTTTTTTTAGCTGTATTTTAATTTCAGTCTGAATGAACCATCAAAATATCCCACAAATGGATGGCACTTGACAAATAGCATCTGGCCCTGTCTATTTTTGTCTGAAGTGAGAACAAAAAAGGCCGGAAAACTTTTTGTTTGTCTTTATCAGACAGCCCTGTTTTAAACTGTCGAGGGAAAAGCAATTCCCAGATTAATCAAGCATAATGCCTATGTGCATCAACAAGCTTGGCACCTTCTCAGAGAGCATACAGTTTACGGCTGCTGCAGCTAATCAGCCTCCGACCAGCTTGTAGACAATTTGCAATCCTTGACTTTGAATATTTTCTCCAGTCCCTGGTTCTCTGCTCTTTGAAATGTGTTTTTAGATGCCACGAGCTTAAGAATCTGCCTCTATAATGTCCCTACGATCCCCAAGTTATAGAAACACCCACAGTCTCAATGTAAAATTGATGGATTTGGCTAAATTAAGCCAGTCCCCTGAACATAACGACACTCACTTCATCATCACTCACATAATCAGAAGTATTGAATTAGGTGCCACTTGATTCAAATAATGTATCATTAGACCATTATCAATAATTGCTCTTTTACTTAATTAGCCGCTTTCGACATCAATCAGGCAATGCTAGGTTTAAATTTAAGAAATAGGTCTTCACACCAGGAGCCTGGAGATAAATGATGTGCTGTAGACACAATCAAGGGTTGAACTTTTCTGTTGCTGCCCCGACTTTGTACCTTGAAAAATGCTGCGTTTTTACTTTTCGGTGCCTAATCCTGTTATAAAGCGTAACCGTGCCTCATTATGACAACATTATCAGCCATTCCGCACAAATTCAAAACCTTTTGTGCCTTTACGGAACTCAATTTCTGCTCTTTTTTTGTTGCCAGGCACTTTTGGAATGAAATTAGAACAGCATCCACTTCAAAAGCTTCTCGCTTTGCTCTGGGTGATTTCTGAAGCATTGTCTAACTCTGGGAAAAGCCCCAGTGCTGGCATCGACTAAACTCCGCTTTTTCTAATAAAAGACAGGCTGCTAAAGCCGCACAGGCAGTGCAAAAACTGTGCCACATTGGTTTATGGTTCTCATGCTTTCACCTCTGTGTTCAGTGTTCTGTGTTTATCATACAAAAGTAGCCTTTGAAATATGTAGTATTAATATTATTACAAACTGCATTTGTGTTCCAAGAGTGTAAATATTTAGTCCATCACTTCACTTGACTGTGTGGCATGTTCTGGCAGTCGTCGCCATGATAATATTTCAGTGACATGGCCAAATGGTGAGGGAGTCGGGCTTGTAATCTGAAGGTTGTTGGTTCGATTCCCACGCCGGCAGGAATTGAAAGTGGGGATTGTGAATGAACAGCACTCTCTCCACCTTCGATACCATGACTAAAGTGCCCTTGAGCAAGACACCTAACCCCTAATTGCTCTCCTTGTAAGTCGCTTTGGATAAAAGCGTCTGCCAAATGAATAAAAATGTAAATTTAAAATGTAAATGTAAAATGACATTACATCGATACACCAGTAGAAACAACTGACTATATGAGTGGGTCATTGAATCATTCACTCATGTGATTCATTCAAGAACTAAAACAAATAATTTATTACCAATTCATTGAATCATTTACTTAGCTTGTCCAAATACCCACACGTGCGGGCTTTGCACTTGGCTACTAGTCTACTTGCTTGACGTATTTCCTGTATATGGCCCAATTGTTCAAGTGGGTGTAAATACTGCAAGTGTGGGTAGAAATCCTTTCACACTTATAGTGTTATTATACAGAGCTTTATTTTGATTTTCTATTCTTTTCATTTTAAAATAAACTTCTAATTATCTCTCCAGTAGTCCCCATGTAAAAGATGGCATAATTTAATAACTGTAGTGCTTCTAATTAAGTGATAAAAAGCAGTTGCAAATGTTGTACAAAATACACTGACTCATCTTTGCACAAATTAAAATGTGGAACAAATTATGTTTTAATTTTAAAACCAAATTATATATAATATCTTATTAATTTAACTTGCAGTAGAATATTTTCCTCAACATCTCACAAATTTGGGGCTATTGAGTTCCTGAACATGATGGATGATGGGATACGCTTTGCCTGAAATACCGCTTCAATGGGATTTGTCCTGATTCAGTCTTTCTGAGTGATTCATTCAGTTGACCAACTCATTCAAATAGACTAATTACATTACATGTACTGTGGCTGTTTTTATGGCTGAGTCACTGAATCATTCACTCAACCAATTCATTAAAATACAAAATCATTCAGAAACAAAATGTTTCCGTCTTTATGAGTGTGTCAGGATTGGCAATAACAGGACCCAAGGGCAGAGATGAGCGTTGAATGGTGATTTATTAATAATAAAGGGAACAATGTGTAACAGTTGAACTGTCCAGAGACAGTCCCACAACAGAAGTCTAGACAGGAGACCCGGGCAGAGGAGTTTGCAGCCCGTTGACCGGCAAGACTCAAACACATTCAGACACACAACACAGCAGGGAAAAAACAAGACACAAACAAAACCACTCAAACATTAAATAAGTACAAGGCCAGACAAAAACTAGAGTTCTACAACAGAAAAACTAAACTTAAGGGGTAGAAAACTAAACATTCTAAATAACTGATGTAAAACAAGTCCACGACAGGAGAAAGTACATAATAAACATACGTTTTGATTATATTACATTAAATACATGTGTATTAGATAAGTGAAAACCCAGGCTTCATAATAAATAAAAGAGAAAACTAAATAAATCTGAGAGAAAGAACAAAAAAAGTCAAACAAAACAACAAAAGAAGGCTAAATAATAAAGAAAACCCCAAAGAAAACACAAGAAGCTACAGAGAGAATTCTGGAAAATCACAACTGGGTATGAACACGATACATGAGAAAGGTCTAACGCACGACCACTAGACAACAATCCAGCAAAAATATGAAGCAAGGAAGCACGATGTAAAGGGAGCACAGAACAGAAGGACCAGGTTCCAAGAGCATTCCAAGAGCTGCGTTGCATTCGACAGGGTCCCTTCGCAGTGTTCACTGCTTCCTACTCCCTGAGCATGGTATATGAGTGGACTTCGCTAACAATAATTATTTAGAATGGCCGGCAAAGAAAGTCATCAAAGAAAGTCAACGACGGTGTCATGCAGATTATGATACAATAGATAAACCTATTGTAATTTACTTAACTTTTGAATTTAAAAAATATAAAATCCATATACAAAACACGTATTTGATGTAATATAATCAAAGTTTATTATATACTTGTATGACTATTGTAGCTATTAATTGACAATTAACCGATTTGAAGCTAATAACTGCCATGCCATGTGAAAATAAATTCTGATTTGGTTAGCTATGTTTAAATGTTTTCTTAATCCATGGTCTGGGTCTCATCTTGTGCACTTAATTGTCCATGTCCAGCTGCATAGTAAACACTTCTGAGGTAAATAAAGTTTAAAAAAAAAAATGCCTCAGCTGCTTCTCAACACTTGTAATTGTCATGCCTATTCAAACAATAGAATATGCAAATGTAACATTCACTGCCATAACCGTTCATAAATACTTTTGTTTGTATAATAATAACAAAATGTATGAATGCTCAAAACGCATAAGTAAATTCCTCCATCGCAGAACCACTTAAAAACTCTTTCATTGTTATTTCTGGCTGGTGATGAGGTGCGCAATGACAGTTGGTGATTTTCCCAACTGATGTCTCGATGTTCCTTTATTCCCTATGCCATTCGCAGTGCCAATCGAACTGAACAAGTCCACTTCGCAGTCCACTTGCAGTCGAATGGAACACGCCTGGTATGGTAAGCGGAAACTAGGAGGTAAGACAATTGGAGCACATTGCCAACATAATCAAAAACAAAGTAAAAATTCACGCGCAAAACAAACCTGGAAACATTAACCAAAAACAGTCAAAGCCGCCAAGACAGAGCGAGTCATGGAATCATTAACTCAGCTGATTTATTCAAGAACACTGATGAGGAATAAAATAAATGGCTGTCTTTATTAATGTATTGTTGAATCATTCACTCATTTCAATCAAGAATACTGATTCATATCAAGAATGAAATGGTGAGATATAAGTGAAATATCGAATCATTCCTACACGCAATAAAGTACATAAAAAACAATGATTCATTTGGGAACAAAACAAGTGAACCCTTCAATCATTCGTTCAAAGCATTTGTTCAAAAACAGGCAAGAAATATGTGCGACTGTCTTTAAGTGATTTCTTTAATCATTCCATAAACTAATTTGTTCAAATACACTGGTTTGTTCAGGAACGAAACAAGCGACTGTCTTTATGAGTGAGTCATTGAATCACTTACTTAACCAATTCATTCAAATACAGATTCACTGAGGAACTGTTTTCATTTCACTTCACTTGGAACTTCGTTCCATGACAGAACAAAATAACTGGCAATATATTATATATTGTTTGCTGCCCTTAACTTTGCAAGATTGTGTGGTTAGCTCCATCTTATTATGTACTATTTTATGCCTGTAACCCTATCAGAACAGACCTGCGCCTTTTTTTGGGTCATGACCCACCAGTTGAGAACTACACAACTTCAGACAAAGTCCAGCAGATGGTAACTGCTCATCTAAATAGACTTCAGAGGCAGAGGCGGCCGTTTTTAAAAGCTGGTAGCTGTTTATCAGCCCACCATTTGGCAAGCTCCATCAACGACAAGAAAATAAGTGCAGTGGCTAGAGGGGTATCGATCCCAATCAAATAAATTGCCATCGGCTCAGTTCTGTGTTGATGGCTCAATGATGCTGGATTGTCACCGATGAACATTCAGCTCGGACATTTGGGTTCTAAACAGTGGAGAGAACACACTTCCACTGCTGGATCTATTAAACCAATTTGACATTCTTTATGGTTGAACCCATTTCATTTTGCTTTTATGACCGCTTTTATTTAGGCTGAGAGAGGGACTTAGCATACTTATAAATGAGGGAAAGTACGAATGTGAAGATAATGGCTCCTGCATGACTGTCAGAGAATAAACAAGCATGGAGACGTATGCGTTCAGGGTGACTGCAAATCACAGAGTGGAGGCAGAGCCTCTAAATGAAGTAGAAAGGCCCCAGAGTGCCGAGTCAGGAGGGAGGCAGAGTGACAGGTGTGCTTTAAGCCTGGCACACATTTAAAGATGAGCACAGCCTGTCTAGAGCTCATGGAAGCATCACAGAGACAGAAATAGCATTTCTAGTGCATCGGTAGTAAATGTTTCTTCCAAGCTTCCAAATCTTTATGGTGACGAAATCAGACATCTTTGTGCTACAGTTTATATCAGTATTGAACAGATACAAAGGTACATGTTTATTACCCCTAATAATTGCATTATGCAGTTTTGAATAAATATTACATTTGCCAGAGTGTACTGCTGATTTCTAGCAACTTTGTATATAATATATAAAGACTACCAGTATTAATTATTATATTTGGCAGACGCTTTAATCCAAATGCGACTTACAAGGGGAGCAATTAGCAACTATTACCTTAATCATGTTCATTCACAATCCCCACCTTCAATTCCTGCCGGCGTGGGAATCGAACTAGCAACCTTCAGGTTATATGCCCAACTCCCTAACCATTAGGCCACGACTACCCCAATTATTGCAGTCTTGTCATTTATTGTAATGGAAACTTAACGTTACTTTGATGTTGTATAAAGAACAAGTTTTCAAGGACGTATGTATGTTTTGTTGTGGGGGGGGGTCAGATAAACCTCATTCAATGGGAGTGATCTACAGCAATTTGCAATGCCTACAATACCTGCAGTCTCTCCCTCTGGATAACAAATAATAGATCCACTTGTGTTTTAGCCCAACAAGTGTTCATGTTGATTGTTTTCCTGGCACAGCTGGTCGTCTCCTCTCTTTCTGTCTGTGAGCTCCTAATGAGATGCAAAAGCGAACCCCCAGAGTATGTGCCCGACATTCAGTGCAGCATTCAGAGTGGAAGGAGAGCCTGAGACACGCAGCCTCTTCACTCCGCTCTCATTCTGCATGGCCACACAAGCACTCCGGCCAACACTCCGTCTGCCTCGCATGCCAATGCAGTCACTCTGCCTCGTCGCGCCAAACACAAAACTTTCCCCTTCTCACATCCCTGCCTGAAGCACCCAGGTATGTCTCATTCATCCGCTCTTCTTTTCTGAATTTCAAAAATCCCTGGTCTGTTTCAGACAGCTGTAATTCAGCGTCTAAACAGGTTACAGCAGCACAC
Source organism: Opsariichthys bidens (assembly GCA_037194245.1). Classification (NCBI taxonomy): domain Eukaryota; kingdom Metazoa; phylum Chordata; class Actinopteri; order Cypriniformes; family Xenocyprididae; genus Opsariichthys; species Opsariichthys bidens. The sequence continues at coordinate 2,836,304 of CM074313.1, forward strand.
TGAACAGGTTATGCAAGCAGAGCTCTGGATTCCTACAGTCATTAAAACGGGGAAATATGTCATGTACATTTATAAAATCTTTCAAAAGTAGTCAACATTTATAAAGATAATGTCGTCAAAACGATCCACGTTCACACTCATCGGCAAAAATGCTATATTTTGCATGCTCTCTACCTTTCTCTATTCTGTGCGGCCCTCGAACCCGAGTCGGATACTCAACAAGGAGGTCAAAGGCTGAAACCTCTAGTGTCTGTCGCTAGAGTGTCTCTTTGAGATCAGAGGAGTGAGGTTCACTCGCACAGCAAATACTATCTGGCCTCCGTTACACTCACCACCCTAAACCTCACTCACGGCACCAATGTAACCCCTCTACCCAGGTCCTAGTCTGTGCAGGCCTCGAACCTAGGTGTCCGGAGTGGGAGAGGGATGCTCAACAAGGAGGTCAAAGGCTGCAGCCTCTAGTGTCTGTCGCTAGAGTGTCTCTTTGAGATCAGAGGAGTGAGGTTCACTCGCACAGCAAATACTATCTGGCCTCCGTTACACTCACCACCCTAAACCTCACTCACGGCACCAATGTAACCCCTCTACCCAGGTCCTAGTCTGTGCAGGCCTCAAACCCGGGTGTCCGGAGTGGGAGTCGGATGCTCAACAAGGAGGTCAAAGGCTGCAGCCTCTAGTGTCTGTCGCTAGAGTGTCTCTTTGAGATCAGAGGAGTGAGGTTCACTCGCACAGCAAATACTATCTGGCCTCCATTACACTCACCACCCTAAACCTCACTCACGGCACCAATGTAACCCCTCTACCCAGGTCCTAGTCTGTGCAGGCCTCAAACCCGGGTGTCCGGAGTGGGAGAGGGATGCTCAACAAGGAGGTCAAAGGCTGCAGCCTCTAGTGTCTGTCGCTAGAGTGTCTCTTTGAGATCAGAGGAGTGAGGTTCACTCGCACAGCAAATACTATCTGGCCTCCATTACACTCACCACCCTAAACCTCACTCACGGCACCAATGTAACCCCTCTACTCAGGTCCTAGTCTGTGCAGGCCTCAAACCCGGGTGTCCGGAGTGGGAGTCGGATGCTCAACAAGGAGGTCAAAGGCTGCAGCCTCTAGTGTCTGTCGCTAGAGTGTCTCTTTGAGATCAGAGGAGTGAGGTTCACTCGCACAGCAAATACTATCTGGCCTCCGTTACACTCACCACCCTAAACCTCACTCACGGCACCAATGTAACCCTTCTACCAGGTCCTAGTCTGTGCAGGCCTCAAACGCGGGTGTCCGGAGTGGGAGTCGGATGCTCAACAAGGAGGTCAAAGGCTGCAGCCTCTAGTGTCTGTCGCTAGAGTGTCTCTTTGAGATCAGAGGAGTGAGGTTCACTCGCACAGCAAATACTATCTGGCCTCCGTTACACTCACCACCCTAAACCTCACTCACGGCACCAATGTAACCCCTCTACCCAGGTCCTAGTCTGTGCAGGCCTCAAACCCGGGTGTCCGGAGTGGGAGTCGGATGCTCAACAAGGAGGTCAAAGGCTGCAGCCTCTAGTGTCTGTCGCTAGAGTGTCTCTTTGAGATCAGAGGAGTGAGGTTCACTCGCACAGCAAATACTATCTGGCCTCCGTTACACTCACCACCCTAAACCTCACTCACGGCACCAATGTAACCCCTCTACCCAGGTCCTAGTCTGTGCAGGCCTCAAACCCGGGTGTCCGGAGTGGGAGTCGGATGCTCAACAAGGAGGTCAAAGGCTGCAGCCTCTAGTGTCTGTCGCTAGAGTGTCTCTTTGAGATCAGAGGAGTGAGGTTCACTCGCACAGCAAATACTATCTGGCCTCCATTACACTCACCACCCTAAACCTCACTCACGGCACCAATGTAACCCTTCTACCCAGGTCCTATTCTGTGCAGGCCTCGTACCCGGGTGTCTGGCGTGGGAGTCGGATGCTCTAACAAGGAGGCTAAAGGCTGCAACCTCTATGTCATGTCATGACCGTTTTCTTGCATTTTGAAACCCATTTTCAAAAAGTTTTCAGTTTTTAGTTGAATTTTTTTTTTTTTTTTTGTCATGTAAAAGGGCCCTAACCGTAAGCCCTTTTCACGTAACGTCACAACTTCCGTTTGGACTCAAAGCAGTGTAGGCCTATCCTTACTTCAGCATAGTGGAATGAATGGAGTCCACAAAATAGCTGTATATATGCCACAAATGTGGTTAGAGGATGACTGTAGTTGCCTAGCTTCGTGTAAATTCAAGGCGAGGTGTTTGGCAGATCTCAAATGAACTTACAGATCGGCGAGATTTGCTACTTGAAGTTGGAGGAGTTGAATAAGGAGCACTGAAGCTGTACAGTTTCTGCTTCCCATGGTAACATCCAAACATGGTATCTTTATTGCAGATGAAGCTGTTTAGATGTATTTGTCAAATAAACGCTCATTTCCAACATTTACATGCAGCGACAGAAAGACTTTTCATTTATTGCTTAATGTACTGCTTAATTCAGTGCCTGTAAGTACAAGAAATGTCAACATAAGCTTATTCTTTTAAATACCAAAAAGTCTATTTTTCTTTTTCAGTTCATTTCAATAAACATAATGAGTAAATTCAAAAAAATATGTGTTTAATATAATAATGTTTCTCATCATCATTTGTCTTTTATTGCGGAACAAGACTAATGCATACACAAATAAACAGAGGATTTACAACAGTATTTATTGTTATAGCAGCATTAAATGAATGAAATCAAATTACTCTAGGGAATAATGAAGAATGTATTCAAAATTTTCTTTTTCTTACATAGTATATAATCTAAATTTATTGCACCAGTTCAGTTTAAACTGGTATGATGTAAAATTATATGTGTATTATATGTGGATGTGTTACTTTTAGGTGTCCATTACTCGTAAATAAATCCTAAAGATTTTGCCCGGTCATAACCCTTCATTATAGTGATATACTTCTGAGCTTTTTTCTTTTGTATTGTGTCTCTCTCTTTCTGCAGTCTTTCTTCAAATCTCCATCTTGCTCGTTCTCTCTCCTCCACCCTCATACGCCCTCTAATGCTGATTGGCTACACGTTTGTTGTTGTTTGTAGGTGTGTCGGTCCGACTAACTTCCAAGCAGCGTTTTTTTTTTTTTTTTTTTAATATAGAAAATATATATAAATAGCTTATACCTTGTACCTATACCTTATACCTTGAACTGAAAATAAATTATATATACATATATATAATTTCCAATTAGTTTCACATGATGTATTAAAATCAAACTAAAACTTTCAGACAACAAAATAAATAAAAAAAAAATATATATTTAATTAAAAAAACTAATAAAAATGGTAAACACACACAAAATAAAACTTGATCTAAAATTAAATGAAAATCTAAAAGTAAAATCTAATTCAAAATGAATAAAAACTGTAATAGTACTGTAATCAGTAATAATAATAAATCTTTTATATCAACTTTATTTCAGTTAACAATTTTAACAGTATTACTTTAGTTAACAGCACTGCAATTTTGCAAGTAAAGTTTTAGCACTGAGACTACAGAATTGGCCTCTTGAAACATGCTGGACCCAGCATAAAACATGGTAAAAATGCACTACAAATCTGTTTAATTTTGCAATTATGCTTTTAACGAAGCAGAATAACAAAATGGAGTGAGTTACTATGCATAAAATGCATCCATCTGGCTTTGCGTAATTTCCAAATACTATAACAGGCACACAAACACCTATTCTGCAAATCACATTGAATCACACCATTGCTTGATTCTTGGAATGTTGTTTTCCTGCACTGGGCAAGATGATCTCTCTCACACACACACACACACACAAAGTGATGTAGCATTGCTCTTAAAAAAAAATTGATAGGGATAGCCTATAGTACTATATTTTGCTGTCAATATTTTAGCAAAAGTTATTTGTAGTAATTTCTGTTAGCTGTTGTAGAATCAGGACTAGCAATTTCAGCAGATTTGTGAATTTTTTTTTGTTGTTTTTTGTGTGTGTGTGTGTGTATATATATATATATATATATATATATTATAAGCTTCTAATTTCTCTAAAGGTTTTTAGTTTTTAATTAATTTTTTTATTTTTATTGAGACATATTTTTTGTGTTCCACAGAAGAAAGAAAATTATGGAAGCTTGTTTGCACCACTGAATTAAAAAAATAAAATAAAAAAAGATTTAAACTTGCAATTCTGAGGAAAAAAGTCAGCCTTCTTCCCCTGAGGATTTAACTGTATAACTGTGAGGGGGAAAAAAAGCCAGAATTGTGAGAAAAAGTTATCTTTTCAATTCAATTATCAATCAATAATCAATTATCTTTTTTAATTCTGTGGCAGAAACAAGCTTCCTTAGAAAATCATATGTTTATATGGAAGATTGTATCCACCGTCTAATAAAAAGTAAAAAGAATCAAAGTCAGAATTGAGGGAAAAGAAAGTTCAATCTACAAATTTCACAATTCTGACGTTTTTCCCTCAGAATTGCAATATAAACCTGCAATCGTGAGTTAGAATAATCGAATTGTGTGGTACAAAATCACAATTGTGAGATAAAAAGGGACAATTTGCTCTTTTACTTTAGCGTATATTTTACAATTCTGACTTGTGATTGTGAGTAACTTCACAATTGTGAGGGGAAAAACTCATTTATTTATTTATTTATTATTTAGTCGTGGAAACAAGCTTGTACAGGTTAAGCACATGCAGATAAATACATGACAGAGTTTTCATTTTTGGCTGAACTATCCCTTTAAGAACAGAAGAAAAAAAATGGTCTATTGAATGAAATAAAAATAGAGCCGCTCTTACTATTTAAGTTTGAAAGACTATTGTCTGGATTACAAAACAGAAATCTGAACTGAGACATTAGTTTGAATGCTTTGGGGACAAAAGTCAAGAATGAGGTGTGAGTCACGATTTTAATTTTGAAACTTCTTAATAATGTTGTGCTCAGTCTCTAGAGATCATGAAAGCAAACTATGTTTACAAACCAAATATGCATCATTACAGGTCATGACAATTAATTTAACCCCCAGAGAATATCAGAATACATTTGATTCATGAGGCACTGATAGGAATCTTCAGGCAATAAAGAGAAAACAGGCCTGAAGTTGCTGAAGTTGTTCATCCACACAAAATGCTTTTAACCTACAGTGAGTGAGGATGAGAAACGCACACATCTAGCTCTGGGAGGAAACATCATTTCAAGCTCGAGTGGCCACTGCACTTGTGTCCTGCCAAATCGAAACAACGGCTGTATTCCAAATTTCCTGACCTTTCTGATTAATTCCCCTAACCACTGGCCTGTGCACACTGTCCTCTGGTTACTGTTTCTTGTAATATGAGCTATCCTATGCAGTTGCTGGACCGACCTGACATCAGATATCAAGTAGTGACCAACACTGCACCGAAATGTAGATTCTAATACAAAATAAACAAACAAACATAAAAAAAATGAACGCAACATTCTAAAAACAAGCTATGTATTAATATTTCTTTAAACCTGAATAGTTTAGTTCATGGCATTTGAGGAGGAGTGTCAGTCAAACAGTCTGTGTTGGCATCTGCTGTGTTAGGCTGCAACTGCCAAGTGACAGAGGAATTTGTGCCAAAATACAGCAACTTTGACATCTACAACAAAAGATATGGCAAGCATTTTATCAACCCTTTGAAAACGGATGTTCCATCCATCGTAAATGTAAGTAAAATGTAAGAATTGTCAGTACATTTTTAATGTTTTTAAAAGAAGTCTCTTATGCACACCCAGGCTGGATTCATTTGTTCAAAAATACGTTAAACACGGCAAAATTTAAAATCTGTCGATGGTTTGTTGTAGTGTATAACCAGGGCTGGGTGGGTTCCTTTTAAAATGTGTTTCACTACAGATTACAATATACATGCTTTAAAAAGTCATTTGTAACGTATTTTGTTACATTACTCAAGTTTAGTAACTTAATCTATTTTTTTTTAGAATACTTTGGAACACTAATAAGTGTGGAACAAACACAAAAAAGGTCATTGCACGGATTCCCTTAGAATCGTGTGATAAAGTTGCAATTGCGAATTATAAAATCAGAATTATGAGCTATAAACTCACAATATTGAGAAAAGTCAAAATTATGAAATATAAATTGACAATATTGAGAAGTCAGAATTAAGAGAAATAAACTCCCAATATTGAGAAAAGTCAAAATTATGACAAAATCACAATATTGAGAAAAGTCAAAATTATGAAATATAAACTGACAATATTGAGAAAAATCATAATTATGAGAAATAAACTCACAATATTGAGAAAAGTCAGAATTATGAGATATAAACTCGCAATATTGAGAAAAGTCAGAATTATGAGATATAAACTCGCAATATTGAGAAAAGTCAGAATTATGAGATATAAACTCGCAATATTGAGAAAAGTCAGAATTATGAGATATAAACTCGCAATATTGAGAAAAGTCAGAATTATGAGATATAAACTCGCAATATTGAGAAAAGTCAGAATTATGAGATATAAACTCGCAATATTGAGAAAAGTCAGAATTATGAGATATAAACTCGCAATATTGAGAAAAGTCAGAATTATGAGATATAAACTCGCAATATTGAGAAAAGTCAGAATTATGAGATATAAACTCACAATATTGAGAAAAGTCAGAATTATGAGATATAAACTCACAATATTGAGAAAAGTCAGAATTATGAGATATAAACTCACATACTACATTCACAATTGCAAGAAAAAGAGTCACTATTCCAAGTTTATATCTCCCAATTCTGACTTTATAACTTGTAATTATGAGTTTAAATCTCTCAATTCTGAGAAAAAGAAGTCAGAATTGAGAAATCCAAACTCACAATTGTGAGGGGAAAAAAAATTGTGAGAAAAAGTTGCAGTGACGAGTGAATTATAAAATGACTCACAAAACATGAAAACAGTCGTGGATCATCAGGTCATGACAGGACAGTTCAGTTGACCGTTGGGCAATTGTTTTATAAATTCAGTCATTTTGTCTTGTCCAGGACAGAACTAAATAAAAATAACAACATTTTTATGATCCTCTTAAAAGTATTAAAATGTTGATGAAACTTAACTCTGCCTTTTCCGACTGTCAGAGTCAGAGAATCACCAATTGATAGCAAGCTTTGCTTGGCATCTTATATCAACAGACAAAAGAAAACTAAAAGGTGGATAACATTTTGTTTCTCTAACAGACTGTTTAAAGTAAGACAAAAATGCCTCTGAATTAAGTGCTGTGCCACACCTGGCCGCTCCTCTAACTGTATTTATATAGTGTGTCGAGCACAAATATGCTTAACCAGTCATAGCTCACGACCCATGTCTAATAATTGCCCAGATGGCGACTACCCAATCTTGCAACGTAATTAAAACCAAAGAAAAAAACAGCCACACTCACTCTTTCCCCCCTCCATGATAGCCTTGGATGACCTAGTAGCCGCCCACCCAGCACAGGGGGATCGCGAGGCAGTAATAGCCCACCTGTTCGTCGACACGACCCTTCCCTGTTAGACCTGAGGCCCTGTCGTCCTGCCATGTAATAAAACGCAGACAGAGGTTTGTGCTGTCTCCACTCAGAACCTTCATTAAAACTCTGGAGTCATTTGAAAGTCAACAAGTTTGGGGCCACAGAACGGTGGCTGGAGCTACAGAAAGGCCTATGATTGGAAGACCTCTAGGCCGGGGAGGAACAAACATCCCGAGTGGGGGGGTTTACATGCCCCATAGGCCAGACCCCAATCAAACGCATGGTTATGGAGACAAAGGGTCTTTGCAACTCAAAGGGAGTTGAATTAAAACAAGGCCAAGAGCAAGATCCCAGTGGGCTGTGGCATTTGAATAAAATGGACTCACATCAACAAGCCTCAGTGTGCTGTGGGCCCACTGCTTGTTCTGTCAAAGGCTTTGTTGTGTGTAAGTATCCAGGGTCACGGAGAACAGTGTGTTATTTCGCACATTCAGAGCAGGAAAATGTGGCGATGTAAAAGATGACATAAACAAACAAATAAAAAGATTGCGAGGATCCTTCCCTGAACAAAACAGGCAATATACTTTACATGAAAGTAAAGTTCCTTGTTTCGGCAATCACATGTGTACTTATTAACAATTAGCCTTGTTATTACATTGTAATTACTATGTAACATGAGAGCTAATATAAAAAGTGACCAAGATGATGTCCTGAATACACTCTGATTAGCATGTCACAGACTCCCCTTTCCACATTCTGACGGAAATTACATGGAAATACGTTGAGGTTTCTGAATATCAACACGCTTTGCGATGGTAACGGTATGTTTTTGGAAAACGCCATTTGCAATAATGCAGGCGATATCAAGCAGAAAATTAGCTGGCCCATCTGGCCCGAACTCAATGGCCTCTGCATTTTCCCTTCGGAGAACTTGCTCTTCAAATACAGTCATGAAACCCGCATCTCAGGTATTACAGTTTAATTCATGACAGATTTCACACTCTAATTCTAATCTTATCCTAATATTTGCATGCAATTTACAAGCAAAGTGGAGTAATCTTCCTGCTTTATTTACTGTTTGTAATGCTCACGGTACAAGGCGCTTAATACCTGTTGAGGAAAAGGGGGTCAAAAAAACCCCACTAAGCACTATGCAAACATCATGTTGAGCCACACAGTGCTGAATAAAACTCAGCTTTGGCGAAACAATAATGGCATAGATTACCCGTCAAATGTCATACAAGCAGGCAGGGTTGGGATGCTATGAAGTGGGATCCACTGCCGGCTTGGCAAACAGAGGTGTGCTTCTCGCCTCGTTTGATAAATACGCATTTGCCAAATTGGATTTAGATAGGATGTTCTCTATCTAAGGTTCTACAGATGCTCATTTGCATGTAAGTTCAGTGTGGAGGCAAAAGCATGGAGGGATGAGAGATTTCTCTCACAATAATGTAGAACCAGCCCTCTGCACCTGCAGTCGCTTGTATTTTCATATAATTTAATCTGCCACAAACGCTTTCCCTCCTAAACTGAAAATATTGCCCTAAGTAAACAGATATGACAGATAAATTTAGATGTTATCCTTTGGATAACCATATCCATTTTGGATAAAGCAACTGTAAAAAAAAACGAGTTAAAAAAATAGTTAAATGACTCACTAAAATTGAAATCTTAAGGTCAAGTAAAGTCAAGTCACCTTTATTCATATAGCGCTTTTTACAATGCAAATTGTGGCAAAGCAGCTTTACATTAATAATTGGCAAATCATTTTTGGCTGCACAGCAGCTTCCAAAGAAAATGGTGTCATTGTCCATCTTATTCTATATATTGGTATTGATTCATTCTGTTGCAAAGATCAATAGTTATTAGTCTAGATAATTGATGCATATCAGCACTGGAGAAAACAGTGACGTAATCGTCCGTCTCAGCTCAGTTCACATACAACGACACCAATGCAGGCATATCAAAAACACTGCTGGATAAATGAAGTTTAACTGCTTAAATTTGTAAGAGGTGCAAATTCACAACCTGCAGTGATGAGTTCATTTCCCTGCTTCAAACACTTTGAATTTAATTACTGATGAAGAAAACCAATTTGAAACTCAACAAACTAACAAATTTATATGAATTAGCCACCAATTCCCCAACACACTTAAGAATTGCCATGCGAGTGTGTTGTGTATATGTAAGTATCCACTGCTATATTTGTCAATATAATTATTTTATTATTATTCATATTCGTAGTAACTACACTAACTTGTTCATTCAACCATAAGTAAATCAAAGTAATTAATAAATCTAGGCATTAGTGAAATTAAAAGAGAGAGAGAGAGAAATGCATGGTGGCCTATTATAATGAATTATTTCTGAGGTTATTCATATAGTGTTGAATCACATACAAATAGTACTCAACCGGAATTTATTTTGTGCCGCACACCGTTTCAGCAGAAACATGTATTTGACCTATAAGCGGGGAGGCCATGACTTATTGACATCAGTGCCAAATTCATTTCCATTATGTCAATAGTAAACCATAAATCATGTTATATTTCCTTGCATGTTTGCTATCGAAGCATCAAGAAAGCACTGGTGTCTCATTTGAATATGATTGTTTGCTATGTTGGGGAACTATGGGGGCTTTGCCTGAGGGTGCAGGAGTGAATCAAAGAACTTTAGAGTTTAATAAACCTCAGGTTATGTTGAGAGAGAGAGAGAGAGAGAGAGAGAGAGAGAGAGACAGACACCGATTGAAAGAACGAGAGATATCCGAGCTTCAATTATTCTATACAATGCATGATTTCACTGAACAGCAATGTGTGTATTCATAAAACAATAAATGTTGGAGAATTCCTCTTGTTCATGTAAGACTATTGTTATTTTTCTTTTCTTTTCCTTTGACAAGACAGAGTAGGTGACTTTCATTGCACATTCATTTTACCTGAAGATTTTCACCCTGCCATGTCATTCTCTTTTTAGATTACCCTGGCATTGATGTTCACCAGCAAAGACGTGGATTTAAAAGAAAGGGAAGCATAAGAAACCCTGTCAATGAAGCCGAGACTGACTTGACAGAACAACAACATCCAGAGCCTGCTCTAAAAGATAGCTCAAATATACATTCAAAGACAAACATCCATCAAAAGTAAAGGAGATTGAAAGGGCTGAGATGAAATGTCTTCAATAAAGTCAAGGGAGTAATTGATGAAATCGTTCTAAAATAGCCGCTTTTGAAAAACAAAACCGAAATTCTGTTTGATGCTAAAATGTTGCTTAGTGCTGCAAAAAAAAATCTAATGCACGTCAGTTGTCAGTATGTCGCTATATAGGTTATGAGTTACGTGATTTTTATCGCGCTAATGTGTCTGGTCTGGGTGGCCGTGCACGATCAAGATAATGTCTGGCACCGTCTGCCAAACAAGTCACACCTCATTTGCATCAGGTCAGCCTACCGTGTCCATTTGACTCACGTGTGCAGTGACCTGAATGGAATTTAATTGGTGCTAAAACATTCCATCTGTCTTATTAATCAAGTGAGTCTCCCCATCCCACCTCCATATTTGTCCAAAACTGAGTGATTATTAACTGAACAATTTCAGACGGCCTGCATAAGTCTGCCCAAAGCGCTGGGGTTAATTGAATCCAATTAGCAATGAAATGCGTACAAATGGATTGTCACCTGGACTTCACAAGGGGTGTCTTTGCTATTCGAGTGTGAACAATCGGTAACAGGCTTAAACAACCAAAAGATAAACCCTTTTTTAAACAGTCCTCACAACGAGAAACACAAATTGCCTTGTGCACTCTTTCCTTTTTTCATGGTTGATCTGTCGAAGCACATCAGTTTTCAGCCTCTTCAACAACCAAAGTTTTCATCCTAAAATAAATTGGTGGGATAAAACGATTACGCTTCCTTGGGTTTCCGGTGTTCCCAGCACCCTGGCACGTTTGATCTGGAATAAAGCCTCGGCGAAATGGGAAGCACCCCGACTGTACACGGGTAAGAGAGAAAGACAGTCGTTTAAATGAGGTTTCTTATCAACCATCTGTTTATTCAGTCTGCCTGGCGACCACTGGGACCCTGATAATTCCACCCTTGCGGAAAAGATGTTATTTACGGGGCCATATGGGGAGCGCGGCCCTCAGGACTACCTTATCGGGTGACAGGGTTATAACGGCGTAATCCCAATCACAAAAAGCTGTTAACCTTGAACATGCTCACTGAACTTCCTTTAAGAGAGATGGAGACGTGGAATAAATTGGTTTAATTATGGATTGCAATCACAAAATTACAGTATTTGCATTGTGCTGATTACTGTAATAAATGTCTAATGGCGTTCATCAATGATTAGAGCAATGCTTGCACAAAGCAATCACCACAGATACGCAGACAAACAAACCAGCAATCATGTATATATGAACAGCGGTGATGCCAAATACGTCCATTTTTTCTTAAATCGCAGTAAACGAAAGCATTCAATTCACAGCCCCGTTAACTTAACTGCAAGATGACACTATATTCGTATGTCCAAATACTGCTTTGGATTATTGTATGTCAAGTTGTGTATGGGTGAGTGACAAAAAGAGTGTTCGTGGTTCAAAAAAGGAAATACAAAACAAAAATCATCAGTTATTCATAAATTTAAATTGAAAGTTTTTGGGGAGACACAGAAAAAGCCTAGCCAGAAAGTTTGACGTGGTTTTAAAAGTTTGAAATGGTTTTACTTTAGAAGTTTTGATTGATTGAGTGAGTGAGTGATTGATTGATTGATTGATTGATTGATTGATTGATTGATTGATTGATTGATTGATTGATACAGATAGATAGATAGATAGATAGATAGATATGATAGATAGATAGATAGATAGATAGATAGATAGATAGATAGATAGATAGATAGATAGATAGATAGATAGATAGATAGATAGATAGATAGGAAGAGAAATAGATTAAATGAGTTTAAATGGCTTAGAAAAAGTACATATAATGGAAGTTTAATTGAGTCTAATGGGCTTCCGTAGTCTTGGCTCATTCCTTCAATGAAAGTCAATGGTATTTTTATGATGGTTAATATGAATTTTAGGAAAACTGTAAGTCCGATCAGTTAGAAATGTTTAAATAGAAAAGTTTAAATTTAATAATGTTTACGAGACTTATGTTGTATCACGTCAGGTCCCTTAAATTATTTACAAAAAATCATTTTAATTTACAAATTACAAATGTGCTCATACTAGAAGATGCAAGTCATCGTTTATAAAGTGAATTTGCATCATGTTTTTGAATAAATGTTCAAGAACATGGTGTGCAGAAACTATAAGGGCAGTGACATGAACCCAATGATTCCAGTTCGTTTTTGACCATGTCATTGATCATGTGCCAACTCTGCAAGCCCAATTTCTGTAGCTCTTTAAATGCTCCTATCAGCAGTGATATAATTAAATAGGAATGTATATATACCTCACCCCTCAAAAGCACCCGCTCATTATAATTTTGAAAACAGTCTGCACTCTAAAAATCTAATGACCCATGACAGAACCCTGGTGCACGCCAGCAGCTAAATCCAGCCCTTGCTTTTGGCAGTGTCTTGAAATAACCGCTGACACTGACGGAGTGGGCCAGGTGGCACCAGCTGGAATAGATGCCACTGTTGATTGATAAAGTGCCGCGGGTGTTGCCGGACCAGCACTTCACTTCTGCCCCCTGCACACTCCTGTTCTGACCATCACAGGGTCAGCCAGGTCAGCTTCAATACACCAGCTTGAAGATACTGTGATTGGCCTGATGGGATGTACATCTAATGCACAGTCCCAGCATGAGCAAAATAATGACAGAAGACAACGAGGCATTGAAATGTCATTTGGAGGAAACTGCTGCGTGATCGTAGAAGTCCAGTTTAGCCCAGTTATTATGACACATCATTCCTCCCTCCACTTTGGCCATTTAAATAGGTGAAAGTCCATTATGCAAAATGTCTGACCTATATGGGAACTGACTAATCAGGATTAAGGACTCCAAAGAGCCACACTGTAATGAATTGCTGTAAAAATTACAGCATTATTTTACAGCCGCTGGCTGTTTTTTAATAATACAGCATATTGCTGTAAACTGCAATGCATTCTGGGATCACGTGTTGGTTTGACTCAAATTTACAGAATATTGCTGTAAATTGACCCTTCATAATTTTAAAAAAATACAGTTATTTACTGTAAACTGTAAAAGAGTTTCCCTTCGGGATCAATAAAGTATTTCTGATTCTGATTTCTGATTCTGATAATCAGAGAATACAGGGCAATTCTGTAAATTAAATTACAGTAACACTATTGTAAAATTTACAGTAACTGGTTGGCAACCCTGCTGCCAGTATTATACTGTAAAATTTACGTGTTGGTTTGACTCAAATTTACACAATATTGCCGTAAATTGACCCTTCATCATTTTAAACAATACAGTTATTTACTGTAAACTGTAAAAGAGTTTCCCTTCGGGATCAATAAAGTATTTCTGATTCTGATAATCAGAGAATACAGGGCAATTCTGTAAATTAAATTGCAGTAACACTATTGTAAAATTTACAGTAACTGGTTGGCAACCCTGCTGCCAGTATTATACTGTAAAATTTACGTGTTGGTTTGACTCAAATTTACAGAATATTGCCGTAAATTGACCCTTCATCATTTTAAACAATACAGTTATTTACTGTAAACTGTAAAAGAGTTTCCCTTCGGGATCAATAAAGTATTTCTGATTCTGATAATCAGAGAATACAGGGCAATTCTGTAAATTAAATTGCAGTAACACTATTGTAAAATTTACAGTAACTGGTTGGCAACCCTGCTGCCAGTATTATACTGTAAAATTTACGTGTTGGTTTGACTCAAATTTACAGAATATTGCCGTAAATTGACCCTTCATCATTTTAAACAATACAGTTATTTACTGTAAACTGTAAAAGAGTTTCCCTTCGGGATCAATAAAGTATTTCTGATTCTGATAATCAGAGAATACAGGGCAATTCTGTAAATTAAATTGCAGTAACACTATTGTAAAATTTACAGTAACTGGTTGGCAACCCTGCTGCCAGTATTATACTGTAAAATGTACAGTAATTATTTAACAGTGCATGTAACAATGAGTTACATGAAAACACATTTTTTGTCACATTTTCACTTAAAGGTATAATTTTGAAACTGAGAAATGCTGCCTTTGCACCTAGCTGAAATTAAAAAAAATTAAGGTTTTGTTTGGTATAACCTGAAGTGCTGGAATAACTAAAACTAAGTATAATAAGACTAAAACAATAAGACATTAAAAATAGTAATAAAAATGACAAAAAGACAACAACATTACAGGAATGCAATCTGGAATGTAATTCAAAGTATTAACAAAAACTATAACAGTATATCTATGATACTAAATTAACACAGATTTACTTTTAATGCATTATACACACACTTCATGGAAAGTTTTACTATGATGGCATTTGTCAGCTAACGTAAAAGTATTTCTTAAGCATCTCTGCTGGAGGACATTTCATAGCCTTTTATTTCATGAAATGCTGCAAGACTCTCTCAAACAAGAAAACAGAGGAACACATTCAAGTGGAGACGTTCCAAGCATTACACCTGATGAATTTAGCATCAACCTGAGATGAATTCTGATTGGTTGGTCAAAGCCCAAATGCCTCTGAGGCAAATGAAATCGATCCTTTTTTTTTTTCAGGTCATCTCCTCAATCAATCAGAGGTGATAGGCTCAGTAAAATCAATATCAATTTCAAAGGTGTATAGGACATCCTTTGTCAACATAGGACCGTTTTCAAAATAACAAACTGTGTAAACATACAAAATGATAAACAGCTCAGCATAATAATATAATATAATATAATACACATGTACTGAAAAATTAATCAAATGTGGAAAAAGCAATAGATTGTAAATATTGACAGATATTATTACATTTATATTATATCATATTATATTTAAACAGGGAGTGCAAATGTTCCCTTTAGACGCAAATGCAGAAAAGAAGAAGAGAAAAACAAACAAACAAAAGACACATTCCTTGTTCTGAATATTAGTTTTTATTAAAAATTAATTATATGATGCTACCATGCACGAAAGCATGGTATTAACTCGTGTAAATTCATTGTTCATTGCATTAGTTTTTCACTACAGGTTTGCTAAATATTAAACCCATGAAACACAGTGCTGTATACCAAAAAGTTTTGATTAGATTTCTGGAAATGCAACGCCTCTCCAAGCAAAATTCAAGCAGCTTGCATTTTTCCTCAAATCTATAACCGACACAAATAAAATAGGAACTTATTGGTATGCAGACTTTTTTATGAACACTTTCCAACTTCAGATATACAATCTACTAAGAAGCAGTGTGGCTATGACCAGCCAAGCGGCTCACAGCACTACCTCATCTTAACATGGAATACATGTTTTGTTTTTTTGTTTTTTAAAGTGAAGCAAAAATTAATTTGAGCCTCAAAGATAGAGTTACCACTCATTTATAAATGTCACTATGTATACGGGTCTGGTGTAGCGCTTTATCTTGTTCCAGAGTGGGAGCACAATAACACATCCTCCAGAAGCCAATGATTTACAAATTACATTCTCAACAAAACAAAACAGGAGGAGCAAGCAAACATTAAAAAAAAAAAAAAATTCTCAATTCTCAATTCTCATTCTGCCATGATAATGCACTGTAAAATCCAACAGTGATTTTAACTGATCCTTATTAGTTAACTGTACTTAATGCCTTCACTTAATTGCAAAATAATCTGTACTATTCACATACTATGTTTTTTTACTCATAAATCCCAAGTAATGATTAATTGATTGATTTGAGTACCACTTGGTCAAGCAAAAAAAAAAAAAGTTTTCTATTCTTAATAGACTTTTCCCTCATTTCCTCCACTTCTGCAGTTATCGTTCACTGATTTTCCATAGTCATCTCAAATGTTTAATTGTCAATTCAACTGAAAAATTTGAGAGAACATCACATAATCTGACATCATTAATTAACACTGATTTTTCTCAAATGTTTTATTTTTTATCTCACCATTATGGTGGTTGGTGTTTCCTTTGCTTGGGCACTTCATTTATATTTTTGAAATCCAGAACTGATCCAGTGACTCAACAAAAAAAAAAAAAAAAAAAAAAAAAAAATCACAGTTCATATATTCATATGCAACTGAACTTCACAATTCATGTATATACTGTGAAACATTTTCCCGTTAAAAAACAGTAAAGAACTGGCAGCACAGTTGCCAGCAAGATACTGTAAAATAACAGTATCTTACTGTCAGTGAAATTTACAGTTGGCTACTGTTTATTACAAAAACTGAAAAGAACTGGCAGCACAGTTGCCAGCAAGATACTGTTAAATTAACGGTGTCTTGTTGGTGAAATTTACAATTGGCTACTGTTTTTGCAAATACAGCATAAAACTGTTTCTACAGTTTACAGTAAAATTCTGAGAAACACATCTATAGTTTGGGGATGTTTATTTTCAGCTCTTCACAAAAGGGCATATTTGCAGGATTTTAGTGTAAATACTACAAATATGGTATTGTATACGCTATTGAGTAGTGCACTGCTAGCAAGAAGGATTCAGTGTTTAAATGTACCCAATGATAAAAAAAAAGAAGAAAAACAGTTAGGGGAAAATCCATGCATGCTAACTGCAGTCTTCTGTTCTGAAAATACTGTAAAGTACTGATTTATTTCCTTCGAGCAGTAAATACAGTAAAATGCAGTTATATTTTGTCTATGTCATTTCACACACAAAAAACAGTAATGTACTGCTTTTGAACAGAACAGGATTATACTGTTGAAAATTTGCCTTAAATTAACAGCAATTTCTAACAGTATATGAATAACATGACCATCTTATTTTATGCCAAATAATGATCATTTATAAAGTTAATGGTACCTCTTATAAACACACATAAAAAGTTGGTGAAAATTTTAAGTGGGTTGATACAATTCCCCTAAATTTGTGACACTATTTTGAATTTGACTCAACTTGTGTCACAGAGACTTCAACATTCAGCATGCTAAACACAACAATGGTAGAAATAAAATTTTTTATTTCTATACTGTATTATTAATTACAGCAGAAGCAGACTAAAATTAGAAAATGCTGTAAAAATACAGTAAAATACTGTTTTGTAGAATTGCAGCACTCCTCTTGTGTACTGTAAATTAAATTACAGTACGTTTACTGTATGTGAAAATACAGTAACTTTCTGGCAACCGCGCTGCCAGTACTGTACTGTAAAAATACAGGAAAATTGTTAACAGTGTACTTTTAATATCACATTATATAATATTTGTTTGTAATACTTTTATGGATTACATTTTATAATTGTTTAATATAGTTCAGAGGTCACCCAGTTTCAAACAGAACAATGATTGTTTGTTTTTTATCAATCAATGTTTAAATGACATGACTGGAGAGCAGTGCAATACATATTCATAAGTAATAGATTCAAGCCGCCAGGGAGTGATTGACAGGTGAGATGTATGAGGGGTGTTTCTGAACCATTGTTTCATAATACCTCCCAACTTCCATTCAGACAACACAATATTCCTTGAGTTAATTGCTTGTCAGGAAAGCATGCAGGTCTGAGACAGTGATATAATGCCTTTGCTTTGTTGACTGGCAACAAGATCTGTCTGAAAACTCGCTAATGAAACAGATGCGGGGAAATTTCCAATTCAAGAATGATGACTTTGCCACTCATTTAAAAAAAAAAAAAAAAAAAAAAAATCACTTACATGCACAAGTACGGATGCACTGTGATATCAAAAATTGGTTAGTTTGGGGCAAAAGATGCTGGCGCTGTTGGGGATAAACACCTGTGGAACATTTCTTCCAGATGGTGCTAATGAAAAAAATTTAAATGACAATATTATTTATGTTGTAACTTATGTTCAGAAGTCAGAAAGGGAGCCGTAAAGCAAATTCTTAACTGCTAGTGAATGTATTAGATTTGCTTTGATGCCTCTTTTGTGATCTGTAATTGCTATAGAATATGCCTCACGCTGTACCTTATAATTCACAGCTTGTGATTAGATTGCAGTGCAAATTGACATCAACAGCTGGGTTCTGTTACATAACAAACATATGGCCTTTCAAAGACCAAAAAAAAAAGCTTGTGAAAAGTCAAATCTATACAATTCTGAATCAGATGAGCAAAGGTGAATTGAGGACTTCAGTAAAAATACTACAAAAATAATACTATTTTCCTACGATTTGAGAACAATCCCAGACATATTTCAGAATAACAGGTTGGCGTGTGGTGCAATAAAGATGCGTGACGCAGACTGACAAAACGAGGAGAATTAAGAACACAATACAACTACCATTAACGCCGGACACAGAACTGAGAAAATAAAAGGATTATATACACTGTGATGATTAATTATGGAAAGAAGGAACAGGTGAGAACTAATTCAAAAACCAAAGCAATAGAACTCAGGGAAAACAGAGACGGCACGTGAAACTAAAGAGAAAAAAAAAAAAAACTATGAAACTAAACAAGATATATAAAAATTAAATAATGGCATTTAAATAATTGTACAGAAAAAAAATATTTATTATTATTTATTTTTTACACTGGATAAATGGGGAATTAATTAATCAATTATTTATTTATTTAATTTAAAATCTGGTTAGTCAATAAAAAAATTTTTTTTGACTAAACTATACTGTCAAGCATAACTTCTCTACTGTAACTCAGGAGTTTCTTCCTTTTACCCTCAAAGTGCTTATGCATTGTTGAAGTCATTATTCCCTAGTATTTTTATTAAGAATCACAGATAGTATTTATTAAAACCTGCTGAATAAAAGTGATAAATGTTTCCAGTTGAACTGCTGAGCACTTAGCGTCTCTGTTTGCACACTCTGAGCAGAGAAGATGACGGATCACTAATGCAAAGACCATGTTTCCCCTTTGGAATCGAGCAAGCAAAACTTGACCTTCTCCAACGGATCTTGTTAGGTCATTGTTGATTTAACTGTTTCAACGGCACCCTATCTCCAATAACCACTGAGCATGCTGGGATTGCCTATCCTTGCACCTAATGTTCATTCATTTCCACGATAAAGCCAAAAATGCCTTGTTGTTAATCAGGAAACTATTCACAAGCTTCAACAAACAGTGTTGCAGCAATTGGTCATTTTCGGTTTCATTAAGCACCATATTCTTATAAGTTAGAATCATACATTATATCTTATGCTGATAAATGCCTCAAAACATAAAACACAATGAAAGTCATTGGGGTCCAAAACCACTCTGGATCCAAATGTCTTTTATTGTATGGACAAAATAACAACAAACTCTTAGACATTTTTCAAAATATCTTCTTTTGATTCCGCAGTGGAAAGAAAGGATTTGAGAATGACATGTTGGAGTAGGGTGACCACCTGGTTATTTTTCTGTTGCGGGACATGTGTGAGAGATAAATGTACTATTACTATAGTAAATATTGATTTACATTAGCTGGAAAGCCTGTTTGCCATCACACTGGATGATAACGTTTTACATCGTCAAAAGAGCTTTGATATGACGGCTCTGTGACTGGCACTCGATTTGCCCAGGTTGGAGTGATACAATGTGCCTTTCTCTCATCTGATTTACAGGCTAGTAGCACATTTCATGCTAAAATAAATTTCCTTAAAGGGATAGTTCACCCAAAAAATGAGAATGAAACTCCCTCTCAAGCAATCCTTGGATGGATACGATTATCTTCTTTTAGACAAACTCAATCGGAGTTGTGTTAAAAAATATCCAGGCTCTTCCAAGCTTTGCAATGGTTGTAAATGGTGCTCGTGATTTTGAAGCGAAGTGCATCCGTCCATCATAAAAGTAATCCACATGCCTCTAGAGGGTTAATAAAGGCCTGCCGAAGCAAAGCGATGTGTTTTAATAACTGGCTTCCAGCAACGGCCATACGCAAGTCGAGTTGCCTTAGGATGTAGGAGTAGCGTAAACTTAGGTGGGAATAGACTTTTCTCGCAGTTCAAACAAATAGTGCTCTTCTTTTCTTGTATCGAAAAAATCTGACATTTATATTTACAAACTCTTATTTTAGACTTCTAATTTCTCTATCCTCTGAGCTTCCGCATTAGTCATGCATTGGGTCAGAGGCTGAAAAATATGGCCATTTTTCTTGACAAAAAACTCATCGCTTTGCTTCGGAAGGCCTTTATTAACCCCCTGGAGCCGTATGAATGACTTTTATGATGGACGGACTTCAAAATCTCAAGCACCATTCACTACCATTATTAAGCTTTGAAGAGCCAGGATATTTTTTTACAAACTCCGATTGTGTTCGACTGTTTACAGTCACATACACCAATGATGGCTTGAGTGAGAGTAAGTAATGGAATGATTTTCATTTTTGGGTGAACTATCCCTTTAAGTAGCGACTCGTTTATTTTTCTTTATTAGACTATGCAAAGAATAAATGTCTTGCTGGAATCAGTGAATCTTGGACTTGTATTTTTTTGCTGGATCTTGCAGGTTTAATTAGGATGTTAATCAGTACGTGTTTGGAAGATGTACTGGCTGGTGTAGCTGTATTTTACGACTTTTGATGAGGTCCACACTGGTTTGTTTGCACCATTCACGCAGTTGTCATCAGTGGGGGAAAAAAAACAAACTGCATTGGTTGCTTATTTTCCCACTCTAGCTAGAACGTAATGGCTGTGCAAATAGATTTTAAGATGCCACATGCATTTTCTTATTGTGGCACTGTAATTTCAGGGAAGAATACAGGCATAATTGAAATGTGGGATACTGCATCTTGCAGGATGAAGGACAAATGTCTTAATTTTGGGACTACTTTGTCACCCTGTAATGTAGGGAGAGACATGAGGCAATCCGATTCGTCAGGATGATGCCCGATACAGCGGTCCGTGCCACAAGTGAATTTCTGACAGAAATGCCCGGTGAGTGGACAATGCGAGATAGAAATGCATTTGCCATGCCATTTTTGCTTCTACAAGAGCTCTTTTTGATCATGTCTCGTGTTTCACAGAACTCATACAAAAAGGCTCTGCATTATAAGTGCAATGGTGTACCGGGTGAGCTACTGAGCAAGTTTACTATCAGAACAGCGATATATGTAGAGGCAAATGTCAAAATATATTTGTTTACAAATCTTTTTCAATTGGTAAGCTGCTTCTGTAATCAAACTTTGCATAAAAGTTGTTGGTGTTTTACTGTCTCAAATGTTCATCTCACCTGGAAACTGCAGTGAAGAATATTTAGGCACGTTTCGGAGATTTGCAAAAATATAGATACCTGTATACGCGTGTTTTTCCCATGCGAAATTCATAATCCAAAAAAAACCCGGCAAATCAAATAGGTTCAAACACTTTTCACAGCACTGTAACCCTAAATTCAGAGGGAGCTGAAATGAAAGCAATGTTGTTCCAGGAATATGTCCTACTTGTGCAAATCACGTTAAGCCCAATGCACAGCCGGAACATCTCTGCACATGGTTAGCTGTGTGTTGCAGCAAAGAAACACTAACATATGTAAAGACCAGATAAATTCCTAATTGAAATGCTAAATTATATGCTGTACCTCATTCACAGGTCTGCGTGTAAAAATAACATTGTGGAAAGAAAAACTAGCAAACATCCTGCTGTCTCCTTGACAGCATTTGTTCTTCTTCCACATTGTCTATTCTGTCAGCCTTTGCCAAAATATGTTTTATTTCCTCACCCGCTCCATGAGCACACCAACACACTTCCAATTAACGAAAGAAAGACAGGAGAATACCATCAATAAATCTAAAGAGAGCTGACACTGAAATGTTTCAGAGATGTTTTTTCCCCTTCCTCTCAATAGCTGGGGCGAGTCATTTCTTTAACACTATCCTCAATTATCTTCCTCATAATTCTTATCCCTCCCACCACCTGATGTTTCTTTTTCTTTTGTTTTCTTTTCTCTCTCCTGGGGAAAGAAAGATGCTCTGGGCTGGGAAATAAAAGCTAAGTTGACATTGCGGAGCAGGGGGATTCTAATTATATGGCAACTGGGCACAATGGGTGTACGTTTAGCACACCTGTGTGAACCGGGCGGTCGTTTTGAAATCCCATCTGCCCTGACCACCGACATTCACGGTCATTAACACACTGCATTCTGGGATATGGCAGAGTTAATCAAGTGTCTTGTCGAGGAAATGGAGCTTAGCTTTCAGTTGGGTTGGGATAACGCCAACATCCAACTCATGCAGCTCATAAACTGATGTTGATGTTGATATGATATTCTGTATATGTATAATCATTTTGCACATTGTTTGGCTTCAGCAGTTGATAGCAGTTGGTTGTGTTACTTTTTCACAGTTTCAGAACTGTGTTGGTTCGTCATTTGGAAATATCTGGTAAAATCTGGGTTGTGATTCAAAACTGCTTAAGAACCATAGCTGTATATTATTATAGTATGTACAGTCGTGGCCAAAAGTTTTGAGAATTACATAAATATTGGAAATTGGAAAAGTTGCTGCTTAAGTTTTTATAATAGCAATTTGCATATACTCCAGAATGTTATGAAGAGTGATCAGATGAATTGCATAGTCCTTCTTTGCCATGAAAATGAACTTAATCCCAAAAAACCTTTCCACTGCATTTCATTGCTGTCATTAAAGGACCTGCTGAGATCATTTCAGTAATCGTCTTTTTAGCTCAGGTGAGAATGTTGACGAGCTCAAGGCTGGAGATCATTATGTCAGGCTGATTGGGTTAGAATGGCAGACTTGACATGTTAAAAGGAGGGTGATGCTTGAAATCATTGTTCTTCCATTCTTAACCATGGTGACCTGCAAAGAAACGCGTGCAGCCATCATTGCGTTGCATAAAAATGGCTTCACAGGCAAGGATATTGTGGCTACTAAGATTGCACCTAAATCAACAATTTATAGGATCATCAGCAACTTCAAGGAAAGAGGTTCAATTCTTGTATAGAAGGCTTCAGGGCGTCCAAGAAAGTCCAGCAAGTGCCAGGATCGTCTCTTAAAGTCGGAGTGCCACCAGTGCAGAGCTTGCTCAGGAATGGCAGCAGGTGTGAGCGCATCTGCACGCACAGTGAGGCCAAGACTTTTGGAAGATGGCCTGGTGTCAAGAAGGGCAGCAAAGAAGCCACTTTTCTCCAAAAAAAACATCAGGGACAGATTGATCTTCTGCAGAAAGTATCGTGAATGGACTGCTGAGGACTGGGGCAAAGTCATGTTCTCCGATGAAGCCCCTTTCCGATTGTTTGAGGCATCTGGAAAAAAGCTTGTCAGGAGAAGAAAAGGTGAGCGCTACCATCAGTCCTGTGTCATGCCAACAGTAAAGCATCCTGAGACCATTCATGTGTGGGGTTGCTTCTCATCCAAGGGAGTGGGCTCACTCACAATTCTGCCCAAAAACACAGCCATGAATAAAGAATGGTACCAAAACACTTCCAACAATCCAACAACAGTTTGGTGAAGAACAATGCATTTTCCAGCACGATGGAGCACCGTGCCATGAGGACAAAAGTGATAACTAAGTGGCTCGGGGACCAGAACGTTGAAATTTTGGGTCCATGGCCTGGAAACTCCCCAGATCTTAATCCCATTGAGAACTTGTGGTCAATCCTAAAGAGGCGGGTGGACAAACAAAAACCCACTAATTCTGACAAACTCCAAGAAGTGATTATGAAAGAATGGGTTGCTATCAGTCAGGATTTGGTCCAGAAGTTGATGGAGATCATGCCCAGTCGAACTGCAGAGGTCCTGAAAAAGAACGGCCAACACTGCAAATACTGACTCTCTGCATAAATGTCATGTAATCGTCGATAAAAGCCTTTGAAACATATGAAGTGCTTGTAATTATATTTCAGTACATCACAGAAACAACTGAAACAAAGATCTAAAAGCAGTTTAGCAGCAAACTTTGTGAAAACTAATATTTATGGAATTCTCAAAACTTTTGGCCACGACTGTACATTACATACAGAATTTGACTAAGATGCATGAATCACCCTTTGCAGTATATCTAATATCCTACAGTCCGCGCAGCACTTTAGGATTTGCAATGCTATGCCAGATATTTTCCAGAGCTGAGGTCCTTCAGTGTGGGGGCTGAGGTGAAGACATAAACTACATTAGACAGTGGACAGAGGGTATCCTTCACAAAGACAGACCTTCAGGACAGAAATAGAAAACAGAGGGAAGAAGAAAGCAAAGTGAGCTCCTCCGAAGGACAAGGAGGGAGATGAGAAGAAATCAAAAGGCTTAGGCCAAGAGCCAGAAAAACAAGAAACGGAGGCTGTGAAAGCGCATCAGGGATAAAAGAAAAACATCATTTTCCAAACATGACAACATAATTCAGAAAGGAACGATTCTCACACCCTCTGGGGCTCCTCACTGTATGAAACCTGCGGAAAAATACCAAATACTGGGCTTTTTCATACCAACATTTTTTTTTCCGCATGTGCACATGGAGACTGCAATCAATATTTTTGCAATCATTTTTCTTAATCAATATTTTGCTTTTTTACTCCAAAGAGAAAATATCAAAACATGCTTAAAGCAAAATAAATTTGAAAACCTTTTGAGATTTCTTTTGTTGTTGTTAAATATAACCAACTAAAATATAAACCGAAAAGAAAAATAAACTGAAAAAAAGACAAAAACTACACTGAACTGGAACGACAATTAGAAATAATAGCTAAATTAAAAATTCTTTTTAAAAATTAAACTATAACAACCATAATCCAGACCTTTTGATACAAAATACTTGTTCCTGCAGTTTTTATTCAAATGGTGAATAAAAATTTTATTCAGTGGTGCTCAGAATTATTGGCACCCTTGGTAAATATGAACCAAGAAGCATGTAAAAATTAATCTGCATTGTTAATTCTTTTAATCTGTTATATATATAAAAAAACACATAAATCTAGCCTTTCATTGAATTAAATGAATTGAAATTGTAGGGAAAATCTCTTTATGAAATAAATGTTTTTCTCCAAAACACGTTGGCCACAATTATTGGCACCCTTTTCTTCGATACTTTTTGTAACCTCTTTTTGCCAAGATATCCGTTCTGAGTCTTCACCTATAATGCCTGATGAGTTTGGAGATCACCTGACATGAGATCAGAGACCATTCATTCATTCAGGGTGCGTTCACACTTGTAGTTCGGTTGGTTTGGTTCGTTTGGACCGGACCAAAAAACAAAACATATAGTCCTGGTCCGCTTAGCGTTCACACTGGCATTTTTAACAGCGAACCTTAAGTTACCAAACCAAAGGCATAGAGATACGGTCACGACCTGATTGGTCGGCTTTTATGACGTATATTTGGCGACGGAGCTCGCTTACCGAACATTCAAAACAACGCTGTGTGCTGGATTAAACACAATCATTTTATACGTGTATATATGCTTTATTTTTACCAGCTGAGAATCACGAAGAGCTCATAAAATGTTCAAAACATTCAAAACAGCAGCAGGATTTCCTCCGTTGTGTGCAGAAACAGAAACTTCACCTCCTCATTGCTCCACGTTTGCCCTCGACTCATTTTGGACACACCGATCTTTCCGTGTCGTCAAATCAGTGACTTGTAGCGTCGCGTCTTGTGACATCACGTCCTGTTTTTGGTTGGTTTACATGTCTTTGGTCCGTGTTGCGTTCATATATCAATGGAACCGCACCAGAGTTCGTTTGGAAGCGGACCGAGACCCATCTTTTTAGCGGTCTTGGTCCGCACCAGGGTTCGGATGGCAGCGTTCACATATGTTCAAACGAACCGCACTAACTGAGCAATCGCACCAGGGTTCGTTTTAATCCAACCAAACATGACAGATCCTTCAGATTCCAAGCTCCATGTTGGTGCTTCTTCTCTTCAGTTCACTCCACTCGTTTTGTCTAGGGTTCAGGTAAGGGAACCGGGGACGGCCATGGCAGAAGCTTCATTTTGTGTTCAGTGACATATTTTTGTGTTGGTTTTGATGTTTGTTTTGGATCATTGTCCTGATGGACGATCCAACCACAGCCCATTATAGGATTTCTAGCTGAAGCGGTCAGGTTTTGATTTTTTATCTGTTGGTATTTGATAGAATCCATGATAGGATGTATCCGAACAAGATGTCCAGGACCTCCAGATGAAAAATAGGCCCACGACATTAAAGATCCAGCAGTACATTTAACTCTGGGCATGGGGTACTTTTTATCCCTGTGTGCACCAAACCCATCTGGTGGGTGTGCAGCCCAAAAATTCTTTTTTTAGTTTTATCTGACCATAGAAGCCGGTCCTGTTTAAAGTTCCGGTCTTGTCTGACAACTGAATATGCTGGAGATTGTTTCTGGATGAGAGCGGAGGATTTTTCTTGAAACCATCCCGAACAACTTGTGGGGATGTAGGTGCTGTTTGATATTTTTTTTTAGGCTTCCTGTCTCTCAAGACTCAACTAATCTTTGCAATTCTCCAGCTGTGGTCCTTGGAGAGTCTTTGGCCACTCAAACTCTCCTCCTCACTGTGCATTAGGACGATATAGACACACGTCCTCTTTCAGGCAGATTTGTAACGTCTTTAGTTGATTGGAACTTCTTAATTATTGCCCTGATAGTGGAAATGGGGATTTTCAATGCTTTAGCTATTTTCTTACAGCAGCCACTTTCTTTTTTGTGAAGCTCAACAATCTTTTGCTGCACATCAGTACTATATTCATTGGTTTAACCCAATGTGATGAATGATTACGGGAATTTGGCCTTTGTGTTTCCTCATGATTTTACTCCTGTGGAACAGGAAGTCAATTTCATGTTCGTGATCACCCTGGTGTGCTAAAAAATGTAAATATAAATATATTTCCGAGATATTTTATTTAGAAAAAATTCTAGGGGTGCCAACAACTGTGGCCAACATGTTTTGGAGAAAAACACTTATTCCATTACGAGATTGTCCCTACATTTTCAATTCTTTTACTTCAATGAAATGTTAGATTTATGTGGGGGTTTTTTTATATAAAAGATTAAAAGAATTAACGATGCAGATTTATTTTCACATGCTTCTTTGTTCATATTTACCAAGGGTGCCAATAATTCTGAGCACCACTGTAGGTGACGTGACACCTATATTCATACCGCATAGAGCATACTTTTAACAGCTTTAACGGTTGTGATGTACATTCAAATTCTAATGTGGCACCAACTCAGCATGCGATTTTGAACGCAGTGCTAGACTATACTCTCACCATCAAATACACGTCTTTTCTCTGCATGCTTTCATAAGACCACAATTCCTTTAGCTTCACATACACATACATGACATGTTCAGGCAGATGGCAGCTAAAAATAAATAAAAGAAAAAGAAAGAAACAAACAAAACAATAAAAGCAAAAAAGGGCAATACGCTTAAAGATACATGAATAGCCAATCTCTCAGCTCATGATAATAAAAAACTGTTCCTCTTCCGAGTGTGTATATTTTATGGCTTTTCAGCTAGTCTCTCAAAGCGACTGTGATTATTATGCAGCCACTCGATCCTACACTCAAGGCAGCATTTATGGGTTTCCTTTCCTGCTAGCATTATCCTCCAGAGGTGATCTGATTGCTATACACAAAGCCCATGAAAATGCTCTTATTTGCCATAATCATTTCTCCTAGGACCATGCCAGGCTTGTTTAATTGGACTCGAAGGCACCCGTTCCTTAATTTCGGAGCCATGAATTTGAAATCAATAAGCAATGAAAAGGAAAGGAAACATCAGGCTGAATTAGTAATCATTAGACAGGGTGCTTACAAGGGAAATTTATAAGTCTAGGCAACCCAGGGTAATTATGAATACGCTCAAACCTATTCATTGCATTGTTACATAATTAGCCAGATGAGGAAAGTGTAATACAACGTCGGTGTCAAGGCACCCCGGTATATGAGTCTCTATATTGAATTACGCTCTCGCACTGGATATTGCATTATGCTATGCTTTACCTGATGGTGCTGAAGTGATTTTTTTTTTTTTTTAAATAACACACATAAAATGATCCTATGTGACAGATATCACTAAAATAGGTGGCTGTGCAAATTACACCCATCTTCCTAACAGCCAAAGGCTCTATGAAGTGTAAAAAAGGATTGGCTTTTCTATCCATCTGAACAATTGCCAATTAGAAACCCTCTAATTTTTTTAAAAATGATTTGAATCACTTTTCAGATCTTTTTTTCTGATACAAACATTGACAGCCAATCAGAATTTAAAGAGCTTGAGCATTTAAAGCGGCAGATGACATAAATCCAGCACGCCATGTTACATATCAATGACATTATACCCGCATTACCATTGATTTTCTTGAACTGCTTGGATAAATGCATTCACTGACAGAAAACTAATATTATATAGCTCAACACAGTAAGCAAATCTTGTTTTCTTGATTTACCGCAAGTACCATGTTTTACCACGCCTAATAGTGATCTAGCTCACTGCAGTGTGGAACTAGTGTCTCATAGTAGCCGCCAAGTGAACGCAGAGTAGTCAAGTCAAGTCACCATTATTTATATAGCACTTTATACAATGCAAATTGTGTCAAAGCAGCTTTACATTAATAAATGGCAAATATTTTTGGCTGCACAGCAGCTTCCAAAGAAAATGGTGTCAGTGTGCAGCTTATTCTATATATTATTGATTCATTCCACTGCAAATATCAGTAGTTATTAGTCTAGTTCATTTATGTATATCAGCACTGGAGAAAACAGTGACGTAATCGTCCGGCTCAGCTCAGTTCAGTTCACATACAACGACACCAATGCAGGCATATCAAAAACACTGCTGGATATCAAGCGAGCGTCCCCAACTTAAGCAAGCCAAAGGAACCAAAAGTCCAACAAATGGAGAAAAAAACCTTGGGAGAAACCAGGCTTAGTCAGGGAGCCGGTTCAGTTCGGGGGGCATAGATGTGTGTCGCGCTCGTCTCTCATTGGCAATCAGCCCTGCTCTTCTTCATACTACGGTAACATTAATAATCTCATCCATGAACATGAGTCCGTCTGATTCATTTCCACTGGCGCTAAACGTGCAGACAACATCTCCCATGATTCCACACTCAATCTCGGCATCATCAAGCCACGCCTTTGTTTTGAATAAGCCACCTCTAGCGGCGAAAATCTACATTTTGTGCCTTTAAGTTTAGCAAAATGGCAAAAAATCATTTACAGCACCTTTAAAGTCAACATTAGCGTTTAGAAAATGAGTAAACTGTTTACTGCTCAGTTCTTGCAGGGGTTTCCTGTGTTCCCACAACACTGTTACTGAATCAACCGTGCAAAACAGACAGTGCAACCAGTGTAGTCTGATTACAGAATCAATGACATTTTTGAGGCAGTTCTTTTTTTGTGAATCAAAACCATGCAATGCAGCCAGTGTAGTGTGATTCCAAAACTAATGACTCTAACGTGCAGGATAATTCTGGTGAATCAAAAACATCTAAACATGAGACATCAGTGTAGGTAGTCTAAGATACACATTATAAGTTTTGACAGTCGTATTTTATTAATAACAATAATAATAATGTTATAAAAGCAACCATACTATAACATATGTGATCTGTTTTCTGTGCCATTATGTTCATTCCCTTGTTTTGTTAATTATCCTGTTCACCGGTGGTCTTGTTAATTGTCTCATTAGTTCCCTTTGTTTGTCCGATGCATTTAAACCCAAAGTTCTCCTTTAGTCTTTGTTATATGTTAGTTGTTTCTCTCTTCTCCTGGGCATTTTGTTATTAAAGTCTGTTAATTTTCCTCTCCTTCATTCCACCGATTTATACACTGCAACCAACCGTTACACATTACATCTATTTATATATGAAAAGGTCTGTAAAAACCAAAACCATGGAAAAAATGGTTGACGTTAGTCCTTTCGTTTTCATTAAATATTCGTTTAAATGTCCAAACAACATTTCAACACAAACCTTTTTCACACACCATTCACTGGGCAGTCAGTCTCTTTTAGGATGGTAGTTTTGAACCTGAATGTCCACCTATCGTGTTGTGTCATTATGGAGAAGCAGAGTGCTATGCCCCAAAGGGTCTGTTTGTTCAGAATCTGTGGCATGACAAAAAAAGGAGCGAGACAAACGAAAGAGCTACTGAAAGCTCAGCACTCAACCTGCCAGCTGGCTCCAAACAGCCTCAAATTGGCTAAAAAGCACCTTGTGCTGGTTGCCAAACATATTTCTTCAGCCGAGGACGACGCAATGACGTCCATCCAGTATCTGATACAGTCCTTATTGTTCTTTCTGACTGAAATCATCATTTCCTGTGGGGGATATTGTACAGTGAGAAAGCCGGCGAGGCTGATGAAGGGTGAATGGGCTGTCTGTTCGCTGTCAGAGCACGCCTCACGTCCACTGCCAGAGCTCGCGGCCGGCCTTAAATGAATCTGTCGGCGTAATTGCTCTGTGAGTGTGCTGCTGTGTGAGAAGACTACATTCCATTAGGCTGAGAAGACCCTGGGGGGAGACGGCGGGATCTTGGCTAGATGTGTTTGTGTGATAGGGCAGGACATCGTAAAGCGAGTGTTGTAACGTCTAGGGACAAGAACGCAAAGGAATACGAGTCTGCCCATGGTTTCTTCTGGTTTGCGCAGAAATGTCATTCGCTCATGCGTTAAGTTAAAGTATTCCCAATGGTAACGGTAGGCTTTTTCAAGGAAAGACTGATTTGTACATGTCAGCGGGACGTGTAGTAGCCATAACTATATGCCTGTAGCCTGTACTGTAAAAAAAAAAAAAAAAAAACAAGGACAGTAAAAGAAAAAAATGCATTAAATGCATCACATTTACACACACATATATATATATCTATATATATATATAGTGTGTGTGTGTGTGTTAAAAGTTTTTTTAATGTATAAAATAAAAAAGTAGGTGAAGTAAAAAAGCGTTAAATGGTAAATATATATATATATCTTTCTTCAGATGAATACTAAAAAAGATTTTTAGAAAATTAAATAATCTATAAGAAAATACACTGCAGTTAAATTGAACATGAAATGAAAAATAACCGAACTGGTAAAATATATAATGTAAAAACCAACGAAACGAACAAAACAAAGAATCATCCACAAAATGTCTAAAAATGTGTATTTAAATGTAAATAGGCTAAATTACCCTTTAAAACACATTTTTGCCATTTTTGTGTATGAGTCATCAAAATAAATTAAAGAGCAGTAAATCAATCAATAAATAAATCAAATAAAATCTTTTTATCCACCTCATAACTCTGCTCGATACCTGACATCAGAATCCGGTATAGTAACGGCAACTTTTTCCAATCCAGCCATTTTCGGATGGATAAAACATCAGGTTGCAGAAGTACAGTGGACTGTGAACTGCATTTTCTTTAAACATTATCGATATTTGGTCCCAGGGAAAATGTAAGTTTAAGTAAAAGGCCATTTGCATCTGTTCTGTGCTCTTAAAAGTAAAGCCGCATCAACCTCAGGTAGACGTCTGATTGAGTGCCATTCTAATTCGGAAAAATTGGCAGCTTCCGTATTCAGCCCAGCTGCAGTAAGGAAGCACAGCAATCAATGTTGCTACCACTCTGTATTTCACATTTGTTATTTATAGATTTGGCTCACATACATTCTCTATGGTTGGAAAAAAAAAAAAAAAAAAAAAAAAACTCTCAGCAACAAATCTGACAGGCTTTAGCAGTTAGACACCTGAGGCTGAAGGTGCTGCTGAACATTGATATGGCTCTATGTAAGTGCACAAGACAGCAGTCACTCCAATATATTTCATACATTCCCAAATTATATAGACAAACTGTGTGGAGATCACAGTCATGCAAGCGGATATGGAGATGTGGGTATTTATTTGACAGCGTAGACTAGTGATTCTGAAGCTCGTCATTCCAATCACATTTGATTAAATCAGACTGTATTTGATTCGCATCGCATTTGAGCAAATTTATATCTTTTATAGTCATTTTAATATACACATTTTGCTGTCCAATTTAAACACGAAACAAATACTGTAGTGTTGCGCCAATACCCATCATGCATGGCATGCAGGACACTGGCATGTTTAAAGCTTTATGGTTTTTTCGAATGTTCAATAAAAATGTATTCTGTTTGACTGTAGGGGAACATTGCAATATACTTTGAGTCTTGTGATCTTAAAACTCCTGCAGAGTTTGGAACTGCTTTGTCAGACTGGTTACACTATCGACGTGCTGAATCCAGTGTTTCAAAAGAAGGCCGCTCTTTAAAGTTTGTCTCAGGAAATCAAGCATCTGGATGCCACTCATAGACTTATAGACAAACAATATAATATCTCATGTCAATTATTGGGTCGCCGTCTTTTTGCGCACAACCATACCAGCCTGAGAATTTGACTTTATTCTATCCCTCTTTACAGAATTTGAATGTGGGCGATACATTAAATTCTTAGAGACAAAAAGTTAAAAACAAAACGAAATGTATATTTTATGTCCACCATTCAAAAAATTGGGGATCAGTAAGATATTTTATATTATTAAGAAGATTCCTACCGTATTCTCACCAAGGCTGCTTTTACTTGATGAAAAATACATTAAAAACAGTAATTTTGTGAAATATTTCTGCAATTGAGTATATTTTAAAATGTAATTTATTCTAGCGATGACAAAGCTGAATTGCATCATTACTCCAGTCTTCAGTGTCACATGATCCTTCAGAAATTACTCTAATATGCTGATTTCATGAATAACATTTATTATCTATTATTAAAATTATTATTAATGTTGTTAAAAGTTTGTGTCTTTTCAGGTTTTTTTTTATGACTAGAGAGTTCAAAAGAACAGCATTTATTTGAAATAAAAGTCTTTTGTAACATTATAAATGTCTTTAGTGTGTCCTTGCCGAATAAAAGATTCAGTTTCTTTTAAATGTTCTTTTCCTGTTGTTATTTTTAATTTCATTTGAATATATATATATATATATATTTTTTTTTTTTTTTTTCCCTGAAGGATCATATATATACATATATATATATATATATATATGATCCAGAGAAGGAGAGGGTTTCCTCTTGATGGGTTTTGGTTCATTTGCTGTTGTAGGCTGTAAGAAATAACTAAAATAATTCGGTGAAGTGATATGGAACTGTAATGCGATCAAGACCTGCTTGGAACTACTTTAGCTGTGCATTTACTGGAAAATAATTGACTAATCGACCAGAATCAATCAATTAGAATCAAGCATTCAACAGCCCAGTAGTAAAATTGGTTAACAATGCTACTTATTTGACAGAATAAAAATGTTTGGCACTACGTTGATAGTTTCAATTCAGATTCAGATTCTACACGTACACTGCTGATAACAAAATTGTGTTCATGAAGCAAAGCACAGCAGCAGTTTGCAGGTGTAATCCATTGTTTGAATATTAAATCTCTTCAACCATTCAATGCTGCAAAATAAAGGGTTAAATGAATCTTATTCCAGAAGCTCATTAGTCAATGCACCCAACCATACAGCAGGTAAATATGACCATCACTCACACAGACAATATTATCCATAATCCATTTGCTTACATTAACATACTTGAAAATATGCATAACCCCCTGATCATTTGTGTATTTACGAAAAGGCTCCCATCAGCACAAAATAAAGAAGTGCTTTCTGTGTACGCAACTCAAATAGAAAAACGCTATAAATAATCAAAATGATTTGCTTATATTTTAAAAGGCTTTTAAAGGGATCTTATACAGGCCATTTTCGGGGCTCAATCTGTCAAGATTTGTCTCATGCAACACAAACTGTATTTTAGAGCCCCTAATACAGTTAACCACACATGATTTGTGATGCATGTGTACCTGTAGATTTAACACCGTTACGATTCCCCAAGCTTTTGTTTTGACTTCCTTCGGGGTGGTTCAAACCTTAATTGAGGTGGTGAGACCCTTACAAACTCCCCTGTCTAATTTGCACCATTTTCTCCAGCAAATCATAGAGATGTCGGCAATATAATAAGGTGACCCTTATTCTACATTATGTGTCAGTCACGGAGGATCACCCTTAAGCTGAGCCCCAGAGCTCCTGATTTCAGGCGTGCAGCCGTGTAGGTCTGCATCAAAACGATACGCGAGTTATTGTGCACTTAATGTCGTGCCGGAGGCCCACGTGCCGCATTTATTATGGCTGAGAATTCAGCAGGCGTTACACATAAGATGGCAATCAAATAATGAAGGCGTTTGCACTAACACGGACTGTTCGGCGGGCCCAGAAGCGTCAACGCGGGCGGCGATTCTTCATATGACGCCTTCCTTCTCTGTGACACAGACGGGGAGGTTGACAGAGGTTTCATCCTCCCATGTGAAGCAGCTGGACAGCTTTGTGCGAGATAACGGATTTAAATAAGCAAACAGAGAGCGGGAGGACTTCTTTTCACAGGAAGTAGAGGCATTTTAATAGACAAATGTGGCAGTTTTGACAGTCAAAATGGATTCACATCGTGTCCGCTTTGGGGGACTGACGTGTCAAATGCTGTTCTCCTCAATAAATCCCAAGGCAAACATAAGACCTCAAGCGAAGGGTAACGTATCAATTTGAGGTTTGGGTAAGAAGGGATTTAAAGAACAGGACACTTCACTGGCCTTTCAATCCCAATAAAATATTCGACAGGTAATAAGTGCACGTCATTTTTCACTGTTGGGGTTTATTGGCCAGAGACCATATTTAAATTGGCCGATCTATAGAAAGACACTGTTTGAATTCAAGGCCATTTATTTGAGAACTGATACAACATCTGTAACCGATATAAATGGATCTGGAACAATAGTAATGGTATGCTCTAAAAAATGCTGGGCTAAAAACAACCCAAGTTGGTTTAAAAATGGACAAACCCAGCGGTTGGGTTGTTTTAACCCAGAGGTTGTAGTATAATATGTGTAATAAATGAATGTTTATTAATCATTTTAATTAATAACAATTAAGCATTTATTAAATTGCTTATTAATAAATGTTCGCCTTTTGATTATTATTGTAATTGTGTCTGATTTGTAATTACCAACCTGTTCATTTTTTTGGTTCATTTTAAGCCAGCCATTTAGTAATTTTTAAACAAAACTGCTCAGCATGTTGGGCAAACATTTTACATTTTTAACCCAACAACTTGGGTTGTTTTAACCCAGCATTTTTAGTGTATCTTTGTCCCTTTGCTTCTTTTATAAGACAAAATATGTCTTAGTTAGTAAATATCTAAATTACCAGAAAATAAGACAAAAATATCTTTATAGAAAGATCCATTTATAGATCCAAAATGATATGAGATATGGGGGATTAATTCTTTGTTTTTTTTTTTAAAAACAGTCAAACCAAATTTACTAAGGTTTATACATCAGACAAGACATACAAGTATGTAGTTCAGTAGATAGTACATGTCCTGTCCAGTGTATAGTAAATGTATAATTCGCATGCCTTTTTAAACATGTTTAGGTATTTTATTGGATGTTATTATTATTATTGCATGTTAATAATCAACTGCATAATTTATCTCACTGATGATGATGATGACAATAATAGTTATTTAATAGAAAATCAAAACACGCACACACACGTACAGTTTCACCGGTATAGGTAACCTCTGTTTTACACTGAATGAGAGACAGAGGCTGATAAATATTTGAAAAGAAAACCAAGTTTTTCTAGTGCATCAGCTCTAGATGGCTTGAATACCCATCTAAATGCATCAGCACGGCACAACATACAGTACCAGAGACAGTCTGCTCTTACAAGAAAATAATTAAACAATCACACACACAAATACGTAACTATATGCGTGTGCATTCAGCTGGATCAAAGTGCAAACGACAGCAACCAAATTCGGTACACATTTCTGAGCATCTTCTTAAGAGTCAAATATGTCCTCATTTTTAATGCATCATGGTCCTGTAGGCTCAGATTACATATTTATTCAAAGAGGATTCCTGTTTGATTCGAGTGCACAGACCCAGCTTCTACTGGCTTCACATCCTGCCTGGTCTTCTCCCGAAACCACTTCAAAAGAATGTTGACAGATTGTTTAGTTTTTTACATATTCATTTCGTCTCACCCTCGTTTTAGCCTCTTTTTTTTTTTCATTTCTCAACACATCAAATGCAAACTAGGGGCCACCAATTAAGTCGGAGCTTGTAGTAGACTAATTAGAGTGCAAAAATAATCCTCCCGTTTCCTGTCTCTGTGGAGTCTGCTGTTGATATACATGCCTCCCACCCAAACAGAATTAATAATCTTTATAGAAGCCCTTACACAGATGTGCTGTGTGGCACAGAGCTCTTAAGCTAATACAAAGGATTTTAGCAGGAACTCATTTCACACAAGTTAAAGAAAGCAGCAGGGACTGAAATCTATAGCTGAGCCTTGGGGGACAACAGGGATCATTGTAACATTTAATAAATGTAACAGAAGATATTTTAAAAGGTTTTTTTTTTTTTTCAATGATTAACAATATATATATATTTTTTTTAAATCATCAAAAGAAAGAAAGTCATAGCATGTAAGTAAAAGATGACAGGGTGCACAAACACAAACGAACCCTTTATCAAATCATTACTAGTTCTCTCTCTAAAAGTTATACATACTTTTTTGGGCATATTTGGTAGAAATATTATAATGCTCCTTTCAGGACAAATGTATAGGTGGAAATACACAATGCATTTGCCATAACTTTTCATATTAAAATGCAGATGCATATATCTTTAAAACTACTGTTGTATTTCACTGACGTTCTTTTCCATTTAATAAGTGTTACTTTAAGGTCTAAATATGTATATGCCAATATTTTCCATTGACTCATGTTTGGCTTGTCTATGTGTGTTTAATTGAGTCTTATGTCACGATTAAAATCTGTCCTTCAAAATTTCAAGACATGTCTTATGTTATTCACATTACATAACTTTATCATTTACTCTTTTTTCATCACATACCACTGTTATACAAGTGGTTATGAATGTAATGCGTGTTTCTAGTTTAATTGTATTAAGTTATACATTTAATTGACTCAAGAAATTACTGCTAATATGTCAAAGATGCCTGATTCACAACAAATAAGTGTTAAAATGCTCACTTCTATTTAGTAACCCAAGCAGTTCAGAACAACAACAGTTGTATTTCATTGCTGAGAATAGTTGAAGAGCATTTTAATAATATTCTACAAATTTTGCAACTGCCATGCTGGACTTCAGATCTGTTCAGTCACAAACAGGAGAAAAAAGCAGCTAATTTCCTTTTCTCTGACAATTAATTCTGTCAATTAAATCTATCGAGGGATTTTTCCATCCCCTGGCCAGACAGTCTGTCAACCTGCCCTCACGTGCTCATTAGATCTCCAGCACAAATGATTCCTTCTACATCCTCTTAGTCTCTCTCTGCTGACAAACTAGTCGCACACTTGGCCCTAAGTACACGTTTGAGATGCCTGCACATCTCTACAATGATCTTTTGGCAACAAAAAGCACCTTTTTTAGTGAAAGAAAAATGGAATATAATACTTTATGAGGTGCTTGAAGAGGAAAGATAAAGTGGCACTAAACAAAAAATTGTGTTGCAGAAAAGTGCCTTCTGGCTAAATCAGATCGTCGAGATGCAGCAACAACTCCCCAAAGACAAAGATTCTGCCAAACAACACATCTTCCTTTTCAGAAACCAGATATACAGCCTGCCATTGTGGATGGGAAATACGCCATGGCGTGTTTGGCATTTGTGAGTGTGACAGAGATGTTTTGGCAGAGCAACAAAACTGGTTTCAGCTGATATGTAGCCTCAGTCTCTTGGCTCAGAGTAATGAGCGACCTCAGCAGGCATCACACATCACCTGCGTCCACAGTATTGGAAGAAGTCACCATGTGGTTATGCTCGGCATGTCTCAAGCAACACATACAGCTCAAATGAAGGTTCATGCACATCTTTAAGTCTCTTCTAACTCAATAAAGCTATTTTTGGCAGTTAGGACCTTCATTTCGGGGTCCTCTTAGATTTCACAACAGCTACGGAATAATGAGAGACGGATGGTGTCATAACAAATTGTCTTAAAACTTTCAGTTTGAGCCTAATACATCAAATTTCATGCTCAAGTGCATGAAAAAAAAAAACACATTGCAAATTTGTTGAACCATCATGACCAATGAAAGTACAAAAAGTGCAATCAAAAGCATGAAAAACACTAAATCGGGAGGGACAGAATATATTTTGAAGTCCTACCTCTTTATCAGACGCCAAAAATCACAGCCTTGATAAAGTCAGAAAACCATGGAGTTGATCGGCTGCCAATGTTTCTAATCTCTTTGCCTCTTTGTCTATTGCCAAGCACAAATGTGGAGTGGACCATCTACCATGGGAATGGACTCCATGGGCTCCTCTGGCTGGCAAGATCAGTGGCTCTCTGGTGGGTTGATGGAAACAGTGAGAAAAGTCCAGTAGTCCTCGTTGTGTGTACGGCAGGAGCGCCGTCAGAACAGAGCATCCTTCAGTGGGCAAGAAATCCAAAGGGAATGTGCCTGTAATCCCCAGACTTGAAGCATGCGCTGAAGATAAACAGGGGAGAGTTGCCTCAACATTGTTCTTTTTCCACTGGCAGCAACATCTCTCTTCTCCCACATCCTTCTGACGCTATTTATTTATGTGGGACCGGAGTGGAGGGAGCGTGAATGAGAGAGAGAGAGAGAGAGAGAGAGAGCAGGAGAGAGCTTGCACTGTCAGTGACTACATTAGCAGCTCTGAGTAGGTGGAGTTTTCTTTGCAGCAGAGGGGATCATGATTCGAAATCCAAAGGAGGGAGAGAGAGAAAGACAGATAGAGAGGGAGAACACAGCATGAATTGGTTAAGAAGCAGAGAAAGGGATAAAATAGTGCTAAGGTTCAAGGAGAGGAGGGATAGAAATACATCAGGGGCTCATAACCTAGTTGACTAGTCGATTAGTTCTGCCACGAGTAAACATGTCAAGGAGGTCTATAATAAAAAAAAAAAAAAAAATATCTGCTAACATTAACATTTAACTCAATGGCAGCTGCTCGGCTGACACAGGACTGGATGGAAGAGTGCAGTCATCTTGGTACCTTAGAAAAAAGCTGTAAATGCCATGCAACAAATTACTCTGAAACTGCAGGAAAAAGATGGCAATGGGCAATTGGTTGATAAATTTCAATTTCTTCAAAAAAATCAATTTCTTGCCACGAGTTACAACCAATGCAAATATCTTTATATGCTTTCATACTAGAGTTGTACAAATGAGGGTACTTTGTAACCTCTCAATCTCTCGTCTATCTGGGTCGCCATTTTCGCTGTAGCTTGCATGCGTTCTGGTCTGTGCTGTTTAAGTTTTTTTACTTGTACTACCCGGGCACGGTTGCCACCTTGTGGATTTACTAACTACTGCAAAAAAAGTAAATAAAAATTGTGCATGCTTTTACACACTGTTACAAAACGCGAGTACTCTTCCTATAACGAAATTCGCGATGCACACTGACCCTCGTGTACGCATAAAAAGTGAACTATACTTCAAGCTTAAGACAACAAGATTGTGCATACTTCACTAGCAACTATCTTGATTTGTGATGTAAAGTTCAACAGACAGGGAAAAAACTTTTGTACGCTTTTAATTAAGAGCCCCTCAAGAAAAGAATCAGACTGATGAGATGTCTACGAAAATATAAGGAAATACTAGTAATTTAAATGTTGGTCTGTCAATGTAGAAAGATTTTTTTTTTTAGAATCAGATGGTGTAGTTGGTGTAGTGTAGTTATCTACCAGCAGGGGGGTAACTGACGATGGTTTGTGTTGACTAGTAATGGATCATATGAATCTGGGGCACTTGGCCACTACTTAAATAACATAGTTCATGTATTTTTACCTTAAGTGTTCAAGTGGACGTGAAGACCACAGCTTTAATTAATTAAACCTTTAGAATTTTCTTTATACTTTGCACTTTAAAATACACTTCTGAATGCCTGTCCAATAGATTTAGTAATTGTGACGCTTCTAAGTTGCAATTGTATTGCTAAATACACATACTCATCTCTGCACCAATAAAATGTGCAACACTATACCCCCCAAAAAAGGCTTAAGCCAAATGCATGTTTGAGCTTTTTTCTGAACATGATGAATGATAGGATAAGCTTAACCTCAAATACTGAGCCGAAACTGTATTAGAGATGTGTGGATTTAGTGTGTGTTAAGGGCACTAAGCTTTTGAGAATTGTTTTGATCTGGGACAGTCTTGCGATTTGCTTTCCGACGCGTGCACATGCTCTCAATTGGCTCAGATTGAGACCTAGAACTGTCCAAATCAATGAAATAAAATGCAGGAGTCTTGAGATTTTTTTTTTTTTAAATTTACTATTTACAAGACAGTCTCCTCAAGACGCAAGAAAAACACAACAAAATAATAAAACACGATACAACAACAGAAAAGTAGAGACAGAAAGAACCAGACCTATTTACATTTTTTTTTTTTTTGTTGGAATTACTCAAAAGGAACAAAGTGAACCCAGATTACTTTGTGTTCACAAAGCATGTTAAAAGTGAATCCATTGCAGACAACTGGGATTTGTCTTTATTTGTCTTAACTTTGTTAAGTGCATGAATCTGACAATGTAGATAAACACACTTTCGCTTCTCAACCGCATCATCTCAGCTCTTTGGACATTCACTTATGTCCAAAGGATAAAAAGATTGCATCTGGTTTGGTACTTCTGTGCCTTGTTTCTAAGCAAAGATTGAATTATTTAAGCTCTCAAAGTCTATGAGATTACATTATGTGCATAATATGTAAATTAACATATTCAGTTATGTTTACATGATCTGATAGAATTATCTCTGAAATTCAGTCAATAACGACTGTGTAACAAGTCAAGAAGCCAATTTAAATGTAATTTGTGCAACTAAACAGAATATTTGATGTCATGATTTCATTCAGGTTTTATCAATTTCATAACACTTAACAATTCTACAAACATCTCTCATTGAAAACATCAATGCAAAGTGGTGCTTTAAAAGTCAGGCTTTGGATCAGAAAGTGTTTGATTTAGAGAGTATATCTGCAGACTTTATATAAGCAATGGAATTCTGAATAATTCAATAATTCCTTTACATTGGGGAGATGTAGCAGATGCTTTTATTCAAAGTGGCTAACAGGGTACATTTATAGAAACAGCCCCCTTGTAACTTTATGTTAAAGGGTTAGTTCACCCAAAAATTAAAATGATCCCATGATATTCTCAACCTCAAGCCATCCTTGGTGTATATGACAGAGTTGTATTAAAAAATATCCTGACTCTTCCAATCTTTATAACGGTAGACAGGCTAAACCGACTGTCTGCTATCTGTCTCACGTCACAGAAGTCAGATAAATCCCAACACATAGAGACTCTTTCACCTAGACTCTTTGTACCCCGAACTAATAAATACAGAAAACTTCCAAACCCATTTACGGGTGAAAATTTAATTTATGTTCAACAAGTGGTAAACAGAGATTATAAAGATAAACAAATGTTAAACCATGGGTTGCTGAATATTTCGATCCCTTTCTTCAAAAGCACTTATTGTAAATGATACTATCACAGAAAATAATCTAGATGTGCTGTGTTTGACAGAAACCTGGCTAAAACCAGACGATTACATTTCTTTAAATGAGTCTAGCCCTCAAGGTCACTATTATCGACACGAACCTCGTCGGAAAGGTAAAGGGGGAGGTGTTGCTGTAATCTATAGTTATATCTTCAGTATTACTCAAAAGTCTTTCAAATATATCTCTTTTGAAGTGATGGTGCTCTATGTAACGTTATATAAAGTAAGTGACAAATCTCACTAAGGCCACCAGGGCACCATACATACTTTATCAAAGAATTTGCTGAATTTATATCGGAGTTAGTACTGGCTGTGGATAAAGTCCTTATTGTTGGTGATTTTAATATCCATGTAGATAATGAAAAAGACGCTTTGGGATCGGCATTAACAGATATTCTAAGCTCTATTGGAGTTAGACAACACGTGTCAGGACCCACTCATTGTCGTAATCATACTCTAGATCTAATATTGTCACATGGAATCGATATTTATGCCTATAAATTCTGCAGCAGAGCGATGACGTCTCAGATCACTATCTAGTCTCATGCGTGCTACATTTAACCAAGGCTGGAAAACAGTCTCTCTGCCACAAATATGTTAGAACCATCACTTCTACCACTAAAAATTGCTTTATAAATAATCTTCCTGATCAGTTTCATCAATTTAGCAAACCAGACAGCTTAGAAGAACTCGATGTTGCAACAGAAACTATTGACGCTCTCTTTTCGAACACTCTAGAATCTGTCGCTCCTTTGCGCTTAAAAAAGATTAAGGATATTAGTCCAACGCCATGGTATAACGAGCACACTCGGGCCTTCAGAGAGCAGCCAGAAAACTGGAGTGCAGCTGCAAGAAATCAAAACTAGAAGTTTTTCGGATTTCATGGAGAGAGAAAATGATGGAGTACAGAAAGGCCGTATAAAACCGCTAGATCTGCTTATTTTTCAAATCTTTTAGAAGAAAATAAACACAACCCTAAGTATTTATTTAATACAGTGGCTAAATTAATGAGAAATACAGCCTCAACTTCTGATGTTTCCAAACAGCACAGCAGTAATGACTTTATGAACTTCTTTACTTGCAAGATTGACAACATTAGAGAGAAAATTATAGCCATGCAACTGTCAACTACAGTATCACATCAGACAGTGGGTTGTTGTATCCCTGAGGAAAAATTCCATTAATTCGCTGCTATAGGAAAGGAAGAATTGTCTAAACTTGTTAAATCATCAAAATCAACAACATGTATGTTAGACCCAATACCGACTAAGCTACTAAAAGAGATGTTTCCAGAGGTAATAGATCCTCTTCTTAAGATCATTAATTCATCTTTATCACTAGGTTACATACCGAAAAATTTTAAGCAGGCTATTATCAAACCTCTTATTAAAAAAACCACAACTTGATCCTGGAGAATTAGTCAATTACAGACAGATTTCCAATC
Organism: Opsariichthys bidens; assembly: GCA_037194245.1. NCBI lineage: Eukaryota > Metazoa > Chordata > Actinopteri > Cypriniformes > Xenocyprididae > Opsariichthys > Opsariichthys bidens. Next base: position 2,879,815 of record CM074313.1, read on the forward strand.
TACCTTTTCTGTCAAAAATACTAGAAAAGGCAATATCATCTCAACTGTGTTCCTACTTGGAAAGAAATGGTATCTGTGAGGATTTCCAGTCAGGATTTAGACCGTACCATAGTACTGAGACTGCTCTCATTAGAGTTACAAATGATTTGCTCTTATCATCAGATCGTGGTTGTATCTCTCTATTAGTGTTACTAGACCTCAGTGCTGCTTTTGTCACTATCGACCACAATATTCTTATGAATAGACTAGAAAATTATGCTGGAATTAGTGGAATTGCATTGGCATGGTTCAAATCATACTTATCTGACCGTTATTAGTTTGTAGTAGTAAACGAAGAAATTTCACACAAGTTAACAAGTTAAATATGGAGTACCACAAGGCTCAGTTTTAGGACCGTTGCTTTTCACTCTGTACATGCTACTCTTGGGAAATGTCATTGGGAAGTATGGCATTAGTTTTCACTGTTACGCTGATGATACTCAGCTCTATATTTCCTCGTGCCCTGACGAAACCCACCAATTCTCAAAATTAACAGAATGCGTAGCTGAAAAATTGGATGACTAGTAATTTCCTACTACTAAATTCAGAAAAAACAGAGATTCTAATTATTGGACCAAAAACTTCAGCACATAAAAACCTAGAATACTGTCTAACACTTGATGGCTGCTCTGTTAAGTCGTCTTCGTCAGTTAGGAACCTGGGTGTGCTCTTTGATGCCAATCTTTCATTTGAAAGCCACATTTCTAGCATATGTAAAACCGCATATCTAAACTGCGACATATGCTCTCAATGACAAATGGGGAACAGCTAGTGCATGCGTTCATGACCTCAAGACTAGATTACTGTAACGCTCTACTGGGTGGTTGCCCTGCTCGCGTGATAAACAAATTACAGCTGGTCCAAAACGCAGCTGCTAGAGTCCTTACTAGAACCAGGAAGTATGAACATATTAGCCCGGTTCTGTCAAAACTGCACTGGCTCCCGATTAAACGTCGTATAGATTTTAAAATCTTGCTAATTACTTACAAAGCACTAAATGGTTTAGCTCCCCAGTACCTGAGTGAGCTCTTAATGCATTATAGTCCCTCACGTCTATTACGATCTCAGAATTCTGGCCAGTTGTTAATACCTAGAATATCAAAATCAAGATCCTTTTCCTATTTGGCACCTAAACTCTGGAACAATCTTCCTAGCATTGTTCGGGAAGCAGACACACTCTGTCAGTTTAAATCTAGACTAAAAACGCATCTATTTAACCTGGCATACACATGACACACTATACACTTTTGTCTTCATATCCGTTAAAGGATTGTTAAGCTGCATAGATCTGATGAAGAATGCCGTCTACGCTAATTTTTGTCTCTTTGGTTTACCAATTGATATGATTGGCTGGATCCGGGCCGTGTCCTGGTCGGATGGGGAACCTGTGCCTATGTGGGGCAGCAATGTGGCCCTGTGGTGTCGGCGGAGACTGTGTTAACTAGGGCAAACGTAAAACATAGATGAGAATGGACAGAGAGGGTGGGGGCTCTGGTGGAGGATGAGGAAGAAGAGAGGGAAAAAACAGTCAATAAAAAACAAAACAGTCCATGGGGCAGTGGACGGTGTGAGGAGCCAGGGGGAAGCCAGGAGCTGGAGGAGCCAGATGTAGAGCCAGAGACCAGCCAGGACGAGGCCCCAGGGTGGTGTCGAAGGCGGGAGGAGCCATGGTGTTGACGACTTGGAGTGCACCCTGGGGACAACCGACGAAGATACCGCCTCTGGAGATGGAGACACTGGTGGAGCTGACAGGTCGATGAGTCCACGTGAGACCGATGGCACTGGAGACCGAGGTGGAGCCGGTTTTCAGAGGCAGAGCCGGTGGGACAGAGGACGAAGGAGGAGGCGGGGGGAAGGTGGAGCCAAACGAAGCCGAAGGCACAGGTAGGTCAACGGCTGACCAAGGCGGAGCCGGAAAGACGAGGGAGCCCAGAGAAGCCGTATGGCCGATGGTGTCCGGTGCAGCCGAGGGAGGGAGGAGCCATAGTGGAGCCGAAGTGTCGACGGGCTGAGGTGGAGCAATGGACAAAGAGGCTGGAGGTGACGACAGAGGATCCTCTGTGCTGGAAAACACAGCATGTGGCAGATGCAGAGGGACTGAAGGACAGCAGCGGAGGCAATGTTGAGGAACTGGTTGATAGAGGCAATAGAGGAGGTGGGAATTCTGGGAACACAGAGAGCTCTGGAGAAACAGGTGGATTGTGAACAACCTCTCAAAAAAAAAATCTTTGATTTTGAAGAAAATTGTTCATTTGAAAAAATCTAAAATCTTACATATTACACCTTTAATGATATGTATTGTATGTTATATTTTATCATTCTTTGTATTTTATCTTCTTAATGTGTTTGATTGATTTTAGTGATTATGTACAGTTTTGAAGAATTGCAGGTATACAGCAAATATCTGTATTGCATAATAACTGCATGACTTTTAAACCAATGTAAAAATGTACATGGTGACATAACCAGGGCCATCAGTAGGTGGCTATTGGTGTTTGGACAAGTCAACTTCTGTAGGGCAGGGGCATTGCTGTTGCCTAGCAGCCAATTCTGACCCTGGCACCACAAGAAACACCAAAGCAAGACCCGTGAATCAATCTGTCTCTAAGGAGTAAGTATATGTCACTCTTTCTCTCTCTCTCTTATAAACACACTCATACTCAGCAGAATTCACAGGGAGCTGGTGCCAGACACACACACACACGCAAACACACACACACCTGTGAGACTGTGCAAATGATTGAGCCGTGCCCTGCTGAAGGGGTCGTGTGGTCCTCTTCACAGCAGACAGAGACAGGTGACTGGCTCTGCAGTACTTACTAAAACAGGACTGTTGACGTTCCCTTTAAGCCGGGAACACACAAAGCAGAAGCCGTAGAACTAACGGCGACGAAAGCAGACACATCGGCAGCGTCTGGGTCCAAAGTTGCCCTGACACACCAAACCGACGCTCGTGTTCTGCACCTGCTTATAAAGGAGATAACTATTTAAGCAGATATATTTTTCAATATTCGTCATTCAAAAATGGAAAGCGAAACTAAGACTGGATGTATATGTGACAGGTGGAGTATTTTAATATTTGTTTTGACTTTGTTTACTAGTTTCCACTTTAAGATTTGTACATATTTCAAATGGGAAGACACGCCCACTGCTGTAGCGCTGCGCCTGACATTGAACACACCTGTGCAGCGCAATGACCCTTCGCAAACAGTTTGATTGACAGGCGATCTAACCAATCATAAAGCCATCTTATCCACCAAAGCAGTAGCTACAGTAGATTAACATTGGTTAAATTGAAATATTGTGTGTACTCACGTCTTCCCGCGGTTGAAACAACATTCCTTCTGATGTATATTCGTGTTTATTTTATGCTAGGCCTATAAATGAACGAATATGAACCAGATGATCGGTTCACGAGCCGTTTGAAGGATCTTTATCGACACATTAAGGAGCCACCACACGGTATTTAGTGTTTGAAATGCTTTAAATATTTTAAATATGAAACTCTTTCACATGTTGTCAGTGTCCTGTTTGCTCCGCAATGTATTTTTCATTTTTCAGAACATGATGCGTGGTGTGAGAGAGCAGGGGTTGTCTGGCATTGCAACAAACGGGGCGGGTTTTGCGAATGGTCAATTCCTGCGGTGCGTTAGTGGCCGTATAAAAGCTGGTCTAAAGCTGCGACCGAAACCGCCCACTCGTTCACTCATTCACTAACCCCTATATAGTGCATGACAGTTGAGTGCACTAAATCAGCAAAGAGTGAACGAAAATGAGTGAGCGAATTCGGACGCTGACGTTAATAGCACGTGCCAATTAACATTTCCTAAACCCATCTGTAATATGTCCTGTTTAGCTTCATGAATTGTATTACTGTTTATTTGTCATGTTTATTGAGAATGAAGAGAGAATAAAAACACCTGTGTCATGCTATTTAGTACATTTATATTTAAAAATAACAGAAGAAAAACACTACACTGTCACATTTGTTTATAAAAAATATAATAGTAAATAAATACAATATAAACAACAGTATACAATGTACAACAGTTCACTAACATATGAGAAAAATCGACCAAATTATCATATGATAATAAGTATATATATTATGATATAAACCTGTATCATTTCGCTTCAAAATATCTTTACAAAGATTCTAATTAATAAAAAATTACACTTACATTTGTAGAAGTTGCCGTCCGCTATATTTATTTTTCTTTCGCGCTCGATCGTCTTTATCGCGTTGGATTTTGGGTAACGGCGCTTTAACGAGTGTACATCGAATGTACGCTCAAAATCAGAGAGCATTGTGGGTAAAAGCAGTGAACGAATGTAGGGAATGAAGTCGTTCACTCAGAATTCGGACAGCGCTACAAAACGTCCGACACCCGATATAGTGCACTATATAGTGGATAGGGAGCGCTTTCAGACACAGCTTAAGTGTGACGCTTCCTCTCTGCTGTATTCCTGTTTTGTGGGCAGAAAACGCTTTTGTGGCTATATTTACTGTGGTTTCCCCCTGGGATATGTGTGTGAAGTGACGAGCGCACGTAGCCTAAAGCTTTGTGTAGCCTAAGGCAGGGGTTCCCAAACTTTTTAGCCCACGACCCCAATGATAAATGCGCTGCTGCCCCGCAACACACACCCCCATCTCCCGCGCCCGTCGTCGCGTGAAAATGTATATATCGATTTTATGCCCTGTCTCAAAGCACACAAAGTTATACTTTATTGTTCTACGTGAAAAATCAGTGTTACAAATCTGCATGAGCCGCTCGATATCCACCTGCTCTCTCTCTTGGAAAGTAACTGTGCAACTATGTTGGGTTGAACATTGTTCTGCCATCAGGAACCAGCCGAGCAGGTCTGAGCGACACACACACACACACACACACACGCGCTAATCCGATGGTCAACGTGTCCGAAACACTAAGTACTCGGTAAAGCATTTCTGTGTCATGCTGAATAATTCTCCCTCATTTCTCTCAGCATCACATATATAATGCAATATCAATGTCAGTTTTACACATCAAAACGATGTCCTACATTTACAATCACCTCATTGACCTCCACAACTGCAGACTTCGCACCATCCACCGGCCTCACCTGTGACTTTTCTCCTACTCTCGGTTTTTCTGTTGTGGATATTAACCACCGTTTCATTTTAAAGCAGGTATTATTTGTTTGTAGCCTCCAAACACCTTTAGTTTTAGCAAACAACAGCGCGTGAAGTACGTAACTTGATTGTGAATGACGCTGACTAAAGGTAAACCGTTTAAGGTCTCTCTTTTTAAAAACATTTTAGCATAAATATTTCCAGTGTGTGTGAACTAATAAATTTGTAATTTTGGAAAGTCACCCGTCTTTCATCCAATCCGAACTGGCAGGGTACTACATCTTATTGTAATTACTTTTGGTTTAATTGCTTTTTTGGGTATTACTTTTTCCTGGGTGGTAACCTAGGTGGCATTGTCAGGTTCTTTTAACGTATTTTCCGCCAAAGGTTACATATACAACCCATAAACAAAGCAGCACTTACTGTTTTGATTATTAGTCATGCTGATACTTACAAAGCACTGAATGGTTTAGCTCCCCAGTACCTGAGTGAGCTCTTAATAAATTATAGTCCTTCGCGTCTATTACGATCTCAGAATTCTGGCCAGTTGTTAATACCTAGAATATCAAAATCAAGATCCTTTTCCTTTTGGCAACTAAACTCTGGAACGATCTTCCTAGCATTGTTCGGGAAGCAGACACACTCTGTCAGTTTAAATCTAGACTAAAAACGCATCTATTTAACCTGGCATACACGTGACGCACTATAAACTTTTGTCTTCATATCCGTTAAAGGATTGTTAGGCTGCATAGATCAGGTCAGCCGGAAGAATGGCGTTACATCATAAGAAGAATGGCATCTATGCTCATTTTTGTCTCTCTGCTTATCCCGAGGTTTACCAATTAACGTGATTGGCTGGATCCGGGCCGTGTCCGGGTCGGACGGGGAACCTGTGCCTGTGTGCGGCAGCAATGTGGCCTGTGGTGTCGGCGGAGACTGTGTGAACTAGCTCATCCTTTGTGAAGACCTTACTGACTCATCAGCCAGTGGCACATATCCCAACAAACCGTCCCATACCGGCGTGATTAAAAAGATCTTAAACTAGATGGAACTAGATTAAATATTTTGACTGTTGCGACTCCAATCGGACTTACGACCTGTAACTCTGCCTGCCAACTGTTGGCCAGAGGAGAACTGACCCCGACTAAGGCTGGTTTCTCCCAAGTTTTTTTTCCTCCAGTTTTGGTTCCTTGCCGCTGTTGCCTTTGGCTTGCTTAAGTTGGGGACACTTGCTTGATATCCAGCAGTGTTTTTGATATGCCTGCATTGGTGTCGTTGTATGTGAACTGAGCTGAGCCGGACGATTACGTCACTGTTTTCTCCAGTGCTGATATACATAAATTAACTAGACTAATAACTACTGATATTTGCAACGGAATGAATCAATAATATATAGAATAAGATGGACAATGACACCATTTTCTTTGGGAGCTGCTGTGCAGCCAAAAATGATTTGCCATCTATTAACGTAAAGCTCACAATTTGCATTGTAAAAAGTGCTATATAAATAAAGGTGACTTGACTTGATCACGTTCTTTCTTCCACTCCGTTCATGTTGTTTTGAAAATATCCATTCGAGTACTCAGGTAAGATGACGTTAAAATAGAACAACCTTCTGACTGTGCCGTCATGACTTGCTTGCGTTCATAACTTTTGCTTATGTTCTTGTGCACTGACTCGCTATACTGAACAGCCAATCAGAGTTCTCTCTCACACAGACAGCCTGATGGTGGTTCAACATGTTGATTTCAGCCGGCGGTGCGGAACACACTGAGAAAACTTAGTCGGCTGACGCACAGAAACTGCCCTACGGCCGACCGTCGGATTGGTGTGTTCCGGGCTTCAGATTGGAATTCCTGAACATCCAGTATAGGGAACAGTCAACTGATGCAACTACTACAACACATCCTAAGTATATAACCATCAGGATAGTTTAGTTTAGTTGTCTTTGTTATGTGCTTGTTTTTGGTGGTTCTGTTTAGTCCTGATTACTCCCTCGTTTGTTCCCTTGGTTAGGCCTACTGATTGTCAATCATGATCTATCCCTGAGTATTTACAGTAATCCAGTACTGTCCTCAGTTCATGGTTAAAAAGTAAAATTTGTAAATGAGTAGTGTGCTTCATGAAGCTTTGAAACCCTTAATCTTTTGTTTCGAAGCATGATCGTGCTAAAGAGTGGAGCTTCTGCTTCGGGTTCATTAAACTGTGCAAAACTACATATTGTTCTAAAGCCAATGCAGTGATAGTCACAATCTTGAACATTGTGTAAACATCATTACAAGCTTCCTAATGATAGCAACGTGCATTTAGAGGGTAGTGTGTTATTTAGAGCTAGCAATTGTCACCTTCACTCTGGATATGAATAAACTTTCTTTGATGGATTCCATTAAGTTTTCAGAAATAAGAAATTACAGTATAAGTCAAGTAAATTATAACATGTTACAAAATGATGATTTCCAGTATCTTGAGAATACACATGAACAGCAAGCAAATACATCCAAAGATAAAGCTTTGCAAAATTCTCTGAAACAAAACCCAAGGTCAGCTGAGACAAGGTAAAGATGTCACCAGAGCAACATTTTGGTGACATGCAGAAAAAAATATTGTGAATATGTTGTGCTCACACAGCCTGTTCTCATTGTTACTACGTAGGTTTAAATGCATAACTTTCAAAGACACATTTTTGTACGTTTAGAAAGCACTAAAACGTAAAAATAAAATACGTACGAATCTTTCGTCATAACGACATGTGCAATTTCCCCTTTAACGTTTTGTAGATAAATGTAAGATCCCTAAACCCCATCCCGAACCTAAACATACCCAGAATGTTAAAAGAATAAAACATAAATGGACAGGAATGTGTAGGAAAATGACAATTTTACTAAAAATATAACATTGAAACAATATTTCCCCCCCCCTAAACTTTCCCATAACCATTTCTTGAAACTATGTACTGTTTTAAATAAAAGTGGTACCAGAAGTAGTTCAATTGATGATGAGTTGCATTCACAGTCGTAGTCCTCTATGGCGTTAATATTTTTATATGGAGTACAGTGCAGAATTTAAGTTATTAACCCATGGAAATATGAATACGGCTTCTCTACGTGAAGGCATGTACTCATTTCAAATGTCAATCCACTGAAACATAGCATGTCGCAATCTGTGACGAAGCAGGTGAGAATCAATGAGTGTTCGATATCAGTGCCGTAAACCATGTCGTAGCGCTTCTCAAAGAAACTTTCAAATTTGAATCATAATGAGTGTGGGCTTTGACTGTGATGGATAAAGGGCTGAATTTGGATCTGTTTCCTACAAACATATGGATTCTAAAGATTTGGAGTACAGCAAACAAATAAAATTGATGTGATTAGTGAATTTATGTTGAGCCTATGGTTGTATTGTCAGTCGCTGCATAGGAGAAAATGCCTTTTGTGTCTCACAGCGAAAAAACGAAATATTATAAAATTTTTAATAATTACATAAATGTTATTAATTTAAAGTTTAACATTATGTAATCCTCTGAAACGAGTTTGCAGCACAAGTCACGAACGGAAATGTAATTTCATAAGTAGATGAGTAAACTGCATTCAATAAACTCGACAAAAAACATGTATTGATATGACAATTGAATACAACAGTTTTTAATATTAATACTTAGGAATTCATACACATTCACACTTGGATACATAAATGATTTATTGCTGTTAATATGTATGTATTTTTACATTTAAATATGTCAATAGAGCTCTGGACGTCACATGACCCATTCTGTTTACACCTCCATGCTGGCAGGCAGTGACAGCCGGGAGCGAATATGCTGGCGCCATTCATTTCACGAGTTTCAAGGCAACTTGAGTTCACTGCACACTTTAATTAAAAAAACTTAGACCTGTACATAGCAAAACTTAATAGATTAAACAGATCCCTAGATAGCAGATCCCTATAATGCCCCCAGGTTGCTTTTAATGTGTATCAATAAAAGGAACGGATAGCTTTCTGACCTGATGTCTACAACTACCTCATCAACTTTTCCTCGTCCTGTACTCCGGAGACTCTTTAAAAGCCTACAAAAGCCTGGAAGGGTACAAATGGACGTAATCTAATTTTGTGATGAATATTGAACTCTGGAGTAAAACCTGCTTCATCGTCAACTGTGTTGTTAGGTAACATAATCGACCCTAACTGTCCTTGTTTGTAGGTAAAGTAGCCGGCTCAGCTTTATCACGGTGAGTACAGTAGACATCATAATGTCATGAAATCTTAAGATGTTTGATCCCAAATGTTTCTTGAATTTCATTTTTTTTTGTCAGTAGTTGCCCCTTGAAATAATCAATCAATTTTTGGGGGCCATTTTTATAGAAAAGTGTGTGAAAAAATGTGTTTTATGTTCGGTCACTATTATGACCGGTGGTATAATGTGTATACTGAAAATTCTTATATAGCTTATATCTACCCAGTTATTTAACACATTTTAAACTCTTTCTTGTCATTTTAGGGTAGCTATTAAACATATAGCAATAATGAGAAAAGACAATATATATATATATATATATATATATACACCATCTGTTGTTTTGGTCGGCACGTTTTATTGCAGTGAACCGTTTCAGTCGTCTATCGGGATTCTTAGGATTACAATAAAATTATTTCCCCCTGTTCTGGTATCCTGGCTAACAACAGCTGTCTGCCATGTTAAAATAGTAAGGTTTGCAAGGTCTAAAAAGTTCGATATTGTTCGGACCAATATCGATACCAATGCTACAGCCGCTACAGAGCTCTCCCGATGGCTTACTAAAATAGCGGAGTTTAGATTGTGTGACGTCAACCTCCGGAGCTCTATATTGTATGTTTTTGTGTGTATAAGAGTTTACATAAAAATAAATGTATTTTCATGAGATCACATTGGCTCACATTAGCAACCTGGACTCTAATAATCTGATTTAGTCACAGTCTGTTTGTGTGGGGAAACTAGTGATTCATCTTTGTTAACTTTAGTGCTGAATAAGAATCAGTTGCATGTTGACCCGGTCTCAGTAATTTCCGTAAATAACATGCATTCACACGATTTCTTCCACTTTGGAAACAAAGGACATCACAAGCAGACTCGAATGGCTCTCTGCTGCATTATGCAAGGTGCAGATGTTCTGTTTTAATTGAGAATTCAAAGCTAGAGTGAGCTACCTTAACGTCTCATCCAACTCAATTAAATTTCACCGGTAATTCTTGGCTCCAGCCCACCCTCAGGTCTTGCCACTAAAGCATAGAACAATAAATCACCTCAACCTTGTTGCATCTCCTGAAATCTAACTGAGACAAAGTACAGGGTTGGAGTTTGAGGCAGGTGTGGCCACTGCCACGGTTTCCTCATCACATTTCCAAGTCCAGGTGTGGGAGTTTTATTTATTGATACAAACTATGGAATACATGAATGAAATGATGAAACTCGATGCCAGTTTTCCTCAGGCTATTGAGTGCATGGGAGAAAGTACATTTCATTCGGAATGGATATTGAGGTGAGAGCCAAGTATAGACTGTACCTTCAAACTAAATAATTCTTTAATATTGTATTTGTAAGTCCCTACAGTTAATTTTTATCTGCCCAGCAGGTTTCAGCTTATTAAAGAATTATGGGGTCAGTTTCAATAGTAGTGAAATTAACAGGCTCACAATAGGCTTGATTTGAAGTGCTTGGGATCCGTATGAAATCTTAAACCATTAAATTTGAGAAATTCACTGTCAAAGACTCTCTCAGCCATAATGGGCTGCTAAACATCTTTTCAGGACTTGAGATGCATTTGTAGTGGCATAATGATGAAGCAATCCTTATTAAAGAAACTACAGTGATTTTACCAAAGCTGTTCTTGGGCATTATGGAGGACTAGGAATATCACTTAGTAATACTGATCGGGAATCAATAAAAGCATTAAATGAAAAAAAATATATATATGTGAGGGAGTCGGGAGAGGTTGCTGGTTCGATTCCCATGCTGGCCGGAATTGAAGGTACCTTCGATACCATGACTAACCCCTAATTGCTCACTTTGTAAGTCGCTTTGGATAAAAGTGTCTGCCAAATGAATAAATGTTGTCAACTTTTTGGAATGACAAACAGACATTTTTAAACTATTTATTTCATGATTTAAAAAGTTTAATGTAATAATAAAATTATATATTAGTAACTCATTTTTAAATGCAAAAATCATTGGCCAACTGACTTAATCCATTTGCCACCAGCTTTTCTTTGTTCTTCCGCAAAATCCTTGAGTGAACAGTTCACGTGGGAGCAGTTAATGAACTATCAATTGAATTTTAAGAATTCAAAATGTTATTGGCTGCAACCATGTGTCCCAACTGTCTAATGACATTTTTTGACTCAATTGACAAATGAATAAAGACAAGCCTATGGCAAATAGATTTCTAGATGCTTTATACTATTAAATGTTCTGTTTAAAAATGATTCATCTGTTTGTTTATTGTAATATTTAATTACATTTTTAAACATGGATTAAAAAAAGTTTTGATTGCGTAATTATTTGTCAGTTTGAAAACGGATGTATTTACTTACAATTTTCTCAGGATTTCAAGCTCCAAGCAGAATTTAGATTAAAAAACAACTTTATATTTTGTTAGACAAGTTTGCAAAATGACAATGTATTATTGTTTTTAGAACAGCAAAGTGCATAGTTTATCAGTGTTTGTTTTTGTAAGTGATTGTAACTTGGTATAGGCATTGAATTGTATATGTTATAAATATTTATAATATGTAAAGTTAGAAACTATAACAGCTGTACAGTACAGAGACTATAATGATTGACAGCAGCAATAAGCAGCCCATCTGAATGTATCTCAGCCATTAAATAACTTTGCTTAACTTTAGTATTCTGAAGCTATTTTTTTTTTTTTTTTACAGAAAAACTTTTTAGCTGAATACCAATCACTGAGTGGCCATAACATGACATAATCGCAGGTGAAAGCAGAGGAAAAACAGGAAATAAGAAAGAAAGAACACTCATTCCCGCTTCAGCTGCTTTTTTGGGGCAGAGATGAGTTTGTTATTGTGTATTTTCCTGATGCAGTTCTGGCAGCTCCATCCTAACAAAAGCCAGTTACAGAGAAGAACATAGTGTACTGTGATGTGGGGTGGGTGTTTTGACTAAAATATTATATCATGATATATCACGATATATATATATATATATTACACACACAAGTGGTATGGAAAGTATGAGACCCCCCCTTTTTTTTCACTTTGTTATATATTGCAGCCATTTGCTAAAATCATTTAAGTTCACTTTTGTCCTCATTAATGTACACACAGCACCCCATATCGACAGAAAAACACAGTATTCTTGGCATTTTTGCAGATTTATTAAAAAAGGAAAAACTGAAATATCACATGGTCCTAAGTATTCAGACCCTTTGCTCAGTATTTAGTAGAAGCACCTTTTGATCTAATAAACCCATGAGTCTTTTTGTGAAAGATGCAACAAGTTTTTCACACCTGGATTTGGGGATCCTCGGCCATTCCTCCTTGCAGATCCTCTCCAGTTCTGTCAAGTTGGATGCTAAACGTTGGTGGACAGCCATTTTTAGGTCTCTCCAGAGCTGCTCAATTGGGTTTAAGTCAGGGCTCTGGCTGGGCCATTCAAGAACAGTCACGGAGTTGTTCTGAAGCCACTCTTTCATTATTTTAGCTGTGTGCTTAGGGTCATTGTCTTGTTGGAATGTAAACCATCGGTTTTTAGAAAATTCCATGCGGGCTTTCATGTGTCTTGCACTGAGGAGAGGTCTCCGTCGGGCCACTCTACTATAAAGTCCTGGCTAGTGGAGGGCTGCAGTGATGGTTGACTTTCTACAACTTTCTCCCATCCACCGACTGCATCTCTGGAGCTCAGCCACAGTGATCTTTGGGTTCTTCTGTACATCTCTCACAAAGGCTTTTCTCCCCCGATAGTTCAGTTTGGCCGGACAGCCAGCTCTAGGAAGGGTTCTGATCGTTCCAAACGTCTTCCATTTAAGGATTATGGACGCCACTGTGAGCAGAAATTTTTTTGTAACCTTGGCCAGATTTGTGCCTCGCCACAAATCTGTCTCTGAGCTCTTCAGGCAGTTCCTTTGACCTCATGATTCTCATTTGCTCTGACATGCACTGTGAGCAGTAAGGTCTTATATAGACAGGTGTGTGGCTTTCCTAATCAAGTCAGTAAAATCAAACACAGCTGGACTCAAATGAAGGTGTAGAGCCTTCTCAAGGATGATCAGAAGAAATGGACAGCACCCGAGTTAAATATGAGTGTCACAGCAAAGGGTCTGAATACTTATGACCATGTGATAAGTTCAGTTTTTCTTTTTCAATAAATAATTCTGTGTTTTTCTGTCAATATGGGGTGCTGTGTGTACATTAATGAGGAAAAAAATTAACTTAAATGATTTTAGCAAATGGCTGCAATATAACAGAGTGAAAAATTTAAGGGGGTATGTATATACCCACTGTATATATAACAATATAGTTATATTTGCTTTAAATAAGGTTTTTATGATGTCAAATTTTAACCATTGAAAATACCATTGAAATTTCTTGATTCTCATTACCAATATCAATATCACAAAGGCTGGTACTTGCAAAGGCTGGCATTTTGACACCTAAGTGTCTTTATTTGACTGTTCAAGCCCAACAAAGTAACCATTACGGTCAGAGACCATTTCTCAGACAGCACATGCATATACTGAAACGAGTTCTCTTTCGCTGCTTATTGCGCTTCGATGGTTTAAATTCACTTGTTTTTAAACAGCATTGCTTAAATACAAATGATGCACTTATAGCACGGTAACGTGAGCGCGTAACTAAGATGGAGATGATAATCCAAAATCCTAGAATCAGAGAGTCTAAGTATAAGAAGAGAGTATAGGAAACACTTAATTTGACCATTTACATGTATGCGATTATGTGAGACAAACTGGTGTAGAACAAAACAATGTTGACTATATAAATCAAGCTATTCAATCAAACTTCCCCTTTTGTGTTTCTTAAAAGAAAGAGGCAGGAATGTATGATTTTCGTTATTCTATGTACATTGTGAGGTCGTGGTGCACCCGAGTGTTTGCTGGTGGTGCGAAGTGAGCTCAGAGCAGTAAGTGTTAGAGGATCTGGTGTTGATAGCTCAGAGATCAGGAGGCACAGGTGAGTCAGAGCAGTGGTCAGAAGTAATTAAAAACAGGACTGGTCATCAGTGGCCAGTAGAGGGACCTTTGGGAACAAGCTGACAGAAATATATATCTTGTTCTTCAACTCATTCAGTGTGGAAACATACACAAAACTACATAGCAAAACTAACTTTCCAAATCTGATTTCAAGACATAAAAATACTCAATAAGAATTACCGTAGTTAAACATGGGGTAAGAATTTTTTCTGTCAATATGACTTCTGTAAATCTCATCTAAGCACATGTACTGAATGGTTACGCTCTTATAAATCTTGCCTTAAGTCTGAAAATCAGTGTTTGTATTTAGATATTCATTCTATCTTTCTGTAATTATTAACAGAAGATTTATTTACGTGTATGTGTGTGTGTGTTACATTGCAAACACACACACACAAACACACAGTTGTGTTTTCATTTTGTATGGGGACATTCCATAGGCGTAATGGTTTTTATACTGTACAAACTGTATATTCTATCCCACTACCCCTAAAACTACCGTCACAGAAAATGTTCTGCTACTTTAGATTTTCAAAAAAGATAAATCTGTATGATTTATAAGCTTGTTTCCTCATGGGGACCAAAAAATATCCCCACAAGATCAAAATTTACTAGTATTACTATACCTTGTGGGGACATTTGGTCCCCATAACGTAGGGAATACCCACACACACACACACACAACCACATACATACATACATACATATATATATATATATATATATATATAATATATATATATATATATTTTTTTTTTTTTTTTTTCAAATTAAAACAAAGGCTTCCAGCGGAATGTTATTGCTGGTCTTATCATTATTTTATTAAATAATTATTATAATTCATTATAATATAATGATTTAATAATTCCGTTAATTACATGTAGGTTACATTTTAAACTATCATTATTCAGCATAATCTATAATACAATCTTGTTTGAATGGGCTGGGTGCACTAGATGGCGCCTGTGAGATTCAGCGATGTGGGTGTGTGCATGTTTACTTCTGTTCAAACTCTTCCAGTCTTAGCAACATTCGCATTTTCTCTACGGAGAAACGTATATATGAAACTTGGCTAGATATAATGAATCTTTTTAAAATTTAAGGGAAGATGGTGGTCCACCAAAGACAAAAGAAAACCTCGTTCTGGTATTATGTACCTCTGTACGGTAATTCATTAAGATGCTCCTCAAAGCCCAGACTCTAAAAGAGCCTGTTGAGCCTGTTTTTCATGCTTGTGTTATCCAGCCGTTGGGTTAGAGGCTGGTCTAACAGTTGAAACAATACACACCACCCTCCAACGCATCAACCCAGCTGTTGGGTTACACAAAGTGCGGGCTTTTTTGCACAATGGAAACATATTTTTCCTTGAATAAGCTGATTTTTAATCAATAGTTGAGTAAGTAAAACAACCCAGCATGTTGCCTCAAACATTTAATCCAACCAGCTGGGTAAAAACAACCCAATACTGGGTTGTGTTGAAAGTGCAGTAATATGTAATGCTATTGAAATAAATGTTTTGTATCCGACAACCCAAGAAAGAGCAATTATTGTTTGTTTGAAATTATTTTCAGTTGACGTTTCATATTGATTGAACGGTTCCAGCAATTACATACTAATTTTTTCATCATTACGATTATTGTGATCTGTCTTCAGTCCAAACTTCATGACTGTGTCCTCAAAGACATAACGTCACCTGTTCACTGACAAAAGCAAATGTCTCACCAGAAAATTATGAAAAGTTCCTCATGAAACGCAGTGAAGGGTGCAAACTTTTCAGCCTAAACAAATAAATGAATATCAGTAGGATTTACACACTGTATTGCAGAGCAGTCATATAAATACAACCACAATAAATAACATCGCAGTTGTTCTCTGTGCCTTAATCCATGCGATAGTTTCAAAGCAGCTTACAGTAATTATTTTAACCATGTACATGTTGTACATCAACACATTCACACAGTTTATTTACTTTATCACAGTTGCTTTCAGCTGGATGTGTTCCGAATTTTAAATATTTGTGTTACTGTGCAGGAACACAGCATGCATTTTCAGTAAGTCTGTATATAAATTAATTTTTTCATATGGTAAGCACTGGTAACGCCGTAGGTTTTAGGCATCGCCCTTTTAGCTAAGATTATAACCAAAGAAAGGAACATAGAAAAAAGGCAAACATGACTGAGGGCAACATTCAAAGAATGTTATCGAGGAGAGAAAAATCAAAGGGCTGTCTTGAGTCTCTTCGTCTTCCCACAGAAGTGTCTGGACTGGCGGGGTTGATGCTACCTCTCCAGTATGGCTGGAGGGCTTGTGTAATGATTTTACAGACAGTCCACCACTCACCCAGCACTGATACTAGGATAATGAGCAGACCATAGTGATGAGCCTCAAATCAACCTCAAATCTTACCTATGCTTGTCTCCAGGGCTGGGTAGGTTCCTTTTAAAATGTATTTCACTACAGATTACAAAATACATGCTTTAAAATGTCATTTGTAACGTATTTCGTTGGATTACTCAAGTTCTGTAACTTAATCTAAATACTTTAGAATACTTTGGAATACTAATAAGTGTGGAACAAACACAAAAAAGTCTGACTTCTTTTCTCAGAATTCTGCGGTATAAAGTAGCAATCGTGAGTTATAAAATCAATTTTGAGACAAAATGTCAGAATTGAAAGAAAAAAAAGTCAGAATTCTGAGAAATAAACTCTCAATTTTGAGACAAAAATCTCAGATTTGTTAGAAAATGAGATATAAACTCGCAATTTGGTGAGAAAAATGGCAGGATTGTGAGATATGAACTCGCAATTTCAAGAAAAAAAAAATCTGAATATCTAGTTTTTATAAAGCAAGTCTGACTTTATATCTTGCAATTGCAGAGAAAAATTCACAATTATCTTTTCTTTTTTATTATTTTTCCAGGTAATGGCATATCAGTTGAGATTCAAGGATATGCAAACTTTTGAATGGGGTAATTTTTAGAGATTCAGTCATCTTTTAAAGTCGTCGTGTTTAAATAAAAATATAATTTTCATGACCCCTCTCATTTTGTTAAAAATATTAAAATGCTGCATATTCTTCAAAGGGTATGAAACTTATGAGCGGAAATGTAGCTTAGGATACTTTTTCAGACGGTCAGAGTCAGAGAATCACCAATCGCTGTTTAAATGACATTAAAACTCAAAGTAATCACTTTGGTAATCTAAAACACTTTTCAGATGTAACTGTAATCCGATTACCACCCATTTAAAATGTAACTGTGATGAAATACAGTTACTCAAATTTTGTATTTTAAATACGTAACTAAGTTACTTGTATTTCGTTACTCCCCAACCCTGCTTGTGTCTAACTGGGATAGGATGAAGTATTTTAAAATAATAACAATAAAAAAAATTGAATAAAAAACAGCAACAACAAAGTGACACTACATATGTCACACATTATAACAGTGGTTCTCAACCTTGTTGGAGGTACTGAACCCCACCAGATTCATATGCGCATTCACCGAACCCTTCTCAATAGGAAAATTCGGGGCGTGTCATCACGAATCATATGAGTCGGGGGTGTGTCTTGACCTCCGCCGAACCCCTGGGGTTCGATCGAACCCAGGTTAAGCACCACTGCATTATAATATGAAAATAAGGTGTTTTAATTGGTGCAATAAAATGGTGCATTTGAACAATTTAAGAGACATACTTTGCCCCAAAAATAAGGATTCATATAGTTTGAGATGCATGTAAAATGCTGAAATAACTCAAATGCTCAAACGGGGAATGCATCTTTTTGTATTCATCTGAGGAATTCTGAGTTGACATTTTTGTAATTACTTTAATTTGCAATATGAAACACTCCTATTGAATTGGTGGTGAGGAGACTGACCTCTGGGAAGCACATCAAACAGCACATCCATACTCTGTATACGTGCAGACACTCATAAACACACACCTCCTTACACAGGCCATTACCACCTAACCAACTTGTCTGAAGCAGCAAATAACATGTCAGAATTCCCTATGTGGCCACCATATTTACAGCATTACAGCCCGGCACACTCTAATGATGTGTTTTATCTCGCTGCTTTTATGGCTGACATCTCCCTGACACACATATAGAGACACACACCTATCCGACGCTCCTCACACATCTCATCTGATCAGCAATAGTAGGGACTTTCTCGAGTTGACCTTCTGATGGCAGACGTTTGACCTTGCCTTTCCTTGTCACTCAGGCCCTAATTCTTCAGGAAAAAGCCTCCTATGTTTATCGGGATCTCATTTAGATGGAGTAGAAGATCTAATGCCGAGCCAACGCTCATCAGTCACAGAGGGAGACAGGGTGGGTGATGGGTGTTTTCACAGCAGTCTGTCTGACATACAATTATTCAGCGAACGGGGGTCAGGATTAGTGGCCATTCTAGGGATGGGTCACAATGGTCAGCTGGTCGACTAGTGAGGTTGACCCGTTCAGGGATTTTGAAAACTCTTGTGAGGGAGTTTCTAATTTACACCATCGGTCAAATGTCTCTTATGCTCAACAAGGCTGCATTTATTTCATTAAAAAAATACAGTAAAAATATTATTACAATTTAAAAGAGCAGTTTTAAAATGTAACTTTGGGGTTTTTAACATTCTTCAGGGTCACATGATCCTTCGGAAATCATTGTAATATGCTGATTTGCTGCTCGAGAAACTTTAGAATATTTTGATAATATAAATGCAGTCTTGGTGAGCATAAAAGATTAGAAGAATCTTAATTATTTCGAAAGGTTGACTGCTTTCTCGTAACGCAAATATCTAATCCGCTAAATCGCAACTCAATGCAGCCGTATGAAATTACGACCTGTTGATATTCAAACTGAAAATCAGAATGGGGAAGAAAGATTATTTTAGTCATTTTAAATGTGGTCAGGCTGGTCTGAGTATTTCAGAAAATGCTGATCTTCTGGGATTTCATGCACTGCCATCTCCAGGGTTGAGGAGTAACGAAATACAAGTAACTTAGTTACGTATTTTAAATACAAAATTTGAGTGACTGTATTTCATTACAGTTACATTTGAAATGGGTGGTAATCAGATTACAGTTCCATCTGAAAAGTGTTTTAGATTACCAAAGTGATTACTTTGAGTTTTAATGTCATTTAAACAGCGATTGGTGATTCTCTGACTCTGACCGTCTGAAAAGCGGAGTTAAGTTTCATCAACATTTTAATACTTTTAAGAGGGATCATAAAAATGTTGTTATTTTTATTTAGTTCTGTCCTGAACATGAAAAAATGACTGAATTTATATTTTAAAAAAATGCTGTTAACTGAACTGTCCTGTCATGACCTGATGATCCACGACTGTTTTCATGTTTTGTGAGTCATTTTATAATTCACTCGTCACTGTGACTTTTTCTCACAATTAGTTTTTTCCCTCACAATTGTGAGTTTGCATTTCACAATTCTGACTTCTTTTTCTCAGAATTGTGAGATTTAAACTCACAATTGCAAGTTATAAAGTCAGAATTGGGAGATATAAACTTGCAATACTGACTTTATGAGTTAAATATCATGATTCTGACTTTTCTCAATATTGTCAGTTTATATCTCATAATTCTGACTTTATAACTCGCAATTGCAACTTTATCACGCAATCATGAGGGAAAAGTCAGAATTGTGAGATAAAAACTTGCAATGACCTTTTTTGTGTTTGTTCCACACTTATTAGTATTCCAAAGTATTCTCAAGTATTTAGATTAAGTTACTAAACTTGAGTAATGTAACGAAATACGATACAAATGACTTTTTAAAGCATGTATTTTGTAATCTGTAGTGAAATACATTTTAAAAGTAACCTATCCAGCCCTGGCCATCTCTAGGTTTTAGAGACAATGGTCTGAAAAGAGAAAATATCTGAAGAGGGGCAGTTTTGTGAGTGTAGTTGCCAATTGTAATTGATGCCAGAGGTCAGAGGAGATGAACAGACTGGTTCGAGCTGATAGAAAGGCAACAGTGACTCAAATAAACACATTACAACAGATGGATGCAGAAGAGCATCTCTGAATGTTCAACACGTTATACGCCATTACTACTCCTGTCAGTTAAGAACAGGAAACTGAGGCTACAATTTGCACAGGCTCACCAAAAATGGACCATAGAAGACTGGAAATATGTTGCCTGGTCTGATGAGTCTCGATTTCTGCTGGTCCCTACATTCAGATGGTAGGATCGGAATTTGGTGTTAACAACATGAAAGCATGGACATATCCTGCCTTTTATCAATGGTGTAATGGTGTGGGGGATATTTTCTTGGCACACTTTGGGCCCCGTAGTATAATTAAACAACGTTTAAACGCCACAGCCTACCTGAGTATCGTTGCTGACCATTTTCAATCTCTTTATGAGCCTAGTGGCCTAGTGGTGAGGGAGTTGGGCTTGTAACCTGAAGGTTGCTGGTTCGATTCCCACACCGGCAGGAATTGAAGGTGGGGATTGTGAATGAACAGCTCTCTCTCCACCTTCAGTACCATGACTAAAGTGCCCTTGAGCAAGACACCTAACCCCTAATTGCTCCCCTTGTAAGTCGCTTTGGATAAAAGCATCTGTCAAATGATGAAAAATGAAAAAAATATCCATCTTCTGATGGCTACATGCAGCAGAATAATGTCACGAAGCTCAAATCAGCTCAAACGGTTCTCTTGAACATCACAAGGAGTTCACTATACTCAAATGTCCTCCAGAATCTCAATCCAATAGAGAAACTTTGAAATGCCGTTGTACAGCTGACAAATCTTCTGTAACTGCGTGATGCTATCATATCAATATGGACCGGAGGAATGTTTCCAGTACTATGCCACAAAGAATGAATTTGACACAAACATTTATACAATGTAAGAAACATGTTGTTTGAAAAATGAAATAATTGGCTTTTATTGCCAATGGAAAAAAAAAGAAAAATGTGGTGAAGAGAAACTAAAAGTATGCACATTATAAGAGAGATGTGAGTTATGTGGTTTATTTTATATTTTATTTGAACTGTTAAAACCACTGTCAGTAGAATAAAATAACAAATCATTTAATGATTAAACTCATGACTTAGGACCAGTCTTTATGACCACTTTCCCCTAAGTACCCCCTTGTGCCCCCTGGGACCCCCAAAACCCTGGACAATCTTTTTATATATATATATATATATATATATATATATATATATAAAATTAGTTTTGGTCCTTTAATGAGCATGTTGTGCTTAATACATTTGTATAATAAGACGGGTATTTAAATTCATCGTAACATTGATGCTTTTGGACATTGCAACACATATGATGGCCCATTCTTAGAGACATTTTTTTTTTTAAAGTTGAATTTCTTTTGACTTTATCGCCAATGATCAAGGTCACCTGAATCCAGCCTAAGGCTTCCAGTTAATACAAATTATTCAACTATGTTCTGAGGCCACCTTGAGTCAGTTTGTTAATATGTAGTTTGCACATCCCAAGCAGTCACCCAAGGAGGTTCGCCACACTTCCTAGACTGTCTGGCTCCGTATAGCTTATATTTGTTCACATGATTTCATGGATGCATAACTGGAGATGATGGACTCTGAAGTAACACTTGAACTGAAAATGTGTAATATGAGCTAAAAATAAATGCTACACTTAAGTCAGTGAGTGTATTTATACCTTGATACTGTCATTATCAAAGTGAAAGAGTACTAACATACAAAAGTAAGGCTTTAATTTGGCCTAAAGCCATTTTTGCCAATTAATTGTTTCTCCTCTCGTGGCTTATTTGCTTGCAGAATAAGACAGAAAAGAAGAGGCACCATAAAAATAGAAGGAAAAAAAAACCCCACCAAGCTAAAAATAAAAGAGTGAGCAGCACATACTTTCAATAACCAACTTTTTGAGTTAACCAGCTCTGAGCATTTCACTGTATTTCAGTTTTCCATTCCAAAGCTCACCAAAAGTCCAGTGGAGTCTCTCAACCATTTGCTATCTCAACTCACAATCTGGCAGAAAGAAGCCACAAATGACCTTTTGTTTTAATTAAATTACTTTCAAATGCCCACTCCAGGCCAGAAAAGCTTACAAATGGAACAAACCCCACGTTCAAGACATGTAAAGTTCCCTACCGTTTGATGTTTCGCGTATTAAATCCCTGGTCTGGAGATCTTGACTGAGTTTACTGCCTGACTGTCTATTTTTAGCATTTCCTTCCTAAACCGTATTTGGTGGTCTCCACCTCCGCATGCTAATTTACCAGGCATAACAACAGTGAAAAGCTGGACTCAGCTGTCTGAAGTTATCACCATGCTTGAGTGTACAGCCAGGCTTCCTGACGGGGCCAGTAGGCTATTTACGGGAGCTTATTATGAAACACGGCGCCTTTTGCCAATGCAGATGCTTCCGAGCTGAAACTACTACTCTGCCAGAAGATGCTGTAATAATACAAATACTAGAACTCTGTCTAAAGTTAAACCATCATTGGTAGTGCTCAAATTCTGGTTGGATTTTGTTCTAACCTTAACCCTGACTGAGGAATAGTATTAGAGTGTTTCTTCAACTTCACAGCATATCCCAGGGTAACAGATAACTTTTTTATTATTATTATTATTAATGTAGTTTATTAGATGTAGATTACTTAAATCAGGGTTATTTTAGTTTTATGTATATATTAATGTTATGAATTAGCTTTTATTTTTAGATTATTCCATTTTCATTTAAGTTTTAGTAGTATTGTGAAGTGCCTTTGTTAGTAGTTTCTATTTTGCTTTAATTAATTATTAATTTAGTTTTAGTAACATTAACCCTATTAAACTTCTTCATAAAATCCTTAATTATAACACGTTTAGACTATTCCAATATTTTAAAAAAAATAGTGAAATAAGCATAAACCATTTCAACACTTTTCGTGTGATTATTTCATTTTCCAAAAATGATGAGCTTTGAATCATTTTCACCGTACTAAACCATTTTGCCCAAATTTTTAATAAGTTTGTGTGCTTGTTTACTGGCAGTGTCAGATAAAAACATGAGAAGGTTGGCATCAGCGTCTGTGAACTCAAATATGTGCCAATGTCATATACTCCAAGGCCCGGTTTCACAGACAAGACTTAGTCTAAGTCAGGATTAGGCCTTATTTCAATTAAGGCATTTAAGTACTTTTATAAATGTTCACTAGAAAAAAAAATGTATTACTGGTGTGCATCTTGAGACAAAACGTGACACTGACATATTTTAAGATATTTCGATGCAAGTTCCTTCGAGTTAAAACAGCTCAAACATACATTTTAGTCTTGGACTAACTAAAGCCTTATCTGTGAAACCGGGTGCAAGTGTTAGATCTAAACTAATAGCATTTGAGTCTTCCCCTTCCGCTTTGAGTCTAACACACCTTTCAGTCATTATTACTCCAATTCAATCCAAAGTGAAAAGAGCTCTCACCTTTCAGTCGGTGACAGGCTGACACTTTTTTGGGAATGCAGACTCACCTGTCCGCATCCTTTCACTGAGTTTTCCAATTAATTTCTCCAGTCGTCGCCACAGTCTGCTCCTTACCTTTTGTCTCCTCTGTAGTCCTCATATATTTCAGTCTCCGTTACTTTTTGTTGAGAGAAACAAGATTTAAGTCCAGTTATTTCACGCAAGTGCTGCTTTACTATTGAACTGAATCCGGCTGTGCCAATGAACTGCTTGTGGTTCACTTACCTTTGTGAGTCTGCATATCCTTATAGTAATTTAGTTTAAACTGTTTGTTAATGCAAAATTGAAAAAATGTTAATTAATTTTGTGCATGTAGGAAACACTAAAAATGATGTAGGATTTACTTTGAAACAATATTCACTCTGAAGCTGCTAATTAATTTTAGACAGAATAATGAATTAAACATGCAACTATGAAGTAGAAAGACTGAAATAGCATTCTTGTAAAACACTCAAATAGTTTTCGTTTCATTTACAACTCTGAAAAATCATTATGAACTGTGTGCATTAAATGCTAACTGTGATATTAGTCAGGGCAAGACAAAGTTATTTCAACAGTCTACTTTAGACATAAGTATACGTAACTTTGCAACTACATGTCAACTACCATTCATTAAAGTATTAGTTTATCTGCTAACACTTTATCTGTTGGGGGACCGTCACAATATTCTCCTGACTATAAATAACTTTACATGTCAATTTAATCTAACCTTAACTCTCACTATTAACTAGCTGCTTATTAGTATCGTATTACTAGGATATTGGCTATTTATCAGTACTTATTAAAGGCACAGCCCGTATTTTTGCCGCTAGGGGTCGCTAAACTCTTCAAAACAATAACAAAGTTGTAGATTGATGACGGAACATGGAACTTGTCATCATTCCAATGGATCTAATAATGTGTATGGGAAATAATGTTTATGGATGAGTGAATGCATGTTTTTTTAACATGACTGTGGTATGAACCAGGGCGTGGCCGAGAATCGTGGGCGCGACTGCTAATGAGAGACAGATCGCAGTGGCAAACGTAAGTCCCAGGCGATATAAGGGCATTTCATTCTACTGAACTACTCGCAAGTGCTGAAATACTACTCGTACAGGTCAGTTTATTTGACTAATTAAAACTGAGGTTTCATCTAACGCAACACTATCATACTAAACTACATTTGAGTGTGTTGAAAACTGAATTTTTTTTGGCTGTATGAGACTTAACGGTAAGCAAGATCAACATAAGATTATCATACTGATGATATTTTAATACTTCGTCGTGTTGAGCTATATGACATTGAAGTGCAAAACAACATTACAAAGTGTGAAACACTTTTACGAAGCTCGAGACAAATTTACATTTTGGAAAACTTTTTTACCTGTCATAAAACACAATTACATGGAGAAAACACTTTTACCAAGGACGAAACAAATTTACATTTTAGAAAACAAATTAACAAGACGAAAAACACTTTTACCGAGGACGAAACAAATTTACAATGACAGATTCTTCACGGAAAGGGAATGTCCCACGCACCGGAAGTGACGCGGTGAAAGGTGTTGTTGTTGTTGTTGGTGAGCGCGGTAAATTCGTGTTGTAGTTGTGGAGTAAATGGCGTAAATAAAGTTTATGGAGACCGAACGTGGACCGCGGCTGAGGAATGTTTTTCCCGTTTTGTGGAAAACACACGAGCAGCTTAACGCGGTTTAGCTTTACGTGCGGTCAGTGTTTGGAGTTTCTAAAAGACGTGGACCAGACGGAAACACAGGGGACGTCTCGACAGCCGGACAGTGCTAAGCAAAGCAAGTTACACTTCCGGTGTGTGGGACATTCCCTTTCCGTGAAGAATCTGTCATTGTAAATTTGTTTCCGGACTCGTAAAAAGTGTTTTGCGTCTTGTTAATTTGTTTTCTAAAATGTAAATCTGTTTTGTCCTTGATAAAAGTGTTTTCCCCATGTAATTGTGTTTTATGATAGGTAAAAATGTTTTCCAAAATGTAAATTTGTCTCGAGCTTCGTAAAAGTGTTTCACACTTTATAATGTTGTTTTGCACTTCCCGGCCACCGTAGATTAGTCTTATGCAGCCTACATTTTCTTACCTTGTCTAATAGCGTGCAAGAGTGCCGTCTCTGTCAAGTCGAAGTTTGTCGCAAAACTCTCATCATCTCGGAAACGTCACGCCGATCCTTGTTTTATTCCGCCTTTTGTCTCAAAGTTTGCTTGCCATGGTTCAAAATGTTTGAACGAAACAACAACAGTGTGCTGCTAGACGTTACACAGCTGTCCGTGTCTGTTGCCATGGTTACTATGCAGTACAAGCGGAAACCAGGGATAACGCAGATATTACGTCATTGACAGGCGACGGCACTATTTAAAATTGTGAATTTCTCTGAATTCACAAATTCTTGGAAACATTTAGGATAATGTAAGTACATAGCTGAACTAAAGATATAACACTGTGCAAGTGGTTTTTGGATATTTTAATATAATAATTTAACATATTGTGCCTTTAAAGCACATATTAATGCCTTATTCTGCAAGACAATATTCTTCATCCCTTAATCCTACCCAGTTCAAAAATGTAACTACCTTGCAATCTATTAATAAGCTGTAATTAAGAGTTTGAGGCAAAATTGTAGTTAAAGTTAGTTAATTGTGAGAACTGGACCATACACTAAAGCGTGACTCGGTCTACTAATACTCAAATGAGAGTTAGTTTAAAATTTGCATTACAAACAATGATATTAAATGCAATACATCATATAAAAAAACTAGTGGAAAAGTGTTTTAAGAGAGTTTACCGGGCAAACATTTCAACAACATTACATTTCAAAGCAAGAAAATACAACCCACAATTTATATA
The DNA here is from genome assembly GCA_037194245.1 of Opsariichthys bidens. NCBI lineage: Eukaryota > Metazoa > Chordata > Actinopteri > Cypriniformes > Xenocyprididae > Opsariichthys > Opsariichthys bidens. The sequence goes on from CM074313.1 coordinate 2,906,482, forward strand.
AGAGAAAATATAACTCCTAACTAAACGCTTTGAGACTGCAGAGCTTCACACATGAATGTGTCATTCAGAATATTCTGAATCCCTTTCATTTTTAGCCCGCAGTATTGTTTCCTCCGTATTTGTCTCACTGGTGGAAGCCGTGCCTCTCCTATTAATTGTCAGCGAGGGCTGGAGGGCCAGTGCAGGCAGTGTCTGGTTCATTGAATTATAGACACCAGCCTTCATTTTTATGTCTGGAGGTGCTTGGTGGTGATGTCAAGATGAGGGCCAGAGTTTCTGTTCTGTCGGTGTCGAGAGTAAAATGACACAGTTCTATTGATTTGGCTCAATGTTTCTACTTGGGAGGTGTCGCACATCATGAAGATACGTGCAAATAATACTCTCAACTTTTCTGTCTTTCGTTCCAACACGTTCTCTTCAACGAGAATATCACAGATTTAAATTTGTCCTCACTTTACCCCAGTGACATTTAAGCATCCAAAATGAAATGAAGGCTCTATTGCCTTCACTAAAAGCATGTGCAATGTTGGGTATAAACTGCTCTATTAAAGGTGCACTGTGTAGTTTTTTTGTCTGCTAGGGGGCGCTAAACAATTCAAAACCATAACAAAGGCGTACATTGATGACGCAGTTAATATGGAATCATGGAACTTGTTGTCATGCCGACGGATCTAATAATATTCATGGGGAAATAATGTTTATGGATGAGTGAATGCATGTTTTTCCGTGAACACTTGATCCCCTCATAAAAAAAAAAAAAAAAAAAAACGTTTCCTTCCCTTTTCCCTTCCTACTCTAGCTTATGGTACTGAGCAATGTATGAAACTTGTATTGTGAGCACTTCCTGTGTTATTTGCCAATTCATGAAGAATCGCTTGTTTGTTTTCCTCACTTGTAAGTCGCTTTGGATAAAAGCGTCTGCTAAATGACTAAATGTAAAATGTAAATGTAAATGTTTTTAACATGACTGTGGAATGAAGCTGGGCGTGGCCGAGAATCACGGACGCGATCGCTAATGAGAGACAGATATCAGTGGCACACGGGAGTCCCGGGGGATATAACGAAACGAAGATATTTCATTTTACCGAAGCACTCAAAAGTGCTGAAATACTACTCTTATAGGTCAGTTTATTTGACGAATTAAAACTGTGAGGTAACACAGCGCTGTTTCAGAAAGTTTGTCGCAAAGCTCTCGCCATCTCGGAAACGCCACACCGATTCTGATCCTTGTTTTGTTGTTTCTCCTTTTGTCCCAAACTTTGCTTGCCATGGTCTATAATGTTTGAACGTTGCCATGGTTACTGTGCAGCACAAGATTTCTCTGAATTTACAAATTCTTGGAAACATTTAGGATAATGTAAGTGCACAGCTGAACAAAATATATACCACTGTGCAAGTGGTTTTTGGATATTTTAATATAAAAGTTTTACATATTATACCTTTAAAAAAAAAAAAGTCACAAATATTAAGGAATGTGAATGACCTAAAACTAAAAAAACCAAAGTTAGACCAACAGAATTCCCCCCAAATGCGGTCCCAACTAGTCAAATACAGTTTTACGTGGTCCCAGGGAAGCACAAGACGATTGTTTCAGGGAGAACAACGTCTTTTTAATAACAATCTGGGTAATAGACAGTACACAACACACAACTTTGCACACACGAGAATGGACAAGGACTGAGGGAGAACACGTACAGGGAATATATATACAAGTGCAAACAAAGGGAGAAACAAGATAATTAACATGGCACAGCTGATGAAGATGATGACTAACAAAGAGCACATGTGACAGAGTCCAGGGGCCTCATTTATAACCGTTGCGTACGCTACTTCTGATGGGATTTATAAAAACAAACTTGACGGGAATATTTGCGCACTTTCACGCAAACTCTGACCCATCCGTACGAACAAGTAAACGGAACGATTTTAAAGTTTTTAAACCTTTTGATATACACATTTACATTAATATTCCACATTTATTAATGTCGATAAGCCCTAAAATTACATAAAGTCATTACGCAGAAGATAAACAAAAATGATATGGATTTAGATAATGGATGTGCTGCTTTTGATCACTTTTCCCGCGACACGCTGTTTTAATGACAGCGAGAGTGATAGGAGCACAATAATTCCTCATTTCATGAACAGTGATGCACGCTTACTGCGATATTATGAAAGACGACAGACGATTCGACAGTCGAACGGTCTATTGTCCGTTTGAACAGGTTCAATGATAATATTTTACTGTACACTCAAAAAAATGGAAAACAAGGAAGATTGTGGACTTTATATATTTATATTCAGTTTACTTATAATAATTGAATTTGTTGACTTGAAATGTTTTTGTCTATTAAGGTCCACGTAATTATGTCTTAACTGTACAAAATCTGTCTAAACACAAACCATTTATGTTAAGTAAAAAATTCTTACATCCAGAGGGTGGCAGTATAGTGCGACGCCAACTGCCATGGAACCCCAAAGAAGAAGAAGAGCAAGACGTGTCAGACTACACATGCGCAAAGATAATCGATTCTCTGCATACATGAGTTTTGACAGAGGGGCGTCTTACCTTTTCAACGGCCGTTAAAGGTAGGAGGTTATTTGTTTTTCCACCCGTTTCGACCTTTTTTATTTGTAATAAGAGATATATTTTTGGCATGCTTTAGTTTTAGAGAGTTATAGCGTCTTAGACATGCTGAAGTTAGCATGCTAATTTAGCCACGTGGCGCAGGTTGATGCGCGGCATATTTCAATTTCGTCGAAAAGTAATGAGAGGTAATTCATGGATTAAAATTCTTCGTCGCTACGATGGATTTACGTTAACTGGAGTGGTTCTACGACAGATTTTTTCTGTAAAAATGAATACCTGAACTGTGTAACTTTACTTATTTTTCTGACGGTAATGTTTAAGTTGTAAGTGACTATACTAATTCATAAAACTACAATAATATGTTTGCAGATGTATTTAAGATTAATTTAAATTTGAAAAACAATGCTACAGTAATTCTGTTGAAACTGCAGCACTAAGTTTAAACACTAGGTGTTACAAGATATGATAAATCCACCAAAAATTGGACGCATATGAAGTAAAAACATTAATAAACGGAGTAAAATTACATTTGTTTTTAAAAAGCAAACCCCAAGACACCCCAAAGACCCTGAGTGTGACTTTTTTTTAACATAAGATATCACATACTGTTTGTACACTGTACAAAGACAACATTGTTTGGGGTCCAAAAAGACCCCAAAGACCCTATAAGGGTTAATAAAATGATCAGTGAGTATACAAAATTGAGGAATCAGTTTGGAACAAAAGTTAGTAATCAAGCACTATTTTAAAACATCTACAGAGAACTGCAATGCAAATGAGCTCTTTGGAATTATGTAATTGGCTGGTGATTTCATTGTTGTCCTTTTTTGTGTGTGGAAAGGATTCAGATGACTGTGTTGCCCTGAGGGACCTTGACCAAGTTGTGTTAGGTATCTACAGAATTAATGCTGACGGAGGTGATGCCACCAGCACTTCAGTTGATGTTGGCATAGTGATTGAAGGTGTTGAAGTGCTTCATGACTTGGGAGACATCGCTTCTGCATGTGCACTCTTAATGGGTGTCATATATGGAATGAACCTCAGTTATCCTCAGGAACTGAAAGCATTCTTTGAGGTGCTTCAGAAAATCTTCCTCCAGCTGGATGCACCAGACTCGCAACCAAGGTGCAGATGTTTAAAAACAAACTGTATGAGTGACTTACTGTTTTCTCTTTTGTAAAACAAAATTTGATATACATGTGTTGATGAATAAAGGAACTAACAAATGTTGAGTTGAGTTTACTGAAGTAATTTGTGTGGAACCTGTTGACAAACTAGAGATAAGTAAACCTAACTAATATAAATTAAAGTTAGTGAAAGCATTTGATTAATTTTGATTAATTAAGCTTGAATTGAATGTTTTGTCATAAAATGATTAGTTTACTTTGAATAGACAAATATGTAATATGCAACTTCTAAACAAATTTGGTTAGTCCATATAACATAACTGACTTAAGTCAGTACAACTCAAACATCTCATGTTGAGCAAAAATAAGTGATAGTAGTTGGCTTGACTCAAAAATATTATTTCTCCCTAAAACAACCCCAATAAGTTAGATAACCTTGAAATATTTGTTTTCAACTTACATGATTAATTTTTGTGGAACCTGTTGACAAGAAAAAATTAATTAAAGTCAAGGTTTCATTTTTTTTGAGTGTACAACCGCAGCTGCAGGAGGTGTTGATGTCTATACAGGCATCTTCAAACAATTAGGAATAATACCACTATATTTGAAGGATACAACTTGAAGGAAACATTTATACGTTTCCTTTTTAAAATACTTTGTCAGAGAATTGTATTTACAAGTAAAAACCAGAGATAATAAAGATTAACAAATGTTAAAGCTTGGGTTGCTGAATATCCTTCGATCCCTTTCTTCAAAAGCACTTATTGTAAATGATACTATCACAGAAAATAATCTAGATGTGCTGTGTTTGACAGAAACCTGGCTAAAACCAGACGATTACATTACTTTAAATGAGTCTAGCCCTCAAGGTCACTATTATCGACACGAACCTCGTCGGAAAGGTAAAGGGGGAGGTGTTGCTGTAATCTATAGTTATATCTTCAGTATTACTCAAAAGTCTTTCAAATATAATTCTTTCGAAGTGAAATGCTTTATGTATCGTTATATAATGTAAGTGACAAATCCCATTTGACATTTGTGCTGGCTACTGTATACAGGCCACCAGGGCACCATACAGACTATTAAAGAATTTGCTGATTTTCTATCGGAGTTAGTACTGGCTGTGGATAAAATCCTTATTGATGGTGATTTTAATATCCATGTAGATAATGGAAAAAGACACATTTGGGGTTGGCATTTACAGATATTCTAAACTTTATTGGAGTTAGACAACATGTGTCAGGACCCACTCATTGTGGTAATCATTCTTTAGATCTAATATTGTCACATGGAATCGATATTGATGCCGTTGAAATTCTGCAGCAGAGCGAAGACGTCTCAGATCATTATCTAGTCTCATGCGTGCTACATTTAACCAAGGCTGTAAAACAGTCTCTCTGCTACAAAAATGGTAGAACTATCACTTCTACCACTAAAGATTGCTTTATAAATAATCTTCCTGATCAGTTTCATTGTCTTAGCAAACCAGACAACTTAGAAGAACTTGATGTTGCAACAAAAACTATTGATGCTCTCTTTTCCAGCATTCTAGACTCTGTCACTCCGTTGCACTTAAAAAAGATATTAGTCCAACACCATGGTATAACGAGCACACTCGGGCCTTTAAGAGAGCAGCAAGAAAAATCAAAATTAGAAGTTTTTCGTATTTCATGGAGAGAGAAAATGATTGAGTACAGAAAGCCCTTAAAAATTATATCCATGCAACTGTCTACTACAGTATCACATCAGACAGTGGATTGTAGTATCCCTGAGGAAAAATTCCTTTCATTCGTTGCTATTGGATAGGAAGAATTGTCTAAACTTGTTAAATCCTCGAAATCAACAACATGTATGTTAGACCCTATACCGACTAAGCTACTGAAAGAGATGCTTCCAGAGGTCTTAGATCCTCTTCTTAAGATCATTCATTCATCTTCATTACTAGGTTATGTATCAAAAACTTTTAAGCAGGCTATTATCAAACCTCTTATTAAAAAAAACACAACTTGATCCTATAGCATTAGTCAATAACAGGCCGATCTCCAATCTACCTTTTCTGTCAAAAATACTAGAAAAGGCAATATCATCTCAACTGTGTTCCTATTTGGAAATAAATGGTCTCTGTGAGGATTTCCCGTCAGGATTTAGATCGTGCCAATGTTCTGAGACTGCTCTCATTAGAGTTACAAATGATTTGCTCTTATCATCAGACCGTGGATGTATCTCTCTATTAGTGTTACTAGACCTCAGTGCTGCTTTTGACACTATCGAACACAATATTCCTTTGAATAGACTTGAAAATTATGTTGGCATTAGTGGAATTGCATTGGCATGGTTCAAATCATACTTATCTGACCGTTATCAGTTTGTAGTAGTAAACGAAGAGATGTCATTCCGATCACAAGTTTTTCACTCTGTTCATGCTACCTTTGGGAGATGTCATTAGGAAGTATGGCATTAGTTTTCACAGTTACACTGATGATACTCCGCTCTATATTTCTTCGTACCCTGACAAAACCATCAAATTCTCATAATTAAAGGATATAAAAAATTGGATGACTAGTAATTTCCTACAACTAAACTCAGAAAAATCAGAGATTCTACTTATTGGACCAAAACCTTCAGCACATAATAACCTAGAATACTATCTAACACTTGATGGCTGCTCTGTTAAGTCGTCTTCATCAGTTAAGAACCTGGGTGTGCTCTTTGATACCAGTCTTTCATTTGAAAGCCACATTTCTAGCATATGTAAAACCGCATTCTTCCATCTTAGAAATATATTTAAATTACGACATATGCTCTCAATGACAAATGAACAGTTTAGTTCATGGGTTCATGACCTCAAGGCTAGATTCCTGTAACGCTCCATTGGGTGGTTGCCCTGCTCACTTAATAAACAAACTACAGCTGGTCCAAAACGCAGCTGCTAGAGTCCTTACTAGAACCAGGAAGTATGACCATATTAGCCCGGTTCTGTCAAAACTCCACTGGCTCCCTATTAAACGTTGTATAGATTTTAAAATCTTGCTAATTACATACAAAGCACTAAATGGTTTAGCTCCCCAGTACCTGAGTGAGCGCTTAATGCATTATAGTCCTTCGCGTCTGTTACGATCTCAGAATTCTGGACAGTTGTTAATACCTAGAATATCAAAATCAACTGTAGGCGGTAGATCCTTTTCCTATTTGAAAGTGAAAGTGAAAGTCGTGACGTGTTGTCAAGTATGGTGACCCATACTCGAAATTGGTGCTCTGCATTTAACCCATCCCAAGTGCACACACACAGCGGTGAGTAGTGAACACACACACACACACACACACACACACAGTGAACACACACCCGGAGCAGTGGGCAGCTATTGCGACAGCGCCCTGGGAGCAATTGGGGGTTAGGTGCCTTGCTCAAGGGCACTTTAGTCGTGGTATCAAAGGTGGAGAGAGTGTTGTTTATTCACAATTCCCACCTTCAATTCCTGCCGGCGTGGGAATTGAACCCGCAATCGTTCTTGGCACCTAAACTCAGGAACGATCTTCCTAGCATTGTTCTGAAAGCAGACACACTCGGTCAGTTTAAATATAGACTAAAAACAAATCTTTTTAACCTGGCATACACATGACACATTATCAATTTATGTCTTCATATCCGTTAAAGGATTGTTAGGCTGCATAGATCAGGTCAGCCGGATCCGGGAAGACTTCCTATAACACCGGATGTACTCATTATATCAGAAGAAGAATGGCGTCTACGCTAATTTTTGTCTCTCTGCTTATCCCGAGGTTTACCATTTAAAGTGATTGTCTGAATCCGGGCCATGTCCGGGTCGGATGGGGAACCTGTGCGGCAGCAGCGTGGCCCTGGGGTGTTGGCAGAGACTGTGTCAACTAGTTCATCCCTTTTAAGGGCCTTACCGACACATCCTCCAGTGGCACAGATCCCCAGCAAACCACCCCATACCGACTTGATGAAAATATACTTTAACATCTTAAACTAGATGGAACTGAATTAAATATTTTGACTGTTGTGATCCCAAATCGAACTTATGACCGGTAACTCTGCCTGAGTTTCAAGCAAGTGTTCACTGTTGGCCAGAGGAGAACTGGCCCCCCGACTAAGCCTGCTTTCTCCCAAGGTTTTTTTCTCTATTTGTTGGAGTTTTGGTTCCTTTGGCTTGCTTAAGTTGGGGACACTTGTTTGATATTCAGCAGTGTTTTTGATATGCCTGCATTGGCGCCGTTGTATGCGAACTGAGCTGAGCTGGAGCTGTTTTCTGCTGATATACCTAAATTAACTAGACTAATAACTATTGATCTTTGCAACAGAATGTATCAATAATATAAAGAAGAAGCTGGACAATGACACCATTTTCTTTGGGAGCTGCTGTGCAGCCAAAATGATTTGCCAATTATTAATGTAAAGCTGCTTTACCACAATTCGAATTGTAAAAAGCGCTACGCATGTGTTACGGTGCGTGGTAAGGAACACTCCAGAATCAGTAGCATACGGAAATGTAGACTTTAATGAGTAACAGACAGGGAAAACGGAACACACACTTGAATATAACTGATAACCGACAAAGACTGAGGGAGAACACACGGAATATATACAGGAGCTAACAAAGGGGGAAACAAGGTAATAGACAAGACACAGCTGATGAGGATGAACTAATGATGAGTGACGGGACAAACCAAAACAAAGAGCACGTGTGGAAAAATGACACTAAATAGTCCAGACAGAAACACATATAACACTATGTAAGTAAAAGTGATTTGACTTGACTTGACTTCAGAAAATGTAAAAAAAAAAAGTTGATATTGGGATTTACTATAGGCACTTAAAAAAGAATATGGAAATGTTTTTTTTTTTCGTTTCTGTTTTCTTTCGGCTCTTGTCTCTATTGCTTTGATGTCAGCTTGAAACGGCCCCTCAGAAAAAAAAAAAGCCAAACTCCTGGAGCAGTGCCCATAGCTTTCCTGATTCTGTTATTTTCTCCTGTCAGCTGTCACGACTGTTGTAAGAACTTGACGTGACATAAGGTAGGCTTTTGTCAACTAAGGAATCCTAACAAGGCCCTGCCCATCAGGCTTAATTTATCTAACATGTATAGTATTGGTCCCTCATGGGCTTCTGTCCCTTATTCAGGCCTCGCAATATTCCAGCATCAGCAGAGAAAAATAGATATGCATCTTTCTATGGTACAATATTGGGGTTTCATCACACAGAAAACTGTCAAAACATATCAAAAACATTCATACTGAAGATAAAAGATTTTAAAGAAGATTATGCTTATTACAGGTGTACATAATCCTTACTAAGATGTATTTGTACTGACATATTTGTAGGTATCGTTCAGTGCAACATATTACCATAGTCATTTATATTAGATGATATCTATTCTCAGAGGGTGTTTGTTATGGATTAGGATATGAGAAATGAAATGAAGGTGAAAGCAAATGCCCTGGCCCTGTGTGTTTTTAAAATTGTCCTTGTGATGCAAACGAGTAGAAAAAAGTTGTTTTTTAAGCTCCATTTTCACATTTTTTTTCTTCATACCCACAAACTATATATATATATATATATATATATATTTTTTTTTTTTCCTGAAAAAGATTCTCAAAATTAAGTGACTTTTATGCCTAAAACAAGAACAAATATCTTCTAATGGGATAATAAAAATAAACTAGTTAGCATCATGGCTTCATTCTATGGGAATGCTTCACGTGAGCAGCACACACGCCTCGTCACGTCACATGTATCGACACTAGAGCTGCAACTAACGATTATTTTATACTGTCGACTAATCTAACGATTTTTTTTTCGATTAGTCGACTAATCTAACGATTATTTTTAATACTTTTTTATTAATCAAGTAATCTTTTTTTACGCAAGAAGTTAGAGCTAGCAGTTCATTGAGGTGTAGAAACAATGGGACACGCCATTGTGTAATAATACGATTTGATTTTGATTAAAAATAAGCCACTTATGTGTGGCAGAGCATGTGAGCGGAGCGGAGTATATATTCCTATAGAGCCGGTGAGCGCCTTTCTGCAGATTCCGCTCCGCTCGCTCAGGATCGCTCGCTCAACCCAGAATTCCCTGAACATCAGAGTTAAGAGGGAAGAAGCAGCCCTAGACCTAATTGAAAGGAGGTGTGGAGAAACTGAGTTAGCAAATTAATTTTGTGATGTTTCGCAGCATCATAGTGTTAATGAACATCGCGGCACGTCGATGCTGCCGTGAGCGCAGTTTAGATGATTAATAATGCGATGCCCGCTTTCCTCTCAGAAACAAAAACACAACAAATGTCTGATTTAATCATTGCGATGTTGAGATGTTTGACCAGCTCTACTCAATCTCCAGTCACGTCACGTTTATTTATAGTCTACCACTTTATTATATAGCTTATTGCTTTAAAGCCACAAATATTACAACTATCTATAGGCCAACTGTAATTGAGACATGTATTCAAGAACTTCATTAAAAAACAGAAATACATTGTTTCTGCCTCAAAGATCGCTCGTTTGTTATGCGACGTTTTATGGGTTTCTTCTCACGTAGGCCTATTAAATCCAGGCAACTGGTTGATGAAACATTGATTAAAATTAAGATACGATTTTATAAAAAACAAAACTTAATGAAGTGGTCAAAATCATGTCTGACCTGCTGCATGTCTCGCAATAGATTGCGCATCTGGTGTCTAACTCGTGCTGTTCACTTTTCATAATCAACAGATGAAATTAAAAAATATATATATGTTATAATATTTAAACATAAATATGAATCTAAATCGGCTATGTTTTCTTTAATCCTGTTCAATGAATGCGCGGCGTGTTCTGATGGATTTTACCTTAATGAAAGCGGAAGCGACTCTGTCATTTTTTGCCATAAAGATTAGTGAAAAACAACTATGAAAAACATCAAAACCTTGTGTTTTTGTAAAATAAAGAAAATAAACGGTGCGCTTTCAACTGTGTCTCCACCAGAATCTTTCTAAAACTCAAAAATGAACTGAAACTCAGCGAATAGCCTTACACAATCAGGAAATATATGTCTAAAGAAATAAAAAAGCAATTATTTAAAACAAATATTTTCCTGCAATGTACTAATCTGTATGAAATTAAAGATGCACAGTTTGCCTTATCATTAATGTGACCACACCCTCGCGCAGAGCACGATATTCATAATATATAATATACTCATATTATACTTATATTCATAATTCCCTGAGGCCATCTGTGCAAATGGTAAACGTCCCCAACAATACGTTAAAAAGCATCAACAAGGGCTTTAGTACAGTACATGGAAATTTCATGTCGGAGCGAATTTGAGCGAACGTCATTTAACCCGTGAGCGACACATGAGTGGATCCCTGATGTTCAGGGAATTCTGGGTTGAGCGAGAATTCTCAATTCTCCACTCCGCTCACATGCCAGTAGCAGAAGCCGCCATTACGCGGGATGAATGTAAACAGTGTTGATGCATTTGCCAATCAAGTATTTTGCCGAGTATGATGACATAGCGACACAGCATAGCACACCAGCTTCTTTGTCTTAGGCTCACACACGTGGCTTCATGTGGCTTCTTGTGTTTGTGAAAGAAAACCCTATGTGTGTTGTGAAAACGGAATAGGTGTTAAATTACAACATGTCAGGGAAAAGGTTCAGGAGATGATGCCATGTCCCCGCTTTATTCCAGGGGACGACTGGCATAGCATGTGTGTGTAATGTATGGTGAGGAGAATGCAAGGTCAGTCCTCGATAGGGTTGGGTATCGTTTGGGTTTTTTTCGATACCGGTGCCAAATCGATACTTTTAAAACGGTACCGGTGCCAAAACAGTGCCTGAACCGACACTTTAAAAAAAAGCCACAAAATGATGTTGCATGACTCGGTCAAGAATACCTTTTTATTGGACAAAAAAAGTTCTTTAAATTGAACAATATATTAAAAGTTTAAAGTATACATGAATATATAAGTAAATACAAAACACAACAACAGTAAAACCTAAGCCAACTAGCTCAACTACAATCATTTAACAGCTTCAAATTTCAGCTATTTTTTTGCAGAAATATGACCACATTTGCCTTCTCTGGCAAAATACGACACCGCTCCTGAATTATTGCATGTCCTGCACAGGAGAAAACTCTCTCAGATGGTGTCGATGAGGTCTGTTTGGAAGTGCAGACAATATGGGAAGACTGTCCCGCTCACTGGGGCTGGGGTCATCCACACTGATGTCCGCAAGCGGTCAAACACGGTCATATTCAACGTGCCCTCAAATGTTTCATTAGGTTTGACGTGTTTCCCCCTTTACACACAACTGTTGTAAAACATTTGCTGCTCGTCGCGGTGTCGGAATCCTTTCTGGTGAAATATAGCCACACTTTGGAGCGTTTAGTTTTAGACATTTTAATTTAAGCGCGTTTAATTTAGCTAGCTAAGCTAACGGTAGACCACCTGCTGCACTGCAGTCAGCGCCAGTGTAGTTGCTGCGCTTCACGGATGGTCTCACTTCCCGACGATTTGTGATTTGTATCATCAAAGCTTTCCGACGTTCACGAGAGTTTTCTCAGTCAGGAAATCATTTTTCCGAGCATTCTGACACCCCATGAAAGCAGTATTTAAATTTAACTAGCGATCAGGTGTGTTGATGAATCTGATGCTTCTTACGTCCGTGTCGTAGCACCAGAGGACAAATATTTCAATCACTTCAGGCATTTAAGTGGCACCGAAATGAGGCACCAACATTCGCATTCTGATTCGGTCCGGTGCATACCGGTTCTATAGGTTCAATACGGCACCGGGTTTCGGTACCCAACCCTAGTCCTCGAGGGTGCTGACTGTACTCATTGAGAAAAGTTCAATCTCTGCAAGCTCCGATCCCACTTTGCTCTCTTTGAGAGAGAAGAGAGCCAAGTTCCTGTAGACCACGGCTCACTTATGTCATGGGATGTCAGTTGGCTGATGAGGAGTGAAAGACGGGCAGTTGAGCCCTTTCTCTCACCTTCACCGACTCTGAGGACCACATTCTGGATCTTGAAGCTCCACAATTTCTTGGGACTGAACAAGGAACTTATGCTGTCTGTGTCTGATTCTGAAGAGTTGGATGCAGACAGACCGGAGAGTGCATTTAAGGAGCTGCTTGAGGTTGTGACTTGTGCTGTGGCCAAGCTGAATCTAGAGTAGCCTAATGAAAAGAGACAGGCCACGCAGTCTAAACTAGATGATCACTATCTAACATCTAGCCCAGAGCCAGCTCCCAGCTGCAATCTGTCTGCAATGCACTCATTGCGAAAAGTTTACTCTTGATCCCGCCTGAATCTCTTTGACAGAGATGTGAGCCAATCCCCTGGACCCCGTGGTGGCCCTTGTGTGTAAAGTATATGCAACAGCAGATCAGGCTGGTGCGCCCCTGCACAACATGGTGGTTTTGCATTTCATTTTCATTTTCATCATTTAGCAGACGCTTTTATCCAAAGCGACTTACAAGGGGAGCAATTAGGGGTTAGGTGTCTTGCTCAAGGGCACTTTAGTCATGGTGTTGAAGGTGGAGAGAGAGCTGTTTATTCACAATCCCCACTTTCAATTCCTGCCGGCATGGGAATCGAACCAGCAACCTTCAGATTACAAGCCTGACTCCCTCACCACTAGGCCACGACTACCCCTATTTTGCAGGCCTACCAGGTAGTGCCCAACAGGTTATTCACCCCATCTTCACTCAAGAGCGATTCAAACATTTGGCCAGTTCAGCTACTGCCAAATGCCTCGCAGTGGGTACTAATTCAGTTTGCTCCCCGTCCTACAAACCTCAAGATGTGCTCTCTTACATGAAGTAGTTGGGGTTGAAATTGAAGAGTGTGCTTTCTCCAGTTCAGAGAATTACTTTTCTTGGGGTGGTTTGGGACTCGACCATGATTGCAGGTCTTCTGCATGTGTAGAATTGATCCAAAATGCCATGAAAGATACCAAGCTAAGTCAGGAGCTCTTCGTTCTCATGGCGGCAACAACCAGCCTCCTTCCACTAGGCTTACCTCACATGAGACCATTTCAGTTCTGGCTCGAGAACAGTGGATTCCATCCTCTGGAATCTGGCTACACGCTCACATTGGCTATTTATGGATTCATCTTGTCACAGTTCGAATCCTCCACATTCAACTTAATTTCCTACCATTTCAGAGAGGAAATTATGAAATGGTAGGAAATTATTTTATGCGGAGAACTCTCCTCATGTGTTTGCAATTTGCATAATGATGCATTTACAAGTTAACGACCAAACATACCTTTACAGAAGGTCACAACGCTTATTGCAGATATAATGTAATTATATTTAAATATAATGGGGATAACATTGAATAAATATCTTTTTGGTTAGATAATGATTATTAATCACTCAAAACCCTTTATCTAAGCCTTTTATATAAAGTATCTCACTTAATTTTGAAATATTTTTCTGAAAAGAAGACTTTATACCTTAAGTCATTGTGCATATCAAGTAATCTTGATTTAAGAATGTTTATTTATACTGGAAAACAAGCAAAAAATACTGAGTGAGCGCAGTCTTCTCAGAACATTCTTACAGGCTTTGAGAGCACTCAAGCATTTTAATTGTAATTTGTAATGTCATTTTTTCCACATTATTTATTCATTTATTTTTATTTATTAATTGGAGGTTTAGGATTCACTGCAGTGATGTTAAGTTATTAGGCCGAAGACTAATCACCCATGTAACTAACAGAGCAGTATAGTTTGGGCATGTATATCTGTAATTGCTCTCTCACCATTTTGCATTTCCTCATCAAACTGTAATGAGTGTGCAAAAGGTTTCTAATAGACACTTCAAAGAGATAATAAAAGCCTCATCTAACAACATACATATGAATATTTCATCAGCTTGCTAACAACATGGCATAAAGCACTTGCAAAATGTGTCGGTTACATATGTAATCTTAGTTCCCTGAAGAGGGAACGAGACGCTGCGTCGAAGCGCTGTGGGAACGCCTCTGCGTGATTGCGTCATGAAGGATATATATGGAATTGGTCCAATGGTGTGACGGAACCTGAAGCAAGGGACCTGAAATTGGACCTGAAGCAAGTCGATCACAGGCATGCCAGAAGTACCGTAGGGCGACGCAGTGTCTTGTTTCCTCTTTAGGAAGACCAGCCTGCTGCATCACAAACATCTTAGATAGAAACTTCTGACAACAAAGCTTTAGAAGCAGCCATACTCCTGGTGGAGTGGGGCCCGTACCGTCAACGGGGAGGGCTGACCAGCCGAATCATAAGCAAGTGAGATGGCCTCAACCACCCACTTGCTCCTCCTCTGTTTAGACGCAAAGAAAAAAAACAAAATCAACCAGTAATGCAATCATCTGGTTTTAGCCAGTGTTCTGTCAAACACAGCACATTCACATTATTTTCTTTTTTTTAATCTTTTTCTTATCTTTTTTTTCATTTGTTTATCAGTTTTATCTCTGTTTTTTACTTGTCAAACATATTTTAAATTTTTACCATTAAATGGGTTTAGAAGTTTTTTGTACGTATTAATTGGCGGTACAGACACAGTCTCTATGTGATGATATTTAGGTGAAAAAACTCTTTAAGTGTTGGGTGTTTATTAGGGGTGTGACGAGACCCCTATCCCACGAGACGAGACGAGACACGAGATTGGGTTCACGAGACGAGATTTTTATAGTATTTTTAATAATGAAACGTATGAAGGGAAAAACTGAAAATCATAAAATGCAAAAATGTTGGTGCATTTTGAAATCATTCTTGTAATGCATGTCATTTTACTTCTATTTTAATGAATTATTTGCAGTAATGAGCATGAAGAAATCTCACTGAACTTCTTTCTATAGATTGAACATAAATTAAACAGTATAAATAAAATAAACACATAAATAAAAAATTCAAATAACACTTTAAGTGTCACTTTAACTGCAGTACAAAGTTGACCATTTCCCAGTCACTATTGATTGTGTGGCTGTAACTGTTATAAAGCTCTGCGTACACCGAGAAGTCCAACCGTTAACAGTAATAGCGATGCTTTCTGCCTCTTTAGGGGCCGTTCACATTTCACGCCTTAAATAAGCGTGTAAAGCGCAGGCCGCGTCGCTTCCTCCTACTTTTGCAAGCGTTTCGGAGCTCTCGCGCCTCTGTAGCGCCTGTCGTTGCTATGCAACCATGAACTGACGACCATGAGGAAGTTTCAGCAAGGGATAAATTGATTTTTAGCCCTTGCTTTAGCTTTACCGCGGCACAGGCGCGGCAGGAAAAAACGAGCGCGTCGCGACCGCATTCAATTTCCGCGATATGTGAACGGCCCCTAAGAGTCTGTACAACCTTTGCCGAGGTGTACGGCATAGTTTTCTTACAATGTTTACATATTGTTTGTGTCTTATTCTTTCGCCGTTTATTATTTCTACTGGAAAACCAAAATGTTTCTACACAAACGTCTTCAATAATAATTTCCCCCTCACACTGATAGCACGACGAGACAACTTTTCACCTCGACGAGAAATCTCGTGGTATGAGATCTCGTCACACCCCTAGTGTTTATCTGACTTCTGTGACGCGAGTCTGTTTAGCCAGTCTGTCTGCTTCCTGATCTTGAGTACAAAAAAATATCACATACTTTAAAACACCAGCCACACCTGCACCATCGTCACCAGATCGTCACGCTCCTCCCACTCGTTCACGGTACCCTGAGTACTGATCACCGGCAGCCGCACTTCATCATTACTGAAACTACTTGAGAGACACTCAAACTGCACTTCACTGCCTGGTATCGCCTTCACATACATGGACAGACCTCTTACCTACCTGCGTTATACTCACCTGCATTCCTGTCTGCCTCCAGCTCAGGGCCGGTTCTAGACATTTGGAGGCCCTAGGCAAAATTTATTTTGGAGGCCCCCCCTCCTAATAAAACACTGGAAACAAATATTATTTCTTACCTTTATAACATCTGTTATTAGAATTTATATATTTTATTTTTATATGTCCATATTAACTAAGGTAATCTCTTATTTGTATGTTGGGGATCCTATCATGTGTGTTTTGTTTTTTGTAGTAATTTGTTCAGAAATTTATGTACAGTAGCCTAACACACTCTACAGGGCTACAGTAAAATTCAGTAAATGAACATCATTCCTTAATCATTTTGTGGACGGGATTTCCCCCTCCTATTGATTTATTGATGTGGCATAAATACCTCAAAAATGCGCTATACACTCTTAAAAATAAAGGTTCCAAAAGAGAGTTTTTACAGTGATGCCATAAAAGAACCAGTTTTGGTTCTCCGTAGAACTTTTCAGTGAACAGTTCTTAATGGAACCCATTTTGTTTTTCTTAGTGTGAAGAACATTCTAAAAGAATCTAAATAAACTTTTCTACTGTAAAGAACCTGTTATGGAAAGGTTCCATGGATTTTAAAGGTTCTTCATGCAGATTTCAATAAAGAACCTTTATTCTTAAGAGTGTATAAGCCTACGCAAATCAACTGCTAGTGAAAGTGACAGAAACGAACTACTAAGCAGAAATAGGCCTACTTAATTACTTCATAAAATTGTACACTTATTTTTTTCATTAAATATAACAATATTTATGTTTTGAAATCTGAAAAAAGTATTATGTTAGAGCAGTAATGCAGATACTTTTTTGAAACAAAAAAACACTCTAGTGCTGAAATATTCTAGCTCTTTGACTTTGAATACAAACTTTGCTTTCACTTCAGTAACTAGTCGGCTCCCGACGCGATGTGATTCACTATCTGCACAAATTCAAAGTGTCTCTTTTAAACTCATAAACCGGCAAATGATTTATCCAGAAATGACGGCGATCGAGAGAACACGTTTATTTTTAGAAAACATTATAATCAGTCCAAACCAGATGATGACAACTCGCACACCTACATCACGAACTGCACTTCTTCACGTGCCTGTTTTCACTTTGCACTCCGCGAAGGATTTTCGTTTCGGCGCCATCATAATTCAATTCAGAAGTCAGTGAGATGCAGAAAAGTTGCCTTTTCGTATCTTTTTTATTTAGAAGGTTATATCTATATCCAATTGAAAAAGAGCCTAGAATTTTGCGCCCCCATGTTACGGTAATGGAGGCCCCCCCCCTCCATGACCGAGGCCCTAGGCCACTGCCTGCTCTGCCTATAGGTAGTGCCGGCCCTGCTCCAGCTAAGTCGTCATATCAGTCATTTCATGCCCTTGATCGTCGTGCACTTTTCCAACATGACAATGATCCTAAATGTGCATTTAAAGCCACTGTTGGATTTCTGAAGAAGAACAGGGTGAAAGTGATTCAGTGGCCAAGTATGTCTCTTGATCTGAACCCAATCGAACACCTATGGAGAATTCTGAAGAGGCAAGTTGGGTATCAATCTCCATCCAGCAACCATATACCTATGTATATAATAAAATTTGATAAATTGTGACTGGATGGTAATTTTGTTCTACGTTGAGCTTGGCTACCTTTTGATTTGACTGTTCTCATGTGATAAAATAATAACCATTAAAGTAAAGAATTTAGTAAATTTTTAGGGAAGATGAAATACGAGACAAAACTTTTTTTTTTTTTTTACCTGGCATACACATGACATATTAACAATTTATGTCTTCATATCCGTTAAAGGATTGTTAGTCTGAATAGATCGGGTCAGCCGGAACTGGGAACACTTCCTATAACACCGGATGTACTTGTTACATCAGAAGAAGAATGGCGTCTACTCTAATTTTTGTCTCTCTGCTTATCCCGAGGTTTACCATTTAAAGTGATTGGCTGTATCCGGGCCGTGTCCGGGTCGGATGGGGGTAGCGTGGCCCTGGGGTGTCGGCAGAGACTGTGTGAACAAGCTCATCCCTGTGAGGGCCTTAACGACTCATCAGCCAGTGGCACAGATCCCCAGCAAACCGTCCCAAACCGGCGTGACAAAAAAGAACTTAAACTAGATGGAACTGGATAAAATATTTTGACTGTTGCGATCCCAAATCGGACTTTCCCCTGTATCTCTGCCTGAGTATCGGACAAATGTTCACTGTTGGCCAGAGGAGAACTGGTCCCCGACAAAGCCTGTTTTTTTTTCTCCATTTTGTTGGAGTTTTGGTTCCTTACCGCTGTTGCATTTGGCTTGCTTAAGTTGGGCACACTTGCTTGATATTCGGCAGTGTTTTTGATATGCCTGCATTGGTGTCGCTGTATGTGAACTGAGCTGAGCCGGACGATTACGTCACTGTTTTCTCCAGTGCTGATATACATAAATTAACTAGACTAATAACTATTGAACTTTGCAATGGAAATAATCAATAATATAAAGAGTAAGCTGGACAATGACACCTTTAGCAGCTTTACATTAATAATTGGCAAATAATTTTTTGGCTGCACAGCAGCTCCCAGACAAAATTTTGGGAGCTATTGTGCAGCCAAAGATTTTTTCCCAATTATTAATGTACTGCTTTGCCACAATTTGGATTGTAAAAAGCGCTATATAAGTAAAGGTGACTTGACTTGACTTGACTAAAGTGGTGAAGTGTACTTGACTGTGGAAAAGTTCTCAGCCACACCCGATCTTTTTCTTTATAGGTGACATCACTTTGAGTTTTGTTGTAGCTACGGAGCTCTTACTGATGCTTTCATGGTGCATTCTTGGGCTCTAGCTTGCAACTTTGCCAGATGTTCTGTGACATCGTAAGATGGAGCGGTTGGAGAAAGATTTTGTCCATTGGCCCCTGTAATTTTCTCCATTGGTGAAGCTCGGCTGGAGACATACTATTGGTTTCTTGTACAGCTGAACTGATGGCAAACCGTAGCTCAGGTAGGTGTTGGTCCCACTTTTTATGATTATCATCCACATATGTTAAAATCACCTGTTTTAATGATCTGTTCACTCATTCTGTCAGGTTCCTTGTTGGGAGTTGACTTGAAAGAATATTTTCTGCAACATTGATCTGCAGCCTACTGGTGAATATAAAATCCAATCCTAAGACTACAGAGTACGCTGGAGCTTTGGAGGAAAGGATGGCTCCAAGTATGGAAAAGACTTGGTTGTGGAGTGTTATTTCTGCATTTGTTCACCCTACAGGTCTCACCATTTGCCAAGTAGACGGATCCAAGGGACCAAAGGCAGAGAGGGTCAGAGGAGACCAACTCTCTCCATAAGCTTTCATGTAAACGAGTGTAGCTTGCCCCATGTCAACTATAGCCTTTCCTGTCCAGAGGCCAATGGTTATAGGCACAAATATCTGTTGAGGTCATGGCAGATGGTTGGGTTCGGGGTGTGACAGTCAGGGCATTATTGGATGGTATTCCTCCTGTCTTCTGTGAGGGAAAAGTTCTCTTATTTCCAGCAGATTGATGAGGACTTTGAGATGAGGCGGAGTATTGTGGAACGTTTCCAGGTCGATGCTGACCTTTACATCTCCAGCATTGTACGGCTGGTCTTTCAGCTTATCGATTGGAGGTAGGCTTAAGTAGTGTAGGTGACGTTACTGTCCCATCATCATAATACAACTGTTGGGCATTGTCTTTTTTCAGGTAATGACCAAGTTTTACCATTTCATCCACTGTACTTACTCTGCTGTGAAGTTGACTGGTAAGGTAAGGCTTAATATTGTTTAGTATCATTTTGACTAACTCATTCTCTTGTCAGTGAAGGTTTCCAGTGCTTGCATAGAGCTCTGTAAGTAAAAGCAAAATCTCTAATGGGCTCTTTTTGTCTTCATAGTCTTCAGAGAGAAATCCTGAGAGAAATGTGGTCTCAAACTCATTCCAGGTGCTAACAGTAGACCTAGCCACTTCCCACCAGTCCTGGGCTGCATAGAGGACAGTGCAAAAGGTTGCCAGAATGTCTGCTTCATCCAGAGGGTGTAATGATAGTGCATTCACTTTTCCTCAGTTCTCCTGTTACCATCACCTTTAGGGCTTTTGTCAGTCGTTCAGTGTCATCTCCTTCATTTTGTCTCTGAGCAGTGATCCTGTTCTGAAGCTGCTGGTGGTTGGATTTAATCTTAGCAGTCAAGGTTTCAATCTTGGCATCATGCTGTGAAGTTGTAGTTGCAAGTTCCTTGGTGAGTACTTTAAAAGATTTGTCCTGCTGTTTGAGACAATTCAACAGGATATCCCAGTTCCCTTGTACTTGCTCTGACAAATGATAAATTCCTCTGCCAGGAGTTTGGAGAAATCCAGGCAACTCCTGCTGTGTTCCTGAAGGAGGCGAAGTTTCCATGGAGGGGCACAACTGCATGGTATCGGTAAGGAGGGAGCATTTTCCCTGGTGGAGAAGTGGCAAAGCGCATCTGGGCTCTTGAAGGAGGACTGGGAAATTGTGTGGGTGTGCAGTAGAAGGTGGGAACACGAAGTGGTTGTAGGGGTTCTTGTGGGGTTTGTTGCACTAGGGCCCAGATGAGTGTTGCAGTATCTGGAAGATGAATTGCCACAAAAGTGTATAGTGTTTGGAAGGTGTTGGCCATGGTTGAAGTGTGTGTAAATGGCAATGATCAATTTTGAAATGTTAAAATACAAATCATCAAAGAAAATACTAATAGGCCTGTGTAAATTCTTTGGGAAACATAAGGGATAAGGGAAAATAAACTACAGAATGATTACACATTCAGAATTTTTTTTTTTTCCCACATAATTGACCCAACAGTTCTGGTACCTGTTATATTGTTAGTCACACCAGTTCCTTTACTTGAATTACTTGACATGATTTTCCAAAACAAACAATTCAGTTCACTAAAGTTCAAATTATCACAAAGTGTTCAATGTCCAACCTGATAATGCAAAAGTACAACAGCAAGTACTCAAAGATCACAAATTCAAAAACCAAGTTCAAAGTCTTTAGTTTGTTATGTGCTTCAATTTTTTAACGAGCAGTTACTTTGCTATGATGGGGCATGAAACCTGACTGAAATGTATTATAAATATTTTATTTTATTTTATTTATTTTTTTGTAAGACGGAGCACAATTAAGCAGACACAATTTTTTCTAATATTTTAGACAAAAATGAAATATTTGAAATAGGTCTGTAATTTGGCAATTAATTTCGTGGTTTCTTAATGAGAGGCTTAATTATATTAAATAGGTTTACCATTCATCATCTTGCTTGGAGCAACAGTATTATTGCTCAAACACAGCTTCATGTCTTTTCCTATTGACTCAAAAGAATGTGAGGGAATACTAAGGGATACTAGTATGGTGGCACAGTGGCTTCACTTTATCAAGCAAGTGTCCCCAACTTAGATCAGTGGGGTGGAACTAACGCAGAAACAGCAATGACTGTGTCATTGACTTGAATATGTCATTAACTAGAGCTCACCTATTACAGTCCCTGGTTTGATTTTAGCAAATCTGTTTGAGCAAACACAGATAACATGATTAATATTCACCAAAAAAAATCTACTAGCCAATGCCAAGGTGTGCTTAGAGGGTTGTCATTACTACTAAACAATGTTGTAATATTAGTTTGAAATTTGAAAAAAAATCATTTCATCTGTTTATTCAGGTGCTGATATTTATATTGGCAAAGAGCAAGATGAAAATCTGATAGCTTGTAATGTAAGTCAATGAAATCATTTTACCAGACTATTTAAAATGTCTCCCAATAATGTCTTAGTAAGATGATATTTAAATGCTTAGTTTTATGATTGAAGCTCTGTAGTTTTAATTGTGGGAAGCAAAACATAATTAATTCAATGCAATACAATGATCGTGTACAAATAAACATCAAAAGCTTGAAGTATCATATTTGATGCTCGCATATTATTTTTCATAAAATGATGGATATTGAAATAAAGCACTAATTTGCTTCAGTCCAATAAGTGATCATCTTGAAATATGATGAACAATATAAAAGTTATTCTTACTTTTACTGAATAAAAATCATTAAAGATTTCACAGCACAACAGACCATGGCCTGAAGTAGGCCAATTATTAATGAAGTTAAATCATTTTTCATCAATTACACCATGGGTCTTCCACCGGGGGTCCGCGGCAGTATTGCAGGGGGTCCGTCAATAAATGTTTGATCACAAATAATAAAAAAATAAAACGTGTAAAAACATCACAAAGTCAGTACCCTTCACCCTTTTATCACTAAAGTACCCTTGAGCAAGACACCTAACCCCTAATTGCTCCCCGGGCGCTGTAGCAATAGCTGCCCACTGCTCCGGGTGTGTGTGTGTGTGTGTTCACTACTCACTGCTGTGTGTGTGCACTTGGATGGGATAAATGCAGAGCACAAATTTCAAGTACGGGTCACCATACACTTTCACTTTCACTTTACCGTTTTGAATATCAGTCATGCTGATCACGTGCTTTATTCCACTCCGCTCATGTTATTATGAAAATATTCGTGCGTTCGAGTGCTCAGGTAAGATGACGTGAAATTAGAACAACCTTATTTGCTTCCTTTCATAACTTTTGCTTTATATTCTCGTGAACTGACTCGTTTGCTTTACTGAACAGCCAATCAGAGTTCTCTCTCACTCGCCGACGGCCCGACGCCGATTCAGCATGTCAAATCGGCCGAAAAATAGCCGATGAGGACCAGCCGACGGTGCGGAACACACTGAGAAAACTTAGTCGGCCGACGATCAAAAACTGCCCGACGGCCGACCGTCGGCTTGGTGTTTTTCGGGCTTTAAGTTGAAGTTCAGAGAAATGTCCACCTGACAATAAAATTTAAATGTATGAAACTGCAAATCTATTAAAATAATTGTGATTAAGACAAATGTGAACTTAATAAATTGTGATTTTAATTCCTACATGTTTGTTGTGATGCATAAATCTCTTTAACTCTGAAAATATAGCCTATAGACAATGTACAACAACACAGTTCTAATCTATATTGTCTCAACATAATATTACTATCGTTATATGATTGATTTCTATTAATATCAGAGGCTGTTTGACACATTTTGTGTGGGGGGGTCCCTGCCCCGTGTCTCGCTCATCTAAGGGGTCCTTGCCCTGAAAAACGTTGAAGACCCCTGAATTATACTAAAAGGCCTTTTACTTAAAAGTTAAAAGGTATATACTATCAATCAGAGGGCAGAGCTTATATATATGACTCAAAACTGCTAAGAGGTAATTAAATGTAACAAATCATGTAAAAAATGGATAATCTTTGATTTAAAAATTAAACATTTCATCAAATTTTGATATTTGCCTTAATCTTTTGAACAACTTAGAAGATAATATTCAAACTACATTTAATAAAAATGATCTATCAAATTTATAATAACTGTAAATTACATGTCATAGCACCAAAGTCAAATTCAAATTGACTAACTACAGGGACTTATCTCAAGATCACTCATTCAATATTTAAAATTTTTGCGAAAATTGTGAAAAATAAAGATCAGTCAAGAACAGAAAATTACTGAAAATATTCAAATCAGGAATTTCAGAATCAAAAGAGTATTGAAGTACTGAAGTATTTGCTTAATTTCCCTGATCATTGTCATTTAATTTCAGTGAGTCAAAAGCAAATTTATACTCATGCATGTGCGTTGTTTTTCAGTTTTATTTCTACAATTAAGAATACACTTCCTAAATTGTTTAAGACAACTGAAAAGGTATCCTAACCTAGTTAGGAGGTGCAAGGTGGTTATGTTATGCACAGAGGTGGAGGCCACACGCTTTCCAAAACAGAATGAATGTGTTGGATTGATATTATGGCCGGAATTTGGGGCGATGATTCATACTTGAGTGAACAAGTGAAATCCATCAGCCTAATTTTTTTTTTTTGCATCACTTTTTGTTTAATGAATATATTAAAGGGTAGCAGTTATTATGTTATTAGGTCTTCAACAACTAAACGTTGATAAAGAAAACAACCAATTTTATCATCAATTACTTCAGTGTGTGTGACTTAATAGTAGCATTTAATAGCAAAAGAAAATGCATTTATATGCATTTATTAAAATGCTTCAAAGAAGATCAAAAGCTTATAAGCATAGAATTTTATGCAGGGTGATGCGTCAGAAGCTTTGACAGATTGCTTGTGGTGTTTAATGTGGTTAAGAGACGTTTATCCCTAGAGCATACCTTACAGTGCACTGATATATTCTCATCTGTAAATATTATACATTACAATTCCGTTTCACTAAATGCCTTGTCTTTACTGCAAGTAAGTTGCCATTAAACTTCATAAACGAAGTGTGTACACGTATGACAACAAGCATAAGTAAATAATTTATTTTGGCAAAATAGTTGAATGTCAAATTTATATTATATTGTATCTAGTTTTATTTAAAATCTAGCATGTTATGCAAGTAATTATATTTTAATTAGAACAATTAAAAAAACAAGTTTGTTTATCTATATTATCATTTATAATTTAATGGTGTAAATTGATCCTCTACATTAAAGATATGGAAAACAGCTCTCTTTTGCTATAATGATTATAATATCTACATTATTCTAGACTTCTAACACTATTCACTTAATTTAGAATGGCTTTATTTTTAAAGTAATAAAAAGAGAGGTGGAACTACACTTTTTGGACTATACAGCTAAACAACAACACACAAATAGAACAGGCATTGAAATGTAAACCAACAACCAGCTATGAATACTAAGGGTGTGTGCGGCAGAGATAATGTATCTACCTTAAAAATGATTTGTATCTATATTCAGATAAAATAGGAAGTACGCTGTTTTATCCACGCACACACACACACACATATACATCATACTATATATATATATATATATATATATATATATATATATATATATATATATATATATATATATATATATATATATATATATATAGTGGGTACGGAAAGTATTCAGACCCCCTTAAATTGTTCACTCTTTGTTATATTGCAGCCACTTGCTAAAATCATTTAAGTAAATTTTGTTCCTCATTAATGTACACACAGTAGCCCATATTGACAGAAAAACACAGAATTCTTGACATTTTTGCAGATTTATTAAAAAGAAAAACTGAAATATCACATGGTCATAAGTATTCAGACCCTTTGCTGTGACACTCATATATTTTTACTCGGGTGCTGTCCATTTCTTCTGATCATCCTTGAGATGGTTCTACACTTTCATTTGAGTCCAGCTGTGTTTGATTATACTGATTGGACTTGATTAGGAAAGCCACACACCTGTCTATATAAGACCTTACAGCTCACAGTGCATGTCAGAGCCAATGAGAATCATGAGGTCAAAGGAACTGCCTGAAGAGCTCAGAGACAGAGTTGTGGCAAGGCACAGATCCATAATCCTTAAATGGAAGACGTTTGGGACGACCTGAACCCTTCCTAGAGCTGGCCGTCCGGCCAAACTGAGCTTTCGGGGGAGAAGAGCCTTGGTGAGAGAGGTAAAGAAGAACCCAAAGATCACTGTGGCTGAGCTCCAGAGATGCAGTCGGTGGATGGGAGAAAATTGTAGAAAGTCAACCATCACTGCAGCCCTCCACCAGTCAGGGCTTTATGGCAGAGTGGCCCGACGGAAGCCTCTCCTCAGTGCAAGACACGTGAAAGCCTGCATGGAGTTTGCTAAAAAAAACACCTGAAGGACTCCAAGATGGTGAGAAATAAGATTCTCTAGTCTGATGAGACCAAGATAGAAGTTTTAGGACTTAATTCTAAGTGGTATGTGTGGAGAAAACCAGGCACTGCTCATCGCCTGTCCAATACAGTCCCAACAGTGAAGCATGGTGATGGCAGCATCATGCTGTGGGGGTGTTTTACAGCTGCAGGGACAGGACGACTGGTTGCAATCGAGGGAAAGATGAATGCGGCCAAGTACAGGGATATCCTGGACGAAAACCTTCTCCAGAGTGCTCAAGACCTCAGTGTGGGCTGAAGGTTTACCTTCCAAAGACATAATGACCCAAAGCACACAGCTAAAATAACAAAGGAGTGGCTTCACAACAACTCCGTGACTGTTCTTGAATGGCCCAGCCAGAGCCCTGACTTAAACCCAATTGAGCAGCTCTGGAGAGACCTAAAAATGGCTGTCCACCAACGTTAGCATCCAATCTGACAGAACTGGAGAGGATCTGAAGGATCTCAAAAGGTGCGTCTACTAAATACTGAGCAAAGGGTCTGAATACTTAGGACCATGTGATATTTCAGTTTTTCTTTTTTAATAAATCTGCAAAAATGTCAAAAATTCTATATTTTTCTGTCAATTTGGGCTACTGTGTGTACATTAATGAGGAAAACAATGAACTTAAATGATTTTAGCAAATGGCTGCAATATAACAAAGAGTGAAAAATTTAAGGGGGTCTGAATACTTTCTGTATATATATATAAACAAACCAGTCTCGTTGCTTAAACGTTCCATTCCATGCTCATCTGGCCAGCTGGTTCATTTTCCATTGTGGGGCTGAAAACAGAGCTCTTTGGAATGTAATTTAAATGCATCAGTCATTGCCTTGATAACACAAAAGATTACAAATGGTATGAGATGTAAATAGTGACCGCATTATGGAGGATGATCAGATATTTATTTTAATTTTATTGTTAACTTCTGTTTACTTTGCTCAAATAAAGTGCTTGGCCAGCAACAGAGAAGCCAGGCAACAGACAAGTGAGCAATCCTGAGTGCCATTTTTAGAACCATTCAGCCCAACGGTGGAGAAGCAGAGATTGTGTTTAAATAGATAATTATATATATTACTATAGATCTTATTATATTTTCTATGTATATATGTATGGGTATTCAGTATCTTAGTTAATATTTAGCCTACTCGCTGCAATGCTCTGATTTCTCAGAGACATGTGTAGATGGCATGGCAGATATTTATCACTTCAATCAGTATTCCAAAACATTACTGACTTAGTTTGCTTCGACACAGAGCTGTGGTGCACATGTGTGTGAAAAACTTGAATACAACTTGCTGTCACAGGTTAGTTCCACTATGGGGTAAGTAGAGGATCTGTGAGCAGCAGCATTAATTTATTAAACGAAATAAAACAATATACCCCAACAGGAGAACTAGAGAAACAAAAACTAACCTAACTAACATAGACAACATCGGGCAAATAACTGAACAAACCAAGAGCATTGAATACACAGGATTACGAAAAACTCAACAAGAAACAGGTGCACAACATAATCAGTTACAATGGAAACTAGTGACTAGGACAAAAAGAAACGGGAATGAAACACAGGAAAACAAGGAAATACAAGCTAAGTGTCCATAACCATGAAACTAAAACTAACTGTGGTATTTGCAACATTTCCTAAACTTTTTCTCATTCCCCGTCTTCTCTTGAATATTATACCAATAAAAAGTGGCAAAAAAGGTCACTGCTAAAAGCGATTCACCCATAATTTTCAAGCACTATAATCTCTACTTGCAAAATAATCAAAATGGTTTGTGTGAACTTTTGAATTTACTGGGGGGGGGGGGGGGGGGGGGGGTTGACTTCGACTTCTATTGCAACTACTTAGTTTTTCAACTCAGACTTAAGTTGGCGACACGTCCTCTCAGCTTGAGCTATTCAAATCTAGCTGTACTTTCAGTCTGGTACATTGAGCAGATAACAGAAAGCATCAAATGGGGAATAAAACAATTGCACCAGTCTGATGTTGTTGAAAACTAAAAAGTGCAAAGACAACTATGCGAAATAAAGTGCCCTCAAAAAATACAAAAATTTGAAAAGAGACCTGTGGGGGCTCAGGGATGAATCAAATCAAATCTGAAAGCCAATGACTTGGATCCATAACTGAACTCTTATCTTGACAGGATGTTTCTACTTATTTTTAAACCATAAGCCATTGTTCTACAACAGGCCTCACAGATACTTACAAACTATTCTGGGTCTGACAACCCGTGGCACACAAGAACCATCTGAACAAATGCGCATTGATGCCAGAACACCTACATACAGTATCATAGCTAAAATGACAGCAGCTCTGGGAAACTTCAGAATATCTCTTTTCTGCTATCTCAAATATGCACCGATTGAATGAGAACTGGTCACATATGCTGTATATGCCCATATAGAATACTTCATGTTCTCACAGCATACACCTTTTGAGCTTCAATTTGGCTGCCTGTTACAATCGGTCTGAGTGTCAAGTGCATAGATGTCACAGATTATCATCTTCTAATGTCTTCCACTTCCTATCTACGCATTATATCAATCCGTTAACACGCTAACATGGCAACTCGGAGGGGGGAATAGGAAAGAAAATGAAATGTTGGAGTATTTGAGCTTGAAATGTGGAACTATGTTAATTATTGAGTGTGGCTCACAAGATTCATACTGTCTTGGGAGTGAAGTGTGCTAGGAGTAAATAATTAAAATGTAGCTAGAGGGTGTAGAAGACATTTTATGCCAAACACTGAGATGTAACTATAACCAAGACAGATATTTTTACCCTGCTTAGCTGCATTGAAGAGGAAAAGTTGTGTGTGTTATGACCCTACACCTTCAATGTGAAATGCCATGTAAGTTTTACAGAGTTTTGGATTCAAATGGTCATATGAAGAACATTGTAAAAGAAAATCTAGTTTTATGGATATAAAATAACATCATGATTTTCACATTAAGTGGCCTTCTCATTTACACTCCAGAAAAGCCTCAATTAAAGTGATGGTGGTTATGTTAACTAATTGCTTTCATCTTAAAGGTAGTCGTGGCCTAGTGGTGAGAGTCGGGCTTGTGACCTGAAGGTTGCTGGTTCGATTCCCACGCTGGCAGGAATTGAATAAGCAGCACTCTCTCCACCTTCGATACCATGACTAAAGTGCCCTTAAGCAAGACACCTAACCCCAATTGCTCCCCTTGTAAGTCGCTTTGGATAAAAGCGTCTGCAAAATGATGAAAAATGTAAATGTAAAAAAATCTTTCATTTGCTATTTTTAATATAAATAAATAGCATGCTTAGAATAAATAGCAAATCTTATATCATAATGAGTAATTTTATTTCTTTTTTTATTTTTATTAAGTGAAAATAGTTATAAGTTAGCAGTGCTTAGTGTTTATTGTACTGTCTGACTGCAGCAGGAAGAAAAGACCTGCGGAATATCTCCTTTACACACCGAGCGAGATTTTAAAATCTATACAATGTTTAATAGGGAGTCAGTGCAGTTTTGACAGAACCGGGCTAATATGGTCATACTTCCTGGTTCTAGTAAGGACTATAACAGCTGCGTTTTGGACCAGCTGTAGTTTGTTTATCAAGCGAGCAGGGCAACCACCCAGTAGAGCGTTACAGTAATCTAGTCTCGAGATCATGAACCTATGAACTAACTGTTCTGCATTTGTCATTGAGAGCATATGTCGCAATTTAGATATATTTTTAAGATGGAAGAATGCGGTTTTACATATGCTAGAAATGTGGCTTTCAAATGAACAATTGGTATCAAAGAGCGCGTTGCTGACCGACGAAGACGAGAGCAGCCATCAAGTGTTAGACAGTTAGACAGTTCACTCAGATGTACGTCATTTCTTACATTGTACAAGTGCCCACTAATGCCGGAACCCTTCCAATGCGTTTAAATAAAATGAAATAAGCCCTTGATCACTTGGAATCTGGAATGTAGCTGATTTATTAGGTACAGGTTTTTGTTGTTGTTTTTTGTTATTAATTTGTTTTATGTACCATTCTATAGGCCTGTATGTATGATTGGGAGTTGAAGTAAATACATGTTGCTTTGTGGTCTATCAATCTGCCTAAAGTGTACATATTGAGTAGAGTCGCTCCCTTTGTCAAAATCGAAGGGTCAAGGGTCTGTCCAAATAAACTTCTCTCAACCATTTGATGAAGTTGACGCACTTCAAAATGAGGGAGGGGATTCCCCCGAGTGAGTGAATGTATGAATGTTGAACCCTAACCCTAACCCTAACCCTTCCTTTGGGAAGTTTGTGAGTGTGTCTAAAAGTATCCAAAATACTGAGACCTCTCAGTGTCTTTGATGTCCCACAATCTTGTATGTGCCATTTCGTGACAGCTAAAAAAAAAAAAAAAAAGGCATCTGAAAGTTGAGGTTAGTTTGTGTGTAAATGTATGATTTCGACCAGCTTTTTTCCACTTTTGATGATAATTCTAGTGAGAAATTACTATTAATAGTAATTAATTATTCAATTAAATATTTAGCAAATTCACAAATATTCACTGCCTCAGCTTTCGGACACAGCCCAAGTTGAACATAACTTTTAATATCCCATGAGGCCACGGGAGATCATTTGTGAATGACAATGAAGCAACGCAACTGTTGCTGGTAGATCACGTGACAGTAACAACTTGATCATTTTATCCAAAATCACTACAAGTTGAAAAATTTCTACCAGTTAATCATGTCTACCAGTATGTCTATGAGTTGTTTAATTCATAAAATTTTGTTAAAATTAAAAATGAATAATTAAAAAAATAATAATAATAATTAAAAATAAATCTATAAAATGATCTCATGTTGGGAAATGAAGCACCAGACAGAACCTCTTAAGGTGTCACCATTCTGTTTACTTTTGTTCATGGACTTTTAGTTTGTTTTTATTTGTCATGTTTCTTTGCTCAGTTTACTTATCTATCTGTTACATAAGGTTCTATATAGAACCCTTTTTTTTTCTAATGGCGCTTTTCCACTGTGTGATACTACTTGGATCAGTACAACAGGGTTTGCTTTACGTTCGGTTTGCAGTTTTGTAATGCTTCAAAGTGGATGGGATTATTGACTGATCATTGTTGGTCACCTGATGGAGTTTGGGTTTCTTGCCGCTGTTGCCTTACTTAGTTGGGGGGACTTGATATTCAACAATGTTTTTGATCTGCCTGCATTGACACCATTGACCCGAACTGAATGAGCTGGACGATTACATCAAAAGTTATTAATTAAGTTCATTTATCTCTAAATCAGCACTGGAGAAAACAGTGATTTTTACAACGGAATGAATAAATACTGAATTTATTTAAGCTGGATAATGACAGTTTTTTTTTTTAAAGAGCTGCACAGAATTATTTACAAAATTACTGCATTGTAAAAAGCATTATATAAAAAAGGGGACTTGACTACTGTTGCGCCACCTCTATTGCCTTGGATCTGCTTCTTGGCTACCAATGAGCTTCTTCAGTGTTTACACGCTTGCAACCTCCACTTAGGTGGTTCTATTTAAGCGAGCCGTACCGACCTGTACCATGCAGTGGAAAAGCACCAAAAAGTGAGTACAATTTGTTCCACCTACCGGCACTTAGTCCCCCTGAGGTAGATGGTACAGTACACTCCTTTAATGTATTAAGCACTAAGCAGTAAACAGAATGCACTCTTGCATAGGTCACATTTTTTTACTGGCTCATAAAAAAAAAAAAAAAGGTATTCGGTCCCAATAAGCTACAAAACTGAAAGGTATCTTGTGTTATAAAAGAACAAATTAAAAAGAATAATGAAATATGTGCATTTGGAGTGTTACAATTTGCTCCACTTAAACTATATTTAAACATTCAAAGCTTAAGCCCAACCCACCTATACTTAATTTTCCACTTTCTGCTCCGTTCTGTGTGCACAGTTGAGAGCGTGAGCCTTTCAAAGTATACTCCTTTGTCTGTGAGCACAAAAGGCACATTCGCCGCATGTCCATCTTGGGGACTTATTCTTCTTCTGCCCCTTTTCCTGTTGTGGCGGTTAGCAATCAGTGTTGCATTACCGTGTGGATCGCGGTTAGGGACGAATACATGTACTGTTACGTGCCTAATTTTTAAACAAAAACCAGTTGTAGAGAATACAGTATGCAAGGAATCACATAAATTCTTGGAGAGAAAACTTTCACACTTGGTCCTTTTCAGGGATCTGAGTGCGATTCGTGTGATTTTTGACCCATCTGTGAACACTCTCAGACCATCTCAGTAGGTGGTCTGAGTACGGTTCGATTTCATTTTACGGTACGGGTTGCTTAAAACACCCAATCTGAACACAAACTGCTCTGGGCTCACATGAATGTTCCATTCGCAAATTCCAATGTAGTTTGGTCATCAGATGCCTCTGTACGTCAGCTGTTCATAATGGCTGCTTCTCTCATATCTCTACAAATTATTTGTTCACAACGGACACTTGTTTATTGTGATTTTACCGCTTCCAAACTGTGTAAGAGAGATGCATGCCTTGCCAGTTTATTTTTTTAATAGGCTATATGGTTTTACGAGCACACACTCTCAGCGCATGCAAAAAAAACAAACAGCTGTCACACTGCGTGTACTAAACTGAAATCTGTAGCTTCTTATTGCGTTTAAAGAGTCAAAACACTCTAGGTTCACATAATTGGATTCATTACTGTAGTTCTTAAAGTGACAGCCAAATAAAACCGATGATCAGTAGAATCAGTATACGTTTTATTCATTTAGTGAATCCAGTTTTTATTTCTTCATTCGATTATTCGATTACTTACTTGAATGCTGCTTATGGAAAATTTAAAGCAGTTTATTTCATTTGCATCTTTCTTTTTTTGTATTCTTTGTTTTTTCTATGCTGATGTTATCACTGCCTTCTGAAAAAGAAAAAAAAAAACACGATTCAAGGAAAACAATTGAAAACTAATGTTATAAATGTTATTTACAAAGATGGATGTGTGCAGTGGCGTAGTGTCTGGACACACAGGGTATGAACATGGAAATGGGGCCGAATGAGGGAATTAAATTTTAATTCTATAAATTTTAAATATATTTTTGTATGTATGTCATGTGCAATAATTTCTAATTTCTCCGTAATTTCCTGTGTGCATTTGGGTTTTTTTTTTTTTTTTCTACCGTGATACTACACCGTAATTTTTTATGATGTTGCACAATGTGCAAAAGCTGCATCGCAGTGCCAATTTGAGAACAATTCTATCACATCTAGTTTCAGCAACATGTTTACCAATTTTCTTACTTTTTTTACTCTTTCTCACCATCCCTGTTACTGTTGCTTCAGCTGAGTGTTCTTTTTCAAAAATGAAGCTAATAAAAAAATTTTGCGGAGCACCATGTTGCAGAGCAGATTATCTGGACTGGCAATTCGAAAATGCACAAAGTCGTGAATTAAACACCAAGGATATTGTAGATGAATTTACCTAAAGAAAGGCCCAGAGAATCCGTGTTGCCAGATTGGAAAGGTGCAATTATCACACTAAAGCTCAAAATTTTCGTACATGAGTTTTTAGTATAGATAAGGGAGCTAAATTATTAACTAATGATTTGCAATAGACCTTTTACGCACTTCCGCATTTTTCGAGCGGAAATACGTCATTGAAGTGTATTAGAACTTCCTGTTGTCGTAGCGGCAGATACGAAAAATGTCAGAGTCAAAGAGCCGCAGTTTCTGTTGTGTTCCAGGCTGTTCGTATTCCACCCAAAAACAGCCTTACCTTTCATTTCATTCGTTTCCTGTGGATCCAAACCTGAAACCTGAATACAGGCGAGAGAGGAAGGGAACAGTTTTAATGTCAAAAGAGGTAGCACCTATGTCTTCGCTCTGGATGACTATGTTGGTGGCTGCGTCGGTCGTCCCGTGGTGTTGTCCCGAGCCTATTCCCTTGGAAGAATTTTACTGCTCCTTTGAGAAGGGAGTCAGTATATGAAAGAACCGTCAAATGTCAAAACTTGCTCCTATGAAACTTGTATTGTGAGCACTTCCTGAGTTATTTGCCAATCGCTTGTTTGTTTTCCTCACTTGTAAGTCACTTTGGCTAAAAGCGTCTGCTAAATGACTAAATGTAAATGTAAATGTAAACGTCAGTCTATCCAGCAATGCTGTGAAGATAGCGACATGGTAGCTAAGGCAGTAAGAATGGATCACGACTACGTGACACACCCACCTGCAGATAAGATTGTTCATAATGCTTAATTAATAATGCGTAATTAACGCTTGTCAATATATGTGAATGTGCGTGTGTGTATGAGTGAGTGTGTGTGCGTGCGTCTCTGTGAATGTGTGTGTAGCATAAATATGATATTTAAAAAATATAATGATATAGTATAATTTTAATTTCGCTGGTGAACTTCGAAAGAAAAGTCAGGCTAGTCAAACACTCTAGCTGCCATTTCGCCGTCAACAAAGCTTACACCGGAACTGGGTTTACACTTCTCTGACGTGTTTCCGGTTTTTGCGTAAAAGGTCTATGGAATGAATCAATATTGAACTTAAGCTGTACAATCGCACTATTTTCTTCTAGAGCTGCTGTGCAGCCAAAATGATCCAAAATGATTATCTCTGTAAAGCTAGGCCTACTTTGACACAATCTGCATTGTAAAAAGTGCTACATAAATAAAGATGAGTCAAATGTACAGAATACAGATATTTATTTAGACTAATAACTTTTAGACATGACCAGCAAATTGCCACAATGGATAAATAACAGGGCTTACCTTACTAGGAAACAAGTGATCTAAGCGCTGAGGCAGGAACGTTAACTTGTGCTCGTGAGAGTCATTCTCCACTATGATTGGCCGAGAAAACTTAACGTGAGATGAGGAGACGTGTTCACGTTATGGTTGTTCAAGATGCATCGGTGCGGTGCAGATTGATCGGCGTATGACATCAAAGTAACGCGAGAGCGTTTGGAGAGCATCGACTCATTACATAGACATATACACTGGAACGAATGCGTCAATAGCGCCGCCATCTTGAAACAGGGGACTTCTCAGCTGTGTCTGAAAGCGCTCCCTATGCACTATATAGTGCACTATATCGGGTGTCGGCCATTTTGTAGCGCTGTCCGAATTCTGAGTGAACGACTTCATTCCCTACATTCGTTCACTACTTTTACCCACAATCCTCTCTGATTTTGAGTGTACATTCGATGTACACTCGTTAAAGCGCCGTTACCCAAAATCCAACGCGATAAGACGATCGAGCGCGAAAGAAAAATAAATATGGCGGACGGCAACTTCTACAAATGTAAGTGTAATTTTTTATTAATTAGAACATCTTTGTAAAGATATTTTGAAGCGAAATGATACAGGTTTATGTATATATATATATACTTATTATCATATGATAATTTGGTCGATTTTTCTCATATGTTTGTTGTACATCGTATACTGTTCTTTATATTGTATTTATTTACTATCATATTTTTTTATAAACAAATGTGAGTGTAGTGTTTTTGTTCTGTTATTTTTAAATATAAATTCACTAAATAGCATGACACAGGTGTTTTTATTCTCTCTTTATTCTCAATAAACATGACAAATAAACAGTAAAATACAATTCATGAAGCTAAACAGGACATATTACAGATGGGTTTAGGAAATGTTAATTGGCACGTGCTATTAACGTCAGCGTCCGAATTCGCTCACTCATTTTCGTTCACTCTTTGCTGATTTAGTGCACTCAACTGTCATGCACTATATAGGGGTTAGTGAACGAGTGAACGAGTGGCCGGTTTCGGACACAGCTCTAGTGTACATGTCTATGGGCACATTACATCATCGTTTCTTCTTCTTTAAATTTATTGGCGGTTGGTAGACCAATTTGGTGCATTACCGCCACCAACTGTTTGGGGTATTGAGCTTCAATGCGGATTTGGACGCTTATACATATATATAAGCCTATATAGCGTTAAATTCTAGCAAATAAACCTGTTTCTTTTAAGCATATCATAAGAACTGGCCATGCTGATGGTTTTGATTTATAAAAAGAAACATATTGACATATGTGTCGCGAGAGCGTTTGGAGAGCATCGACTCATTATGCTTTTGAATTGCTCTCGCGGTACTTTGATGTCATACGCCGATCGGTCTGTGCAGTGTGTTGTGGCCAGTTCGCAGTCACTTCAGATGAGTCTATGAATTTGGTCAAAAAAGCTCTCAGAGTCAGAAGTTCCAAGTCTTCAGAGTTGAACTTTATTGACGGCAACAAAGTGAGATGTCAGCTCAGCATCCAGCCTAATATCTAAATCGCTCTTACCGGGGCACAGTTTTTATACAGTTTTCTTATCTGTTAGAAATCAAAGATCCACTCATACAGTTCTTTTTAACTTCATCTCATTTTCACAGGTGCTCGCCTCCCTTCTCTCCTCTTGGAGCCTCCCAGTACCCCAACCTTTTTCACCAATGTTACTTCACCAATTAAATTGCAGGTGTTGCTTATGTAATGGATAATTCTCTTTGTAAGGGTGGCCAACTGCCAACTAGTTTACATTTTTTTGACTTATCTTCTCATGGTGGAATTCTGCCAATTTATGGTCAGCCCTTTTTTAATTAGACATCTCCATCCCTTATCATATTCTTCTCATGAAGACCCTTTATAGTTTATACACCAGTTTTGTTTACGGATTAACGCATCAATGATTCTTCATAACATATCAGTACATTTCTCCAACAAGCTTGTTCTCCTTACAATCATGGCGTAGATAATCCACAGCTAGACCAATGAGTAGGCTATAGAAGCGTCACAAAATTCTGAAATGATCGTACATTATGGGATATATTTCATTATTGATCATACATCGTAGAGAGGTCAAAATTATCGTACATCTGGCAACACTGCCGAGAATGCAACCAAAATGAGTAGTTTTGTGTTTTTACATTTTGGGCCGCCTTGCCAAGATTGCTTGTGTTTACGTGCAGCACTTTAGCCTTGACATTGGCAGAGCCTTGGTTATTTTAGGCATTAAGGGTCTGAATTCGGTTCTTTTAAAGAGGACTCAGATGTGAAAACATCCTTAAATGAAACTTTGTTGTGCAATTGCTCAGCGTCAGACTTTGCTTGGTTTATATAATGTACCAATGTACCAAAAGGAGAAAGCTGCTCTAATTCTATTCAGGTTAACAAACAAATGCACACACAATAACTGCACCCATTCACAGTGTTTCTAGAAGGCTCTGGCTAATACTACATGGTATTTAAAAGGTAAAAATTAAATATTCATAAGATTGCCAATTTAAAGTGAGTTATTTCCTTAGCGAAAATGTTAATTGACTTTGAAAAACCAAACAATGCTCAATTCCTCTAAGTGCAGCGCCGCTAAGGTGGTACAAAGAAGCTGCAAAGAGCACCAGTGAAAAGATACTTTTACTTGACAGACAAAGCAAAGTTATGAATAAAAGTTTCAGGAACAGAGCGGCAAATTACAATTTATTCGCAGACTTTAAGTGGTTTTTAATTCTAACTTTTCAGCCGTTACAATCAGTGGCATAATAGGTGAGACAGAGAATCTTTTCACAAACCTAACTGCAGTCTCCTACACTCATTTTCAGGTTCAGATTAAATGGGCCTGTCTCTAAATATACCGTAGCATTCTTTGCTATGTCGACGCCGTAATAAGCATACAAATGTTTAACTGGCACCCACACTGCGCGCAGGAGCCGAGAAACAAATGCTTCTGGAATGAGAACGGATAAACATCCCCAACAGGACAAATGTGCATGATTTGATTGAGTTGCCTCAATCCATTACGGTAAATCAGCCCTCTGCTATTGTTTCCTTGAGAGCTGCTTTCTCAATTCCGTTCAAATGTGTGAATAAAATTGTAGTGGGGAGGAGAATATCTCATTGCTTAGGCGTAGAGAGAGCAGACAATGGCTAATCACTGAAGGGGTTCGATATCTCCCTATTAATGGCCTCTGGTCCATGTCCAAATATCTGTACGGACTGCATGCAGTGCATGGGATCTCTGCTGAGCTTGCCTTGAATTTGCAGCTCACGTACCTTGAGATAGGCTTGATGTGATATTACCAGCTTGATATTCCATTTTCACAGATGCAAAATTCTGTCTGTGAACACTGAAGCCTTGGTTGTGAACTGCGTTAACGATTCAAAACAGCAATCGTAGATACTCAAGATGTAGCTGAAGTACATCTGCCTCATTAATCTGAGGGCTACACAGTCATTTTATGTCATTTTAAATCAAGATGTTCATTCTCATATCTTAATATGAATCTTAAGTTAAAGTTTCCCCTTTGAAAGGCAGATTAGAGCTGTTACGAGATCACTGTGAACTCATTTTAACCAGCTTAAGCGCATGTATTTTAGACCTTGGATATCCCACTGAATAAGCTTTTCTAAAAGGTTAGTGAAAGCATGGGCTTTATTCGGATTCACAATTAAGGCTACTAAAGTATACTTCAGTTTTTCTCATGGGTCATTCTCACAAAACCGTTTTAAAATATCAAACACGCATTTTAGTAATATATAAAAACAATATTATTCTCTGCACTGAACATAAAGTAATTTCCAAATATTAATGAAAAAGAAAATATTATAAAAATAATAATAAATAAAAAAAAGTTTTTAGTATAGATTGAATGAACTAAATTAATAATTAATGATTTTTTTTTTTTAACAATGGAATGAATCAATATTGAACTTAAGCTGTACAATCACTCTAATTTCTTGCAGAGCTGAAAATGATGTTCTCTATATCTCTGTAAAGCTAGGCCTACTTTGACACAGTCTGCACTGTAAAAAGCACATGAATAAAGGTGACTTGACGAGTGAAATGTACAAAATACAGCTTTATCTAGACCAACAACTTTTTGACATGACCTGCAAATTACCACGAGAGATAAATAACTAGGCTTACCTTAGTGGGAAACAACTGACCTAAGCGCTGAGGCAGGAACGTTAACTTGTGCTCGTGCTCGTCATTCTCCACTGTGATTGGCCGAGAAGACTTGGGGTGAGATGAGGAGACATGCTTTCAAGTTATACTTGTTCGAGAGGCATGCGGTTCGGTGCGGTGCAGACCTATCGGCGTATGACATCAAAGTACCGCGAGAGCGTTTGGAGAGCATCGACTCATGCTTTTGAATTGCTTTCGCTGTACTTTAATGTCATACGCCGATCGGTCTGCGCAGCGTCAATGCGTCTCGAACAAGCTTGTTCTCCTTACAATCATGGCGTAGATAATCCACAGCTAGACCAATGAGTAAGCTATAGAAGCCCTATGTTTAAACATGCATTCCAGTAATATATAAAAACAATATTGAGAGTATTTTTTTGTCTAATGCATTTTCAGCTGAAATTCTCATTACCGCTATGCGTCCAGGTATATCTGAATGTATGTTGTGTTCTAATTTAAACAGAAAAAATATATATATTCTAAAATATATATTTGGATATTCTAAAAGATGTTTTCAAATGACAGAAAAAATATATATGTATAATATTGTATAATAATAATAATGAAAAAAATGAATTGTCCAAGACTGATGTTCTTCCGCAACATTTCTTAAAGACTCTTTACACACACACACACACACACACAATTTTAAATAGATTAAATCTTGATTTTGAATTGAGCAACACATGCGCTACAACCTCAAATATGGCTTCCAGGTAGGCTGATCTCTTTATTTTTTTGTGATTGTTGTGGGCAAAAATCCTTGATTATGCGGCACGATTTCTTAATAAATGCGATGGAATATGCGGGATATTTTTTCAATTTTATGCGATGAAAATTCGGGAACTTGCAAAAACTGCGGTTTGATGCAAAAGAGAAAAAAAAGGGTGATTCACCCAACGCCCTGTTCTCACTACGCTACTACCTTCATGTAAAGTCATGCAAATAAATGCGGAATGTTTCAGATTTGGGTCAAATCTGATTAGATATCAATGTTTGTTGTTCATCAGTTGAAAGAAAGTTGTTTTGATAGTGATTCCAGCAATGCTGTTTTTCTTTGTCATCATCGTTGTGGTGTGGACTCTTTTTAAAACTATCTATCTATTGTTATAGTTCCCTTTCAGTCGGTCATGTTCCACGTACGTCAGAAGTGAACCAACGAATTGGGATATTGCATTAGAGCCCTATCACCTTCCAGTGTAAGTGTGCAAGCATTGCTTAATGCGACCTCTCCAGAAGGGGGAGCCATAGTTGCCAAGTCTGTTTACAATCCGCAAACTTGGGCGATACAAGTCGCGTTAAAAAATCGTAAGTGGCGGGTTGCGTTTTATTGGGCTTATTTAAAAAATATTGTTGCTTGTAAGGAAAATCTGAGCAACGTCATTTCTTTACATTAATGGTCACCGTTATCTCCAATGCATTGATTGAAACTGTCTGATTACAGCTAATAGCCAATCAGTACAGCAATATAATTTAGTTTTTTATTGAAAAGGGATACAATTCACTACAATTCACATTCATCAGTTTAGCAGCTTTACAGTTTTACAAAAAACTATTTGTTACTCAGGGATATGCAAAACTCTCCAGTGCTAAAATATTCACAGTATAATATACTTAAATGTATCTGTTTAAAATATCCTCAGTTTTGACACACCAGAAACTATTTACAAGAGAGGGGGGGAAATAGACAAATCACACAAAGAGAAAAGACAAAAAGAGAAACATTCTGGTGTTTGGTTCAATAGGAGTTATATACTCAATCCATTTGGACCAGTAATCTGCAAACAAAGCCCTCTGGAGATTTACATGAAATGTAATTCTCTCCATATTGAAAATACTTTTAACAACATCAGTCCAATCCTGTATTAGTGGAGGGTTAGTTTTATACCAACATCTGGAGATGGCTTTTTTGCTTGCTTTATGCAAGAATTATTCTAAACATGTATTTATTCCTCCTTTCCCAAGATGTCATCGGTACAAGACCCAAATAAAGAACCTTGAAACTAAAATCCATTGAAGTGCCTAAAATCTTTTCTAGAATACTGTGTATATCTTTCCAAAAACTTCTGATGTTAGGCCAGTCCCAAAATATGTGAAAATGGTTAGCATCCTGGGCGCTACCTGAAAAATTATTTTTCTGTTTGGGAGTAATATTTCTCCAACAGAATTCTCTCCAGTATGCAATATAAATTCTGGAGCATAATTCGTCAAAACATTCAGCCCCCTCCTCCCCCTCTCTATAGAAAAATCACATTCAACGTGCATCCGTGTGATGTCGCGAGCCCAAGCGATGATAGTTATACGGATATAAATAGACATGTAAATTTTCGCAAACAATGAATAAGCAAAAAAAAAAAAAAAATACAACAAAGACTGGAAAAAGGATACACAACTTAAAGACTGATCAACTGGTCGGTGATCAAAGTAAAGCGATGTGCAGGTACTGTAAGGACGGTGCAGGGGAGGAGAGGGATGAACGTTTTTATAAAGTTTTGTCATTTTTACAATGTTTTTTGTGATGTATTAATCATCACAGGCTATATTAAAAACACATTTAGTCATAAGTGAAAGTCAGTGAAAGTGAAAGTCGTGACGTATTGTCAGGTATGGTGACCCATACTTGAAATTTGTGCTCTGCAATTAACCCATCCAAGTGCACACACACACACAGCAGTGAGTAGTGAACACACACACACACCCCGAGCAGTGGGCAGCTATTGCGACAGCGCCCGGGGAGCAATTGGGGGTTAGGTGTCTTGCTCAAGGGCACTTTAGTCATGGTATCGAAGGTGTAGAGAGTGCTGTTTATTCACAATCCCCACCTTCAATTCCTGCTGGCGTGGGAATCGAACCAGCAACCTTCAGACTCCTTCACCATTAGGCCACGACTACCCCATATAGTCTACTAATAGATACATTTAGTTCTAAGTTATTTTATAAAACTATAAATATGGCTGTTGCTCTTATCTTTTTCTCCTTTTCCATCCCTCCAACCCTGATCGGCGATGAGCGAATTGTGCATGTCCTCCCTGATTTGTGCTAAATAACTTTTCATTTTAAAACAAAATAGTGGTTCCAGTTTAATATGTTGCAGGCTCATTAGTTGGTAATAAATAGTTAATGATAAATAAGATTGATGATAATAAATAATCAGATAATATTGGGCTTGTTTTTAAAGCTGCGGTTGCTTATTTGTCTCGCGAGAGTTGGCAACTGTGGCGGGACCGCTCGCACTCTATCTTTCGCTTCGGAGCCGTGCAGTGTGTTTCTCCTGCAATTTTCTGTGTTGGCGTTACGGCACCACAGGGGTGACCACGATCTCCCGGGCCACACTGCTGTTTTCACAGAAACCTGTGCAAGTTTCCAGACATAGTGTGTGTTGCGATTTGGGCCAGTTTGGAAAAAACAAACAAACAAACAAAAAAGGTGAGAGCGCTCTGCAGGCTGAATTCGCTTGTCTCTTATTGTGTGTGTGTGTGTGTGTGTGTGTCAGTGTGTGTGCATATATATATATATATATATATATATATACACACACAAAAGAGCTTTTTTCCTTTTTCAAGATGTCATTCCGCTGGTGCACTGCTGGATGTGGTCGTTCCCTGACACCAGCTGACGGACACAATTGCTGTATCACGTGTACGGGCGTTCAGCATGCTGAGGCAGTGTTTGTGGATAGTTTATGTTCTCATTATGGGAACATGACTATCGCAATGTTGAGGTAGAGACTTGCTTACCTTGGTTCTCAAAGCCAAGCCCCCGTCGCCATGCCCCGATCTAGCACTTTCTCTGGTGACAGCCGGAGAATCGGTACTTCGGCAAATAGACCGGGAGACCTGAGGATCATGGTCAGGGCTTCCCCGCTGAGTCAGTCTCCATGGGCCCCTCACCCCTCACACGCGTTGCAACCCGTGGTGTTGCCGGAAGAGCACACTGGTCCCTCTCATGAGCTACCTTCCATTTCTTTTGGCACACCTGCTGATGGGCAGATGTGAAACACGGCCTCGGAAGGTGGGTTTGAGTCATCTGGAGATGAAGACTCGGATGCGTTGCCTCCGTCTGGGAGAGTAGCGTGGTCTGAGCCTGATCCAGAGCTGACTGCCATGCCGCCGAGAGGGTGGGGCTCGACCGGAAACCTCCGCCTTCATCATCCTGGACGGTGGAGCAGCCAAGGGTTACGCGGAGATCCCCCCAAGCGTGTCATTGCGATACAGCTGCGTAAACAGCCTCCCGTCCAAGGCCTGTAAGTTCTCGTCCAACCTAACGGTGCTTCTGCCCTGCATGCCATGGCATTGCTGCAGATCTACCAGGCCGTGACACGCACCAGGACGGTCTTGATCAACAGCTTAGCACAGTTTAGTATGATTTTAAGCCATTTGGTTTATGGGGATACGAGTGTCCTCATAAAACATGTTTACATTGTAATACCAATCTCATTATACAAATATGCCAGAACACACGCACAAACACAATTAGTATGCCATTCAGTCTCTAATAGAATAATGTGGAATGTTAAAACAATTTAATGAATACAGGAATTTTATATTAAATTCTAATTAGGAAAGAATTAATCATTATAGAAAGATTAGGTATATTTGGAAGGAGTACGTTTACAAAGATGCTAAAAATAATGACATTACTTTAAAGACCTTTTCTTAATGTGATCAATCCTTTTAGGGCTAAACAATCAGTACAGTGAAAAGCTCAATATAAATGAAGATGACTTTTCAAGAACCAACTCAAACCATAAAAAATATACCCACTCTAGATATCCCAGACTACATTCCCATTGTTTTTGACAC
This sequence comes from Opsariichthys bidens, assembly GCA_037194245.1. NCBI lineage: Eukaryota > Metazoa > Chordata > Actinopteri > Cypriniformes > Xenocyprididae > Opsariichthys > Opsariichthys bidens. The sequence goes on from CM074313.1 coordinate 2,950,524, forward strand.
AATAAATATACTTTTAGTGTAGTTTTTTACTGTCATTATTAAATAAAAATATAAAACAAAATTATAAATAACTATAGTAATGATGTACTGTAAATAATAATAATTGCAATACTATTATCATAACCTCTACATATTTTAACATTAAACCATTAGGCTTTTCTTTATGATCCAGGCTACGATTAAAGCTGCTTTATTGGTGGTACACAAACTTATCATTACTAATCTGGTAAATGTGTGGTGCACGTTGTATTGCTAAATGCACATTATTCGTGTGTGTTCTCAGTTTTTGCCTATGCAAGTCTATTTTTGTAGCACTGCAAAATCAAACTTGATTGAGCTTAAATCCATAATCGTGCCAGTATTATCAAATTTATTTTCTACATTAAAGTTAATATTTTCAAACTATACCTCATTCTTAGTATACTTTAAATCAGCTACATCATTTCCGTAACCTATGTATCATTACCGCAACAGGTGTTTATTTCATATTTATTTAATGAATGGAAAACATAATAATTTGCTTTTAAATGCATGGGCTGAAAACATACAATGTGTTCTTTTGGTTTCTCTGGTTTGCCACATCATTTTGAAAATATGTCCGGTTTCAATAAAATAATAAAAACATTTTTGTAAATGGCAACAGGTGTTGCGGTAATGAGAAAAATCAGTCAAAATCAAATAAAAATTTTAATTTAAAAATTAATATTATCTCAAAGTTTCATGACTGTTAATAATCAGTTTTAAAAATGTGAAATGTTTTAGCTTTCCCAATGGTATCGATATTTAGACTGTTGCTGTAATGAGATTTTTAAGGACTTCAATAAAATATGTTCAATAAGGTTAAAATTAATGATCACAAACACTTCAGACCTTGCTCTTAATGTCTAAACAGGAAATTTACTGATACAAACATTTTAATTTCAACATTTGTAAATTTCATAATCATCACAGTAAGATTCTAAAGCCCAAATGTACTTAGTATTTTTAAACGCATGTTAGCATATGCGTACAGCTGGACACATACCCTATCATAGTATAATGGTGATTGACACATGCACACTACAAAGTTTTATCTTTGTTCTGTGTCTGAGCTAGTTCTCTACATAAGTTAAGCAACAAAAAATGAAATAAATGTCAATGTGGTCATGATTGTTGGGAGTATTTTGTTATTCTGTTTTATACATTTCATTGTTGACTGTGAAACAACACCCTGGGTCAGTATTGGCACCTTGTGGAACAACATGTGTGAGCTGAGCATACAGAGTACACACAGTTAGAAAAATAGGGCTGATGATGAATTTATATGCGTGACCATATGTACTTGCAAAAAAAAACAAGGTATAATTTGACCTTAAAGGCCCAGGTTTATTTCATTTTCAACATTCTGCTACATCTAGTGCACAGTCGAGAGAGCAAGCCTTTCAGAGTACTTTGACGACGAGCATGGATAAATGTTGTATACGGATTAGTGAGCCGTTCTTTTTCAAATCACTCAGACGTGCACTGATGTCCCGTGGACACACAATAATTATGTCACGCAGACATTACCCAATACATTTTGTTGAATTACAACACAGACTTTAATAAAAGTCCGCGCAGTCCAAAACAACACTGGACCCCGCTTGCATTCAATGTACAGACAAAACACTGTGGATCACAAAACAACATGTTTTGTTGCAGAGTACAGATTTGGAACGACATGAAGGGTGAGTAATGATGACCAAATTTTCGTTTCTTTCACAGCCTTCAAGCTAAATAAATTGAAGTTTACATAGCCCAAAAATTACAAAATGATTTAAGTCACTATAAATATGTACAGCATCATATCATGAAAGCATGTTCTACCTGCTGGAGAGATATGCGCGCATGGTCTACTAATCTTGTTACTGTCCTATTGTACAGCATGCCTGTTTGCTGCTCATGTGAGAGATCCAACATATCCCATTGATAAGTAGTTGGGAGTAAGGAGGCACAGAGGAGAGGCTCGCCGTCTCATCTGCCATGTGCCTCACTGCTGATAAGGAGCCGAGCTTGAGTTGTCACTGGTCACGGGGGCCGCACCTTGGGCCGCGGTCTACGCCAGGTCCCCGGAGCTCCTTTTGGTTAAGTCACCTCAGCTAAAAGCAATAGGATAACTGTCTGGACTGCACATCTTTTGCAGTATCTCAGAGGACTGTTTTGACATTCATGACTGAGTCACTTTGCTTTCTCCCTCCTTAAGGCAGTGGAGAGTCTCTTAGGGCTAAGCCAGACAGGCAGAGTCAAAAATCTCATTAACCTTTAAATGCTTCAGATGAATACGTTGTCCTTAATTTGTGAGTATTCACTCTAAATCGATATATATGTATATGTATATATATATACACACATATATGTATGTGTGTGTGTATATATATATATATATATATATATATATATATATATATATTTTATATAATATATATATATAACATATATATGTGTGTGTGTGTTAGTAGTGTCAAATATGTTACATTTCGAAACATTCCTTTAGCCATTAATTGTAAAAAATACAGTGAGATTTTTGTATGCACAAGGAGTCTGACAACAGCCAGTATGCTCCACATGGAAATCTGATCATCTGGTTTACATGAAAAAAAAAAAAAACTCAGACAAACTAAATCCAGAAGAACTATGGTAACATCTTCAAGACGATTAAAGAAGGTTGCAAAGTTACAGTACTTTGAAAAGTTTTTAATAAAATTTAATAAAAGTCCGCGCAGTCCAAAACAACACTGGACCCCGCTTGCATTCAATGTACAGACAAAACACTGTGGATCACAAAACAACATGTTTTGTTGCAGAGTACAGATTTGGAACGACATGAAGGGTGAGTAATGATGACCAAATTTTCGTTTCTTTCACAGAGTGAGAACCTGATTCTAGAATTATCTAGTTTTGAGGAGTATTCTAAGATATTCTAAACATCATGGTGGGGGAAAATGGTCTCGTCGCCTCTTTCCTTGCTTATAAGGAGCTGCTGGAAGTTGTGGCTAGAGCTGTAAAGAATGAGAAAAGCAGGAAGCGCATAGAAAGAGCAAGCTTGATGAATGCTTCCTATAATCTAGATCACAGCCTTCACGTCATAATCTGCTTACTGAGATATCAAGATAGTGGAAAAGGCCATTCTCATTCAGGTTGTCAAGCCCCAAAGTTCACAATTATTTGACCGTCATGGGCTCAAAAGAGAATGGCTATGGGGTGATGCCGCGGGTTGAGGAGACACTAGCATCCTATGTTGCACCCGATGTTGTGTCATCCCAGCCATATATGGCAGCGGGGGGGGCTGGTACATGCCTGCATGCGATTGGTAACATGCAGGCATACCAGACCGATGCCTGATGATATCGCAGAGCTTCGTTGGGCTGCAGACCAGTCTCTCCAGGTTACTAAGGAGATGGCCCATGCCATCGGCTACTCCAGGGCAGCATTAGTGTATGCAGAGAGGCACTTGTGGCTGAACTTGTCGGGCATCAAAGAGAAGGACAGCTTTTCTGATTGATTTGCCTTCTGGCCTCTTCAGCGGTGATATAAACACCGTTGTCGAGAGGTTTCAGGAGGCGAAGCAACAGTCAGCCACATTTAAGAAATTAATCCCCCACCATTCTAGATCTTGTGGAACTGCTGCCAGGGAGCAGCCCCACACGTCGGCTGCGAGCTCCTCACACATAGTTCCGAAGCAGGATGGAGGACTGCATCACATTATAGATATCAGGATATTAATTCTCTGAGGAGATTCAGGTTCAAAATGTTAACTGTCCAATTATCATGAGTCAATCAAGTCCTCGGACCGGTTTGTCACGATAGAATCTAAAGGACACGTATTTCCACATGTCCATCCTTCCTCGACACAGGAAGTTCCTGAGATTTGCTTTTGAGGGAAAAGTGTATCAAAACCGTTACACTTGGCCTACATTTATCTTCTTGCACCTTCACGAAATGAATGGATGCAGTACTGGCTCAGTTAAGACCACAGAATACTCAATTACATGGACAACTGGCTCACATTGGGGTTGGATGCCCTGGGGCTGGATGCCATGTTGCAGATGTGGCCAAGGTGGCGCCTGTACACATTTCCCCCAATTGCTCTGCTCCCAGGAGTTCTAGAGAGGGTCCGCTGGCGTGGGGGTAGTCTACTCTTAATATCCCCGTGGTGGCTGGCCCAAGTCTGATTCTCAGACATCGTAGCTCTTACAGTAGGCCCTACATGGGAAACCTTCTCTCTCAAGCCCAGGGCTTAATACACCAACCCCTGCCAGAGCTGTGGAAGCTATGAATCTTGTCTCTAATGGGGACTAGCTCTTAGGTTCTGGTCACTCAACTGACGTTATTGAGATCATCCTAAACTCTAAGGCATATAGTTTCCTCAAGGAGGGAGCTGTAAAGTGGAATGTGTTCACTTTATGGTGCAACAGGCTCGGGTAACCCCACTGCTAAAGAAACCCACATTAAACACATTACTTGTAGACAATTACAGACCTGTCTCTTTCTTACCATTCATATCGAAAACACTTGAACGAGTTGTATCCAACCAGTTGTCTTCTTTCCTCACACAGAACAACCATCTGGATGTCAACCAATCTGGATTCAAGTGCTGCCATTCAACCGAGTCTGCGCGACTGTCGGTCACGGAATCCCTGCCGATTGAAAAAAGGCTGGTTCCAAATCATCTGTTCTCATTCTACTGGATCTATCTGCTGCCTTCGACACTGTGAACCATCAAATTCTTCTGTCCACCCTCTCCTCACTCGGCATCTCAAGTACTGCACTTCAATGGCTTGAGTCATATCTCACAGGTAGGTCTTTCAGAGTCGCCTGGGGAGGGGAGGTATCCAAACCTCATCAACTGATAATCGGGGTCCCTCAGGGTTCAATTCTTGGACCCCTCCTGTTCTCCATTTACACCACATCACTGGGTCCCATCAAACAGGCACATGGTTTCTCCTACCATTGCTATGCTGATGACACTCAACTCTACCTGTCCTTCCAAGCAGATGATTCCACAATAGCTGCATGGTTCTCAAGCTGTCTGGCGGACATCTCGACGTGAATGAAAGAACATCACCTGCAGCTCAAACTGGCAAAGACCTGAGCTTTTAGTCTTCCCTGCCACTCCAACTCTACAACATGACTTCAACATCCAGCTAGGCACTTCTGGGATTACCCCATCAAATTCGGACGGAAATCTTGGAGTTATCTTCGATGACCAACCGACCTTCAGAGACCACATCTCAAAAACAGCTCGGTCATGCAGATTTGCACTACACAACATCAGGAAAATCCGTCCCTTTCTGACTGAGTATGCAACACAACTTCTTGTCCAGGCCCTGGTCATTTCAAGGCTTGATTACAGCAATGCTCTTCTGGCTGGACTGCCGTCAAGTGCAATCTCTTCAAAGGACTTGACAAAGGATCCAGAATGCTGCTGCACATCTGGTCTTCAACAAGCCCAAGAAAGCCCACGTCATGCCTCTCTTCATCTATCTGCACTGGTTACCCCTTGCTGCACGCATCAAGTTCAAGGCGTTGATGCTTGCCTACAGGCTCTGCATCCACCTACCTCCACACACTGCTACAAGGCTACGTCCCCACCAGAAGCCTGCGATCACGAAAGGAGCGAAGGTACCATCACAAAGAGGCACAAAATCACTCTCTAGAACTTTCTCGTTCATTGCTCCCTGCTGGTGGAATGATCTCCCTACCTTTATCAGAAACGCACTATCCCTGGCAATATTCAAGAGACAGCTGAAAACTCATCTCTTTCGTGAACACTTAACCCTTTCTTTTTCCCTTCCTACTCAAGCTTATGTTACTCTTAGCAATGTATGAAACTTGTATTGTGAACACTTCCTGTATCTATTTGCCTCTTCATGAAGAATCACTTGTTTGTTTCCTCACTTGTAAGTCACTTTGGATAAAAGCGTCTGCTAAATGATTAAATGTAAATGTGACATTTCTCTAGAGTACTTTCCCCATCTGTTGATGGGGTCTGACTATTAAAATGGCTTTCCTGCTAGCTATTATGTCGTTCAAAAGAGTTGGGGACCTACAGGCTCTATCTGTTTCTTCCTCTTCCCTCTAGTTTGCTTCACCCTTGGCCGAGCTGAGTTGTGCCTGAACATGCTTCACACCAGAACAGGCACTAGTCAGTGTAGTGCAATGTATCGTTCCCCAAAGTGTCCTTTTCGATGCAGCACAAGTTCCCTCAAAAGGGAATGTCTTGGGTTACAACTGTAACCCTTGTTCCCTGAAGGGAACAAGATGATGCGTCCCTTTGCCACACCTCCTTAGTACCTGAGAATGACTTGCTTCGACCTATCAGAAGCGAACAACTGCCCAATGTCTACAAATGAAATTGTTTAAGGATTCAACAAGATTTTATTATGATTTTGAGACATGATGTACATGACAGGAATGAAATTAATGCACTGACATTCCGATGTCAACAACAAAGTCCCAAAAAACCCAAAAATCAGGACTAGCAGAAATCGTAAAAAAATACATTAAATGAAAACAATAAGACAATACAATCTCAGGTTAAGCAAAACTATAATAAACAGTGCAGATAAATGTTGTGAATACATATTAATATAAATATTAAAGTGTTATTAACAATTATGTGGGCAAGAGTCAGTATTGTGTGGCTACTGTTGCAGTGCATAAAAACTGTAATGTATGCTTATTGTATATGAAAGTGTAGTGCCTGGCCTGGACCGGATCATGAACGACCAATTCATTTTAGGTTTTAAGAAAAGCTTTTAACTCTCTGAGTCGCATAAGTAAATCTTAGTCGGCTCCGAATGTCCTGGTCCCCCCCACGGACAAGTGACACTTTAAGTGGCGAGGTGCGAGACAAGGCAGAATCTCCCATCTTCAAAGAGATACTAATCAGCTCACACCAAATTCCTTGTCCCTCACAAGACCAGTGGAATGAATTCCACGCACACACATAGAGACATTCATCAAAATATGAATATTCCCTAAGTGTTTTTCCTGTGCTTTACTTTTGTATGCATGTCCATATTACTCCCACTTAGTTACATCTTGTAGTTGTGTTAGTTTCACTGTAAAATGCTTATATTTCAATGTAAGAACATTTACTTCCTAAAAGAGAGTCAGAAACATGCGTTTCTTGGATTCAAAACGTTCCTCTGTTAATTTCATACCTAGATATTGGTGTCTTATTGTGATAATATGCATTATTCTACTTTTAAGGTACTTTGGAGGGAAAAGAACCCAGCTTAAGCACCTCTGTAGATAATGCAAATTAGGCCATAAAAACAGACAAAGGAACGTTTTCCCGCTAAAAGTCCATGTTCCCTATTGGTCCGTACGGCCCAGAATGGGTGTGACTGGAGTTACCTTTATAACACCTAAACACAAGCGGATCCACGCTCAGTCGTTTTCATCTTAGACGAGACATTCTTTCTTCTTTTATTTTCCGGCATTTTACAAACAGTTAGTTCCGTTTTGAAATCCCCGCCGAAGAATTACCTCAGGAAGAGACCAATAGAAACTCAGCTCCGCACGGAAGTTTGAACGGCATTCACCACAGCACAAAGTACAAATGCAAGTATCCGAATTAATTTCGATGCGCTTTAACTTTATTGTCTGAAGTGATTTCGTTGCTGGCTCTCAAAAGGTAGAACTGTTTGTAATCTTGCTTTCTTTGATCAACTCTTTCTTTCTTTCCTTTCGTTATTTTATTGTATGCTTTGCTTAGATTTAGTTATATGTATTCGTGTATATACATCATATATTCATATATTAAACACCTTGTATTCACACAATTCATTGTCTCTGGGTAACTCATACATGAACCAAGTCACTTTAACGTTTGATTTCGCTAGCTTTATGCTTTTTTTTAAATACTAGAATAAGTTTCCTTTTCGTGGCCAGAGAAGAAAACTTCCTTTCCAGAATTGATAAGAAAATCAGACTGATAGTTTTGCTGGACAAAACAAACCAGTCTTTCTAAATTAATTCTAAACCTAGAAATAATTTTAGATCATATATGTTCATGATTAATTATAATTCGTTGTAATTGATTATCGATATATACCTAATTCCCTTCGTGGTTGATTCATATTCATAATTAGTCATAACGTGTTATGATTCAGTTGTGAATATATTTCATCCATTTGAGCAAGTTGCTACATATATTTTTGGTGGAGAATGCGGGCATCGTTTTAAACTTGGTTTTGTGTTGAGCGACACAGTTTCAATCTTTGTGTGTTTATTAATGTGTTCATGCGCGTTTTCATGCAGTGAGAGTCGCAACGCGCGTCTCACCATTGCCCCGCGGTAACGACTGCTATATTTGTCTAACATTGTAGCTACTGTTAACCGTCTAGAATTAACTGCAGTTCACAATATTAAAATTGTTCCTGTAAAGAGGATCAAATCTCTTCACAGCACATTTTAATATTAGTTTTTCCGCCTGTTAGAACGAAGAAACCTTCTTTCAGCGCGAAGACAGATTGATTTGAGCGATGTTCCTCTTATCTTTCTAAAAGGCCTTTATTTGTATCGCTAGATTTGATTCATTGCGTATATCCAGTGTTATTCAACTAAGCGATTAGACTCTGTTAGGTCAAACCACTAGCTTAGCTACCCAGTGTTCGCCTAATGCAAATCTATTTAGAAGAACATAGTTATCTGAATTATTTGTAAATCGGAGTCATTTATTTTAACACATTGATCAAGTGTTAATTTGTAACAGCAGCGAAGAAATCCTGCAAAGTTACACATTCTTGTGCTGTAAACTAGCGCAAAAGGATCTGCTGAGATCTAAAACATTGTATGCGTGCACGAACGCATCATTATTTAATTCACTCACGACTGAGTTGAGGGTAGGTCACAGTACCTCTGACTAACCACCAGAGGGCGACCCGTGTAAGCGGGAGACACACCCCACTTTCGTGACGTCATTGTTGTGTGGGCTCACTGACGCCATCTCGTGGGCATTCTCCGTTAGGTCTGCTGCTTTCTTTCCTCTGTTTATTCCATTGTGGTCATTCCAATTTTTCCCTTTGGCTATTTTTAATCCTGTTTCTGTTAGTTTATTGACTGCTATTATTTGGAACTTGGCATACTTATTTGGAATTTGGTTTAACAAGTTTTAATTCAAATTTAAATTAAGTTTCCCCTTCCAACACCGGGAATTCACTTACTGGAGGCACGCCACCTAGTGGGCCTTCCCCAGATAAGTCAATTTCCTTCCTCTCTCTCCTTTTATTTTTAGTTTATATCATTTTACTGCAATTTCTTCCTTCTCAGCTATCTTATTAATTCTATTAGTGTTTCACCTGCATTCCTTATTATTTGAGTTAAGCCTCTCTTGTTTTGCACACTTGTTTAAAATTTAATTAAACAAAGTTTTAATTTGAATTTAAATTAAGTTTTTCTGTGCCATCCATTGGCATTTGCTCATTTTGTTGCACTCCCCCTAGCGGGCAGTCCCAGACAAAGAAGGCTTTCTCTCTTTTCTCTTGAGATTTCACTTTGAGTTGTGTTATTTCTGCTTTTCAGATGGTTTATTCTGTTTAATATCATTATAAGCTCCATTCTTTTACCCCATATACTTAATGATTTAAATTTGGTTTAAGCAAGAATTTAAATCTAAATTTACATTAAGTTGCAGTTGTTCAGCCATTTTGTGTACTTGCGGATAGTACTCCCCCTAGTGCTCTGTTGTGAAGTGACGGTTGTTTTCAGATTGAGTGCCGGTGAGCAGTGGCGCCTGGTCTGCCGGACACGACGCTGGCTGTGTGTGAATCTCGGACATTTATGTTCTCGTGCTATTGGTGCTGACACGCAGCCGACATCAGCAATTGGACACTTCAGGTGTAGGAGTCAACGAGTCCAGCTGTCCACAAGGCCAATTTTGGTTAATTACCCTGATTAGGTGTCCGCACCGACGGAACCGCCCGATTTGTAGCAGTACACCACTGCGGTGACTGACTCCAAAGGGGGTTATCAGGCGAAACCCAATTTTGACTCGGCAGTCTGGCCGTTGACACGCCTCACTTGAGTGTTGTCCAATTGTGCTAAAAGTCATTGCTGTTTGAGCGGTCGCACCGTGACACAAGGGGAGCAGGGTGCCCGAGGACACCGTAGTCGAGTGGTTGGAGCCGTCAGGGAGGTTAGCCCTGCCACTGAGTTCCCACTTGAGCAATCACAATTCACTCCAGGCATAGTTAAATGGTATACTGCCCATTCACTTCAAGTAATCCATAGAATATTAGATATTCTGTGAGCATTTAAGTGTTTGGCTTATTCTTCGGTTCTTAAGCCATGCCATCCCCCTGGGGTTTATAACTCGACAGCGCCCTCGTCAGGCCTGCCATAAACCCCAGCAGTGATAGCAAGCTTAAGCCTTCTTCCTCCCCTCTATCTTTTCCTGTTCCTATTTTGTTTCTATTTGTTTTTCTTTTCTCTTTAATCATTTGGTATCTTTTGTTCAGTTTTCTGTTGCCGTTCTCTTGTGTTTTTTTTGTTTTTTTCCTTTCTTCTTTCAGTTCACGTAAAGGCAGAACCTATGAGAGCCATCAAGGAAAGCTGAATAATAGATCGACGACCCAAGCAGCCAGAGTCATTAGATGACCAACTAAGCTACCCGTCAAAATCTTTATTTAGACCCGGCGCTCACCCACACGAATCGGCCCCACCTGGCCATTCACGGCCATAGACGTTAAGTGTCTGGCCTAATATTCGACTAACTGTCTACCCCAGTTTGTCAAAATCGCACTTCGTGCACAGAATTACATATTACCGTAGCTCGATTAATTTCGCACGGACTTGCATTGGTCTCTTTGTGCTGTCTTTCTCTCGCCAACAGTGAGCCACTATGTCCCGATCATCCAGCCCTGGCACCCACTGGGATCATCTCGAGACCTGGCTGAGTGACATGACCAACACGTTCCTGCCCAACGCCGCTGGGGACCTACAGCAACTGAGCAGAGAACAACTGGACGACGACTTGAACAGGCTGATGGCCCACGATCCGACGCAGAGCTACAACCACAAAGAATGGGCCAAGATCGTCGGTGGACTCGCCCACAACCTCATCGTCCAGGCACGTCTCAGCGAACAGAGCAACATCCACCTGGAGCAAGAAGCAAACAGCGCTCAAGCTCCAGGCCGAGGAGGCCAGGAGAAACCAGGCCACGGCTCAACAGCGCCTAGACCAGCTACTCCTCGAGACCCAGAACCAGCACGGGACAGCGGATGAAAAGGACCCAGAGCTACAGGAGAAGGTGGAAAGACTCCAAAAAGCCCTGGCAGAGCTCCATCTAGAGACAGAGCATAAAGAGCAGTTGGAGAACGAATCCAGAGAGGAACTTACTGAAAAACTCCAACACAGTGGTGCTCTCCTAGCAAGAGTAGAGACTGAACTAAAAGAAAGGGACGCTAAGGCCAAGGCCTGTGAAAACCACCTGCAGGCGGCCCGAGCTGAAATCCTTTCTTTAGTACAACAAAGAGACTATTTAAAAGATGAACTTGACATTGTTCACAGAGAACTGAAATATTCTTATAACCTGCAAAGCTACCAGGGAGGGGAAACACCCATCACACAGTTTTCCCTGGCCCGTGAGCCCAGGCCTCCCAGTCAAGAGTCCCTTGTACAAAAAGGGGGTGAAAGCTCACCGTTCAGGATGCCACCCTCCGGCATCCCAGACCCTTCATCGGCAACAAAGGGGTGGGAGCCTTTCCAGAAAGTCCGTGCCACAAGTCACAACATGGCTCCCAAAGAACTTGACAAGCTTGCCAGAAACATTCCCACATTCACCCCAAACCCTGCAGGAGGCCACGACGTGCACGCCTACTTGCAGGACATAGACTTTCTTTTGCAAAATGTGCCCAACGTGAATGCATGGGACAGATTGTATTTGCTCAGAATCACGTCAAGCCGTGATGTGCGAAGCTTTCTTGATCGGCAATCAGAAACTGTCAAGTCAGACTACCAGAAGCTGCGACAGGCTCTGATCAGAGAGTTTTCTGACGCTGAATCGGACCAAGGGCTCATCGCTGCTATGGACCTTAAACAGGGCCGACTTGAAACTCCACAGGCTTACTACAACAGGCTACGACGGGCCTACTTCGGAGCACGCAATGAGCCAGGCATGGAGGAGGACTTCAACTTCAGAACTCTGTTCCTCCGAAACCTGCATCCTGCGGTGAGTCATCACCTAGGAGTCCTGGCCTGTCCGCGCAGCATGTCTACCCAACAGCTGCGAGACTTAGTCCATAAGGCTTATGTCAAGCAAAAGACTGTTTCTGAAAAGACTGTAAAAAACCCAGCCATCTACCCTGTCTCTGCTCACTTTCAAACTGAACTGGCCCTAGAGGGCGCACAGCCACCCCACAGTGACAGAGTGTATAACAGGCCGTCAAAGCCGTTCCCAGCCAGCAGAGGGCAGCCTCACGCTGAGGGTGCCCGTCCCAAGCACCCGGCCGGACGCTCTGAAAGAACCTGGGACTACTCAGGTCCATCCAACAACCCAAAGGGTGATGCGGCGTGGAATGCCAGCCGACGGTCCAGAAATGGCAGACACTCATCTGCCAGAGCATCAAGTCCCAACAGCCAGCAGCGGAATGCCTCTCGACAGGTCCCTAACAAGCCCAAGTCTGAGCCCTCGCAAGAGCAGAACAGAGCAGCAGCGTCTGAGTCTGCGGAGATCTTGAGGATTCTCAAGGAACTGATCCAAAAGAAACCCCACAAGGAAGACAAGACAGAGAAGCCAGACTCCTTATGACTAGGAGTGAGGCCTGTCTCCAAGATCAGCTCTGACATTCCTCAGACAGAACCTAAACCCCAGATCCCTGCTGACCAGCCACTGACCACAGAAACAGCTCACGCATCACTAAATGACAGCATCTCTCAATCACCTCAGCTGATGGTTGCACACCCAGAGCAGACCAACACATTTCATCACGCTGTCAACAAAGACTCCAAGGTACCAGAAAGTGCTGTTTTGGTTGTCTGCCTCCCTAACGAACTGCAAGAGACCGGCCCCAACTGCCTATCGGTCAGCACACAAGCCCCAGTACCAAGACTCCTGGGGAATCTGATCGAAAAGGGGGTGGCCCGGAAACTCTACCTCACCATCACTGTGGAAAATGATGTGAAAATTGAAGCCCTGGTAGACACCGGCGCAGATCTCACTTTGATGTCATCAGACCTCTTTGATAGACTCAGAGCTGAAGCTAAGAGACAGAATCGAACTCTTAAATCACAAAAATGTGAGTTGAATGTGCAGTCATACAGTCAAGATGAGGTCCAACTTGAACAGATAGCTCCCATTCACCTGACCATCGGTCCAATGAGCCTGGTACATCCTGTGTACATATCACAAATGGACACATTTCCCATTCTCATTGGCAAAGATCTGCTAGATCGCTTTGAGCCCTTATTGGACTTCAGACAGCTGAAAATTTGGGCTCAAGTACGAGAACCTCTGTCTCTCCAGTCACCCAGATCACCTGAGCCAGACTGTCAGGTCACCGAGGTCACGGGAAATCTCACAGCTAGGCGTGAGAACATCGTCTCAGCACCAGAGCAAAGTTCAAGTTCGCTACTCTGCACTCTGCAACTTAACAGAGACTCTGACTCCTACTGCCCTAAGGTCATGGCAGACCTGCAACTGAATGATGCAAAGACAACAGACATTGTTCTCGCACTGTGGGCTGACAACTCAGCCATCAGTCACACACTCTTCAATGCTCTCGTTGAGGACACACCTGACCTTCCGTCTGCCAAAAAGCGCACCCGCTTCCCTTTGGACCCTCATCTGTCAACCATGACAACTGCCAAGGGCATCTGCGTTTTGAACTTGAAATGGAACGGCCGGTGTTTGACTCATTACTTCCTGGTTCTTCGGGACCTGCCACATGACGTCTACATTGGAGCGGACGTTTTGATTCGCCTCAAGGCTCATGTAGACTTTATTAACGAGGTGGTGTGGGCCCCAATGACCTCACAGCCCCCTGTTACGCCCGTCGACACTGAGAACCTCCTGTCAGGCCAGACCATTCCAGAGGTCTGCACCCTGGTCAGTGAACAAGGAACTGTAGTACCAGCTTACACCAAAGGGGTTGCTGTTCGGCTCAACATGCGACGTGGTCAAACCCTAAACCACACACTGGGTTTCTTTCAACAGTCACCTGAATGCGTAGAACTCGGACTCACTCTGGAAGCCACTCCCCTCACGGAAGTGTCATCCCGCGTAGTCTACATCCTGTTCAACAACTGCACGGCAACAGACATTGGAATTCCCAAGGGCTACCGCTTTGGTTGGCTAGTGAGTCACGATTTCCATGACTTTGATCTCACTTTACCAGTCATTGGTTCAATCCCATCTGTAATGATACCAGAAGGGAGCTTGGACAATACAGTGTTCACAGCACCCTTCAAGATCATTTCCATAACGTCTGTCATGCCAGTGGCCACAGAACAAGTATGCAGAACGGAGCTGACAGAGGACCGACACCTTACAGTGTACACAGTCTCTAACCAGCCTGCTTGTGAGAGTGATGAAATTGCTTCACCATTGACTGCTGACTTGACCAGTGCCACAACAACGGAGGAGCCATTCCCAGGATTTGAGACTCAGGTCCAACAAATTCTGAAAGACGCAGACGCCTTAAAGAACAATGCAGACCGTCAAAAACTCAGACAGGTCCTGTACAAGTTCAAAGCATCATTTGCCAAAGACTCTTTAGACTGTGGCCTCACTAACCTCCACACGGTGCGTATTCCAACACACCCAAATGCTCCTCCCACTTTTGTCAAGCAATACAAGATTCCCATCGCCTCACATGAACCAGTGCAGGAAATCATCGACTCCATGCTTGACAAAGGTGTCATCCGTCCATGCAACAGCACCTATTCTGCCCCCATATGGCCCGTTCTCAAGCCAAACGGCAAGTGGCGACCTACAATCGACTACAGGAAGTTGAACCAGCAAGTGCCGCTGTCACGATGGCCCATGACACAGCTGGAGCAGGAGCTACCTAGAATCAAAGGGGCCACAATCTTTTCTACACTCGATGTTGCCTCGGGATTCTGGACCATACCCGTGCATCCAGGGGATCAACACAAGCTGGCTTTCACCTTCTGCAACCGACAGTACACTTTCACAAGGTGCCCGTTCGGCTATGCCAACTCACCAGCTGAGTTCAACATCTTCCTGAACAAAGCATGCCCAGATGCCAGAATTAGAGGGAATTTAATTTATGTGGACGATGTTTTGATGAAAAGCACAACTGTGGCTGACCACATGAAAGAGATAGACCATGTTCTAACGCAGTTAACGGCTGCTGGCGCAAAGATTGCCCTCCACAAAGGACAGTGGTGCCGAACCAAGGTCAATTATGTGGGTCTACTCATCGGATCCCAGGGTATTGAACCACAGTCCAGCCGTGTCCAAGCCATTCAGAACATCAAGCCTCCCACCAATGTCTCAGAGCTGCGCAGTTTTCTAGGTGTCTGCAACTACTCACGGCAGTTCATTGAGAACTACTCGGACATTGCACGACCTCTAACTGCCCTGCTGAAAAAGGACTGCCCGTTTGTCTGGACAGAAGCTCAAGCAACTGCCATGAGTGAACTGAAACGACATTTGTGTACAGCTCCGTGCCTGGCTTATCCTGATCCACAGAAGGAGTTCTACTTGGATGCTGGATTCTCCAACGACTGTCTTAGTGCTGGTCTTTACCAACGATACGACCAGGACAAAAGAGTGGTTGCATATGCCAGTAAAACACTTCTGTCACCAGAGTGTAAATATTCAGACTGTGAAAAGGCTTTGCTCTGCACTGTATGGGCTATCCAAAGATTCTCCAACTACATTGGAGCACAGAAGGTTATTATAGAGACTTGTCACCAGCCTGTCACGTTCCTCAACAGCCAACGCATCCGAGATGGTGTGGTCACCAATTCACGCATAGCCACATGGTTGATGGCCCTCCAGGGGCGCAGCGTTGAGGCACGATACGCTCAAAATCACAAGTCTGTGCTGGGCAACGGCTTGGCCGCCTGCCAAAACTGCTCTGATGACACACCAGCTGCGACGCTGGACGTAGAGAGACCCCAACAACAACCACTGTCTTGTCACAGGTACTTTGAAGAGAATGCGTGCCGGGGCATGCCCACTGCCTACGTCGATGGATGCTCCTACAACCATGAGGGCACCTTAAAGGCAGGTGCAGGGGTGCTATGGTTAAACAACTTACCGTGCTTACCGCGACACTTCAAGTTGGGTCCCCAGTCATCACAGTATGCTGAGGTTGCAGCCATCCTCATAACCCTTCAAATCGCCTCAGCCCATAACATCAGAGAACTCCTCATATGCACAGACTCAAACTATGCCAGACTCAGTTTCACATGCCACCTTCCGGGCTGGAAACAAAATGGCTTTAAGACCGCAAATAACAAGCCGGTCAAACACCAACACCTGTTCCAAGCATGTGATGACATCACTCGAACACACGACATGATCATCTACTGGAAAAAGGTGAAAGGCCACTCAAAGCAACCAGGCCTTGACAAAGACTTGAATGACCAAACTGATGCCCTTGCCAAGACTGGCGCATCACATGGCAAACCATGGTCACCTCCATCCCAGCCGCCCACCCATAGTGTGGCAGCAATAACTCGTAGTCAGCGAACAGTTCCTGCAACTGTGCCTGCTTCACAGCCACTATCGCTTGCCCCACAAATTTCCAGCAATGACATAGCTGATCTACAAGCTTCTGACTCTTCCATACAGGCTATGATAAACCACCTCTCAGACCCCTCCAACCACCCGATCGCAGCATCTGACCACATTGCGGCCCCTGGCCTCAAACGCTTGCTAGAGAAGAAGGACATGCTGCGTGTGGACAAAAACATCCTGTGGTATGTCCCTGACGCCCTCACCGCGCCAAGGCTTGTGGTGCCACAGGGCCAAAAGGGGGTCATGCTAATGTACGCCCACGACGCACCATTTGCCGGACACCATGGTACCAAAGCAACTTATGAGACTTTGAAACAAGTGGCATACTGGCCCGGCATGCAGCAAGATGTGGCAGAGTATGTCAGAGGGTGTCTGGTTTGCTGTCAATTCCAACCAGCAAACCCAAATCACAGAGCTCCACTGCAACGCAGAGGAGTCACATTCCCATGGTCGGACCTCCAAATAGACTGGGTGGGACCTCTGCCCAGGTCGACAAGAGGTAACAAGTACTTCCTCACGGTGGTGTGCCAATTCACCAAGTGGGTAGAGTGTCTTCCAGCACCTAACGACACTGCCCAGACCACGGCATACCTCCTGATGAACCACATCTTCTCCAGGTTCGGACTGCCACTGAGAGTCAACTCTGACAGAGGCACTCACTTTACAGCTGACATCATGCAGCATATGTGGAAACTCCTGGGTATACAAGCTCAACTGCACATCAGCCACCATCCCATCTCATCAGGGCAAGTGGAACGAACCAATCGAACTGTGGTCAGCATGCTGAGGAAATATGTGTCGGCTAACCAGAAAGACTGGGATGTGAAACTTCCTCTGGTGCTTATGGCCATCAGAGCTACACCGCAGGAGTCAACACGTGTGTCTCCCTTTGAACTAATGACAGGCCGGCAGATGACACTGCCGCTGCACCTGCTGTATCAACCGGGAGACTCCAGCCTTGTCGCAGCCTACACCACTCACCAGTACCTTGACGAACTACACAGACACCTGAGAACAACATTTGCTTTTGCCCAACAACAGCTTCAAAAGAGTGCTGAGGGCCAGAAAGCATATTATGACCGGAAAGCATCACACCAGGAACTGACGGTGGGTGACAGGGTCTGGTACTACCGTTTCATCCAGCCACCCAAGACAGCCTCCAAGCGGCTGTCAAAGAAACTTCTGCCTCACTGGATGGGACCTTATGAGATTGTAGACAAACTTTCCCCTGTTGCGTACCGAATCCAACTGAGCCGGGGACAGAAAGACCCAATTTTCAAGTGGGTCCACCGTAACCAAATCAAAAGACATGTGGCTGCTGACAGAGACAGGCAGGGAGGGGACAATGCAAGCTAAACTCTGTTGCAATCCTCGGAGCTAAAAGACTGTCCTCACCAACAAAGGACATCCCTCGCTGACCTACCAATCCCCCCCCCGCTCTCTCTCTCTCTCTCTCTCTCTCTCTTCTGTGCCAGGATGCTGCTGTGGCTCACCCTCCTGTGCCTCCAGGCAACCAGAGGACAGCTGTCTGACCTAACATCACCAGGTCCAGCATCTGACATTGAACTGAGGGGACAAGCAGGACAACTGAAACCCACCTGCTGCCCGACCATCATGATCCACTTGCCAGAGGAACGTCCCACGATGTTCCAAACATGAACGTCGTCGGCCGAAAGGGGGACTGTAGTGCCTGGCCTGGACCGGATCATGAACGACCAATTCATTTTAGGTTTTAAGAAAAGCTTTTAACTCTCTGAGTCGCATAAGTAAATCTTAGTCGGCTCCGAATGTCCTGGTCCCCCCACGGACAAGTGACACTTTAAGTGGCGAGGTGCGAGACAAGGCAGAATCTCCCATCTTCAAAGAGATACTAATCAGCTCACACCAAATTCCTTGTCCCTCACAAGACCAGTGGAATGAATTCCACGCACACACATAGAGACATTCATCAAAATATGAATATTCCCTAAGTGTTTTTCCTGTGCTTTACTTTTGTATGCATGTCCATATTACTCCCACTTAGTTACATCTTGTAGTTGTGTTAGTTTCACTGTAAAATGCTTATATTTCAATGTAAGAACATTTACTTCCTAAAAGAGAGTCAGAAACATGCGTTTCTTGGATTCAAAACGTTCCTCTGTTAATTTCATACCTAGATATTGGTGTCTTATTGTGATAATATGCATTATTCTACTTTTAAGGTACTTTGGAGGGAAAAGAACCCAGCTTAAGCACCTCTGTAGATAATGCAAATTAGGCCATAAAAACAGACAAAGGAACGTTTTCCCGCTAAAAGTCCATGTTCCCTATTGGTCCGTACGGCCCAGAATGGGTGTGACTGGAGTTACCTTTATAACACCTAAACACAAGCGGATCCACGCTCAGTCGTTTTCATCTTAGACGAGACATTCTTTCTTCTTTTATTTTCCGGCATTTTACAAACAGTTAGTTCCGTTTTGAAATCCCCGCCGAAGAATTACCTCAGGAAGAGACCAATAGAAACTCCAGCTCCGCACGGAAGTTTGAACGGCATTCACCACAGCACAAAGTACAAATGCAAGTATCCGAATTAATTTCGATGCGCTTTAACTTTATTGTCTGAAGTGATTTCGTTGCTGGCTCTCAAAAGGTAGAACTGTTTGTAATCTTGCTTTCTTTGATCAACTCTTTCTTTCTTTCCTTTCGTTATTTTATTGTATGCTTTGCTTAGATTTAGTTATATGTATTCGTGTATATACATCATATATTCATATATTAAACACCTTGTATTCACACAATTCATTGTCTCTGGGTAACTCATACATGAACCAAGTCACTTTAACGTTTGATTTCGCTAGCTTTATGCTTTTTTTTAAATACTAGAATAAGTTTCCTTTTCGTGGCCAGAGAAGAAAACTTCCTTTCCAGAATTGATAAGAAAATCAGACTGATAGTTTTGCTGGACAAAACAAACCAGTCTTTCTAAATTAATTCTAAACCTAGAAATAATTTTAGATCATATATGTTCATGATTAATTATAATTCGTTGTAATTGATTATCGATATATACCTAATTCCCTTCGTGGTTGATTCATATTCATAATTAGTCATAACGTGTTATGATTCAGTTGTGAATATATTTCATCCATTTGAGCAAGTTGCTACAAAAGTGTTAGTATGAATGTTATTGCACATGAGAAGAGTTGTAAATCTAACAAGTTTATAAATCTGTTTAGCCCTGATATGAAGGGCTCCTTAAGATTTTCCTGGAATCTACGATCATTTCCTTTGTCGTCTTCACTTTGATGCCGAGTTTGTTAGCTCTGCACCAAGCCTCCTGTTTTTCCACCTTTAGCCTGTACTCCGACTCATCGCTGCAGGAAATTAGTCTCATGACTGCTGAGTCATCTGCACAGTTAACAATTTGAGTTTCTTAGCAGATTCGAAAATTTTCTAGGATATTTTATTCGGATGAGTGAATGAAGTCTCTTAGATCAATGGAATGTTGCCAAAGCAATCCCAGAACTCACTCACTGGTCCCAGTGATGAGGTTCATGGATCACAGTTCGAAGTTAGGCTGTGAGGAGGTGAGTCTGCAGCTCTGGTGCATATGAGACCATTGGCTATGCAAAACACTGTCTGATTAATGAATTTATTTGGTCAGGAAGACAAGGCAAGAGGCTTAGAATATGAAATGAAGACCACAGATCTATCATCAGTTGCTTTGGTTGCATGGTGCTAGACCTCTGAAATTGAATGTCGTGCTAGCTGTCCTGACCTGTGAATGTGAGTAACAAATGATAATGGGTGCAGTATGGCTGGCATGAATTTTATACAGTGCACCTGTAATCCTGTTCCTAGAATCATGAGATTAGTTTATTTGAAAGATAGACAGATTATAGGCTAGGGCAATTGCATATAACAGGTGATAATGGTTATGTTAGTAATGTAATAATGCAGGTGACACTGCTCATAAAATTAATCAAACTATTTTATAAAGGCCACTTAATCAATTATACACACACACACACACACACACACATTAGGTTCACTATCCTTGTAGGGACTCTCCATAGATGTAATGGTTTTAATACTGTACAAATTGTATATTCAATCCCCTAATCCTACTCCTAAACCTACCCATCACAGATTTTTTTTTTCAAAAAAAAAAAAAAAAAAAACGCCATATAGTATGTTTATTAATCCATTTCCCCCATGAGGACTGCTGGCTGGTCCCAACAATGTACGTGATATCAGGATTTACTTGCCTTGTGGGGATCATTTGGACCCCACAATGTAATATAAATCTGTACACTCACACACACACACATACCATAGTAATAGGTAGCAACTGATTTCTTGTAATCTGGGTTATGTAATGAGATTCCAAAAACTTAGTACTTGTAAATATATTATATTACATCATAAAATACACATAATCAGACTACAGTAACAGTATGATTACATGTTATTTTCACAATGGCAGTAAATTATTCATAATTCATTGATTCTACTTCTTTGCCATAATTAAAATTTCCTTTCTGTAAAAGCATGCTGCTTATATATGTTCAGAAGGTCTTCCAGGTTTGTGTAATTGCACACAGAGACCAGCCAATAGTCATGTGACTATGACTGAAAACTGAGCAAAACACAGCATTTGATCACTGGATTTAAACAAATAATTTCATTTTAAGAAATATTTTCTCAACATTGCAACATTGCATGTCTAATCAACTAATAACAAATACTTAATTTATTAAAGTATTATTTGAATGATCAGTTATTGAGTCAATTACAGATGTATTATTGTCTGTGAACAGCTTTTGTCTTTCAAATACTTTAAAACGTGCAATGCCATGCCATGCCATATTTATATGCAATGCAGAGATTCCCCAACTTTTATTGTCAGCATACCCTAATATATATTTACTTGAAGTACCCCCTGAGAAGTTAATAATTTAGATCTTTTTTATAGCAAAGTTTCAGTTGAGAGAAGAATCTCTACCTCTTCTGTCTCCGTTAGTGTTTATATCCTTGTCCAGCAGATTGACTGAATGCCATCAGCTGGGCTTGGTGATTGCTCCTCAGTTTGCGTGTGTTGCCAGGGGCGATGCTTGATGAGCTGCTGGCAACTCATCACATTGCAGGACTTTTTGAAGTAAGAACTTTTAACGGGGTGGGGATGGGTGGGAATGAGAACATCCAGTTCGAGACCCCAGCCCGATGTTTCACCATAAAATGGAAATCCTGAAGGGCTAGGCCATCCACTCATGGGGGGCATGGTCTGTCACCAGCGTAAAACATCTCCCTAAAAGGTAGTAGGGAGGTCCATGATTTCCCACTTTATGGCAAGGGCTTCCTTCTCGACTGCGGCATACTAAATTTCCAGTGGGGTTTGTGACAGGACTGCTCCAAGGCCGGTGTCTGAGGCATCTGTCTGGAGGGCAAAGGGCCGGGAAAAGTCAGTTGTTTTGAACCAGGGACGAAGGATGGGTAGCCTTCAGATGTTGGAACGCATTTTCGGCCGCAGGGCTCCACTGTATTTTGTCTGGTTGGCCCTTCTTGGTCAGGTCTGTAAAGGGACAAGCCAAAGAAGAGGAGGGTGGGATGAAACATCGATAGTAGCCCGCAAAGCCCAGGCAGCCCGTACCTGCTTCTTTGTGGATGGCTGGGGATAGTCCCATGTAGCTTCAACTTTATCTACTTTAACTTTATCTTCAACTTTAAGTATCACGCTTCAAGTCCCAGATGGCACTTGCGGGGATTAGCTGTTAGTCCAGCCCAACGTAATGCAGACAGCACTTCCTGTAACCTGGTTAAATGGTCCTCCCACCTCTCCAAGTGGACCACCATATTACGATACGTGGCGGCGTAGTCCTGGTGGGGCTACAGGACAATATCCATGAGCAGTGAAGACATCCTTAAACTCGCAGACCAGAGATTCCAGATCCATCCACTGGGGTTATGAGATGACTGCAGAGATCTATTGTAGGATTATTGACTTTGGCTATCAGATCAGTTGGCTGAGCTTCCACAACCCATCGTTTAAGGAGGTTGATTTGGTATATTTATTCCTTCTTCCTCCTCAAGGGCTGACGCAGCCATTAATTCACTGGTCCCACCGACTAGACAAAGGTGTAAGGGCCCTGCCAGGTAGCTAAGAACTTACAGGCAGAGTTGGGGAGTAGGATAATAACTTTATTGCCAAGCTGGAATTTCCTTTGTTGAGCGCACTGGGACTCAACAAGAAGTTGTTCAACAAGGGGCATCACTCTCTCGATGCGGTCTCTCATGTTGCGTATATGTTTAATGAGGGAACATGAGCGGAAACGTTCAAAACTGTTTGTGTCTCGAGTCAGCACTGGTCTACAAGTTACTAAAGTTACTCACTTTTGGATGTGCCTCGACTTGAAGTACACTAGTATCCTGGGAGAATATGTTACTCCTGTTGATTGCTGATTAATGACTGCTGGTTTGAGTGATGTGATGATTAGTTAGATCATTTGAACATGTTCCTCCCGAACTTTGTTAATAAAACATCATTTGTAATCAATGTTTGTGTTTCGGGTCCTCATTGCATGTGTTGCAGCTCTTCCTAACCCTCGGTCTTTGAGCCACTCTGCTGCTTTGAGTCGCCATATTTCTGCCCAATTGCTAAGTGGGCCTGAAGTTTATAATTTTTTTTTTTTTTGTATGGATTTAATTTAGTATTGCTGTCACAATCCTCAGTTGAGATTTATGACAGTTTTATAACTGTCTTTGGTAGTATCGGTCATTTTGAAACCTTATGAGCCATTATCAGTTCTGAGTTTGCCATCCTTACGTTGTTAGTATACGTGGTTTTTTGCTTTAATGTGTTTTTATTGTATTATCTTGCAGGAGCTGAGAGTTTTCAGGAAGGTGGCTTGTTTTGGATTATACAGGTTTCATTTAATAAGGGTTGTCAATTGGTGTTACTTTTTTTTGGTCACTATTTGCAGTGAATTTTGTGAATGGGATTCTGATTGGTGGGACTTCTTTTTCTTTTCATTTCGACCAAGATTGTTTTAAATTGAACTTAACTTTAATAAATTATTTGTTTGCTGGAAACTCACGCCTCTTGCCTCTAAGTGGAACATATGTGTGCTTTTGATTCTCTGGTTATTTCCCCGTTATTTCGGGGTGGCGTTGTCACTACATGGAGCTTTACCAAGAATAAACCTTTTGGTTCAGTGTAAATTTAATCTATGAGTTGGCGTCACTTGTATTTTTCATTCTGACCATATTTCAAATTGCAACTTTGACGTGAGCACACAGAACCTGTGCTCCACAAAATAAACCAATATTTTTTTTTTCTTTTGCCGATCCATGAAAAGCCAATTGTATATGAGCAGCAAATCTTCCTTTTAGAAGTTGCAGCATGCATGTCTGCGTGACCTTGCAATACACAGTGGATCCATATAAGTTTAAGCTTTTTTTTTTTTTTTTTCTGTCTACAAGACGGGCATGTTTTTTTTGTTTTTTTTTAAACTGGTTGTCTGAAAGCAGTTTTACCCCTGCTTGTACCATCAGACAGACTCGATCGTAAGCAAAAGGTGTTTTGTGCACTTGCTGATATAATTCAGACTGAGCTTATCTTGCTTACAGCTCAAACCAGGCAAAATTATTGCTGACGCCGGCAATGCAGATGGCCTCCATAAAAGGGTCCCTTTGTCGTGCATTTGTTTGCCATGTTGAGTTGCTGAGCACAACACAGAGACAAGGCTGGAAGCATAGCACTTGAGGGCCTTAATAATTCATGCAATGTCATTGTGAAGCATGGTGTGCACTTGCTACTAAAAAAGAGTGAAGGTCATTTGTTTAGAACTCGGCTCCTTGTTACTGCAACAATAATTAAACAATCACATTGATTTTATGTCTACCTGCTGGAGATTCAGTGACCCAGAAACATGCTCGGTTTACAATTACCGCATTTACTTCACTTTACAAGCACAAACATTAGCATGACTTGGGTCATGCTCTTTTTATTTGTTTTCTTATTGACCTGTTGGTTTCTATAATATAAATAATCCTATTAAATGTCCTATTCATTAAATCCAGGATAGTTGGTTTGATCCAGTTAGCCCTGCTGATAGATGTGGTAACTACACCATTCAGCTGCTATTGAGAAAAATGGAAAAATGCTAAAGGATTAATCTCTATAGGTATCATAGACCACATTAGTGCAAACAAGATGCTCATGTATGTTTTTGTGCATACATGGCTTGTCATAAAGCTGTCCATGTAGTAAAAAACTGATGTTTTAAGGTTGTGCAATGTTTTGCCATGCAAAAAAAAAAGACTTAACCTTCAGCACAGAAATGCACATAGCATTTGACATTATTTTTAAGTTTGTTTCTGTGCTATATAATCACATAGGTCAAAAATAAAAGATCATCTTTAAGGTATGATCATCTCAGTGTACCTCTTTTTTAAAAATAAGTGGCATTTACCATTCTAAAACTGCCACAAAACAATGAACACTGATAAGACATTCCAGAGGAATAATCAATGATGATGTAAAATAATCAAGGATACATTAAGAATTTAAAACACAGTTTCAAAGCCTGGGGATTTTTTTTTTCACCCACTGTGAAGCAATCATGAAAATAAATAATTCTGCAGAATTTGAGCATTCCGTATTTAAAAACAAGTGAAGAAAAACCTTTTTATTTTTGCACAATCACTTTGCCATTTTTTTTAAAGGGTTAGTTCACCCAAAATTGAAAATTCAGTCAATGTTTACTTGCCCTCATGTCATTCCAACTAACTAGTAAGACTTTTGTTCATCTTCGGAATACAAATACATATATTTTAATGAAATCTGAGAGATTTTTGTCCCTCCATTGACCGTCAATGCAACTACCAATTTGATGCTTCAAAAAGTTCTTATCTTGGAATATTTGACTATAAACCTGTTCCCTTAAAAAGCAGAAAAGAGATGCTGCGCTGAGATTAGTGCTGTGGGAACACTTTGTGTGACCGGCTGTAAAGAATGTGTGTAAACGCACCTAGTTTGAGAGATCCAGGGAAATAAATTACCCTGAGGGACAGGAAACCACAGCATAATCCGCTACACTAATCTGTTTAGACAGCACGAACACAGATCACGTTGGAGATTTATGTCGGAGACTACAGAAGTGTTGTCCACCCGCACTAGGACATGGTAGCCCTTCAGCTGCTGGAAGAAGCATTTCAGGGCCAGAACAGAATATTCAACATTTCACTGGAAACCGCTGGAAGAGGTGGCGGGGATGTTATAGTGGTTTTGTGAGGGTACTGAGAAGGAGCTGTTAAATGTATTTTTATGCACCCCATCTTAAGGTGGGGCATCCCCACTGACCTGAGTGCAAAGCCATCAGGTCTTCCACTTCTTAGAGACAATAGCCGGTCCCCAGTCTTACTCATCACACTCTGTTTTTGGGCCTCTCTTCTCTGAGAAGGACCGGGTTGGGGCTGAGTGGCCGACTGTAGGGACCACCCATCAGCCCAAGGGCGGAATCTGACGGCCTGGGCGAAGGTATAATGCGTGTATGTCTTTTCAGCGCCCGCATTAAGTTCACATAAATTTTTAGGATTTAGTTTAAGTTTTCCTTTACCCATTCGCTTTATCTGACTCCAATTGTAGACGATCTCTAATTGGTAATGTTTATGATATAACATTAATAGCTGATCGCGCAATTAAATATGAATTAATTTAGATCTTTGATTCTTTAATTTCTCTTAATTTCAATTATCCTTTCATTCGGGCGTCGGATCGCTTAAAAGCTATAGGTACGGCCGATACCCGCTTTACGTCACAATCCGGTTAGTTTAGAATCAAAACAGAGGAATATGGCGTTTACTAAAAAACACAAATTATGGAATCGCCTCATGCTTATGCACACAAAAGTGCCATTCGATTTAGTCACGATACTATAACATGTTAAGTCATAATAGTCAGAAATCCAAAATCTTAATAACCGCGCCGCATGCTTCGTTTATTAAGATTTCAGTATGATCTACCCTAACAACTAGAATTGCGGAAATGTCGAAAACCACTTAAATCTACCGGTGACAATGATTTCAGACAAATTCAAAATAAATCAAGATGTAACAATTTATTCATCAGGTAAAAATGTATCAATGTCAATAACATAATTACACAATTATAAACCAATTCAAATATAATAAATACATAACATCAGTTACTCAAAAGATTTCTCTAAGAGTATTTAAAGTTATGCATACATATAGAGATGTGAGTGGAAAACACTCACCACCTCCATGTGGGGGTTCTGGTTACAGAATGTCCCGTCTTGCTGCTGTCTTTTCCCCTAAATACCCAGACCAGAACAAAAGGATTGTAAATATTTATTGCCCCCACGCCTGGCTTTGGGGGAGAGGAGGTGGTTTTCTTGAAGAGAAAATAGAACAGAATTCTCCTAAGTTTACAAACTTTCTCATAATACTAGTGACTGCTGTGAAACTGAGACCATTTTACCGTTCGCACTGAGACATTTAAAATGATACTAAACATGAAATTGGAAAATAATAGATACACATAGATATCACAATAGATATCACAATAGATATCACAAGATACATCATACATAGTACATATATATTCTTGGAGAACTTCAGTGACTTGAATCAGAGGGGAGGTAGGGAGTGGAGGGAGGGGGGCTGGTCGCATAGATGAGTGAGGGCAGTTTGGGCAGGGTGTTGTCCTATTCCTTTGAAATCTTCTTTCCAGAGTTTTATTGCTTTATTGCAGGATGCTTGATCTCAGCTTTATCTTAGCAGGAAAATCAAACCTTACACGACAGCCTTGAGTGCGGCGTGGAAGAAACTTCAAAAAAGCCACTTTATGCCACTTCACCTCCTGGAATCTGCTGACTACTTTGTTAACCCTCTGGGGTCTGAGGTGTTTTCCGGGCCCTGGAGATGTTTTGACATGTCCTGAAATTTGTGGTATTTCTTATTTCGGTAACATTTTCATACCTAAAGTCTGATTACACTGCATTCAGCACAAACTCTGGTACAATATGTAAGCAGCATGTATGTCAAGTCAAGTCAAGTCATCTTTATTTATATTGTGCTTTTTACAATGCAAATTGTGTCAAAGCAGCTTTACATTAATAAATGGCAAATATTTTTGGCTGCACAGCAGCTCCCAAAGAAAATGGTGTCATTGTGCAGCTTATTCTATATATTATTGATTCATTCCGTTGCAAATATCAGTAGTTATTAGTCTAGTTAATTTATGTATATCAGCACTGCAGAAAACAGTGACGTAATCGTCCGGCTCAGCTCAGTTCACATACAACGGCACCAATGCAGGCATATCAAAAACACTGCTGAATATCAAGCAAGTGTCCCCAACTTAAGCAAGCCAAAGGAACCAAAACTCCAACAAATGGAGAGAAAAAAACCTCGGGAGAAACCAGGCTTAGTTCTCCTCTGGCCAACAGTGAACACTTGTCCGATACTCAGGCAGAGTTACGGGTCATTAAACCGATTTGGAATCGCAACAGTCAAAATATTTAATCTAGTTCCATCTAGTTTAAGATCTTTTTGATCACGCCGGTATGGGACGGTTTGTTGGGATATGTGCCACTGGCTGATGAATTGGTAATGTCTGTATGTAGACGTTTATAGTTTTGACAAAACAATGCCAATGTGTGGTTTGTCAAAAAAACAAACGTGTTTTTTAAATCACTGAAATAAGGCCAAATCATTATAAATCAGAAAGCAACACATCAGTGCACCACACTAGAGATAAATATATGTATTATCATTACTTCAAATGTTTTCATATGTTATGACGATATTAAATAAGGTTGGAGTAAAAACGTAGCATGAGCTGCTCCTCAAGTATTGTGTTTACATGAGGTAAAGTTTAATCGCAATATTGCCAAAATCCCATTATAATCAATATAATGAGGGTGCATGTAAAACTTCACTCATATAAATGCATTCGCATTATCGTTTAGCATAAACATCTGGTCTAAACATTCTAACATTCATCATGTTAGTGTGTACACATTCATACTACTTTTACATCATTCGGATTTATGTTACAGAGAATAAAAACATCTTTACTTCATACATGTATATGTATTTAGCATCGAAAGGTTGCCTAACTGTATATACTTCATATTTCAACACATTTTAGTCTGGCTATAGTTAAACTAGTACAATGTGAAGTTAATATAACAATAACATGATAAAACCTACTAAAACATTGTTATATATTTAGTTGACTTGTGTACTTACACTATCCCAAATGTTTCCAAGAATGTTTAAATCCAGAGAAATAAGCCATTTTAACCAGGATATGGACCACATTCGTTACCTTCGGTTTCCGATTTTATTTTGTAGAAACCATGGAAACACCAAAGACGCTTTCATATATTATGTGTTTTTTTAGACAGGTGAGCCACTATTTGTATGGATGCATACACTTTGATATATTCATCGACAGAAAACTAATCATGCTATACAGCTAAACACAATTAGTTTTATTGTTTAAATCTTGTTTTCTTGATTTACAGCAAGTACCATGTTTTACCATGGCTAATATCCATCTAGACTACTGTAGCGTGCATTAAGCGTCTCATAGTAGCCGCCGATCAAATCCAGAGTTGCACTGTAACAACTTTCAACACACAAATGTATCTAATATGATTAAATTAAGTGCTGCATTATATATACATATATATATGTGTGTGTGTGTGTGTGTGTATGTATATGTATTTATATATATATGTGTGTGTGTATATATGTATGTATGTATATGTATCATTTATTAAAATCCATTATATTATACATATGACATAAATGCACTAAGCATTGCATTTAAGCATGATTTCAATGTTTTATTTTGTATCGGGAGATAAATTGTGCAGCCCTGCTTTAGTCATTTATGATTGATCATAACACATTTATGATCTTAAAAAATACATAAGTTACATCTAAAGGAATTCTGGAGACTCAGAACATTCATTGCTTTTTAAATAATTGCATTATTTTAAATACATGCTCTATACTTAGAAAATACATGTAATTTAACCTGTCCTCAGCATGAGGTCACAATGTGAAATTGCTAAACAAAGTGTTTAAAAATGCAACAAATTCAAAAAAAAATTACATTTCGATCTGTAATATATCAAACTCAACAAAAAATTATAAGTCTCATATTTTCCATAAAAAATGCCTGTCAAAGTTATGTTCTCACTTTGTGTCAGAATTTTATTTAATTGTGAATATATCAGGTAATGTCATGGTCATCATAACTCTGAGGACCCCTGTGAGGATCTCACAGTAGGACCAGGAAGCTTGACATTTTTTTAATATATTTTTTACAAACAATGCTGAAGTCTCTACGGTCACAGCTTCAACATGTCATCCCGGGGTAATAGTTTCTGTAAATAGCTGTGGGATAAATCTTGGCATTTTTTGTTTGTTTGTTTGTTTGTTTATTAAAGCATTTACAAAATTGCTCCACTGTACAACACATGGTTAAGGTAGAAATAAATTCAGTTTCGTCAGTTCCGTCATACGTCGACTCCATCAGGTTTTATGTTTGATGGTTGACAAGTGCTCTCTATAGACTATATAATGTGATTTAATATGTTTTTTTTTGCATATGGGGGAATTCTTTTCATATTTTTTTGGGTGATTCTATTTACATATACTGTATTTTTGGCCCTGGCTGGACTTTTGTCAAGTCCATCAGTATTTTAACAACGTCAAGTGGAAGTTTTTGTTAATTTTGAAGAAATGCCTCATCCTTTTCTCACTTTATTGTGTTGCGTAAAATATTGAAACATCAACTGAACTACATGATAGCATGTCTGATTTACCTAAGAACATTGGTTATATATGTTTAGTATTAAAATTGAATTTAGGAACTGGATTGTTCATAGCCCTAACCCAAGAAAATGTTTGATAATTAATTTTTTCACATAGATCCTTTACTGAACAGCATTATAACATAATAGAAGACTTTAAACTGTTGTTGGATGGATCAAATTAAAGTAGTTCGAGTCTGATGGAGTATAGGTTCCAAATCGAGTTCCGAAGTGAATAAATGTAGATTTTTTAGAAAAACCTGTTCCCTCACAGGGTTCATTGTCTACAAATATATCAGTATATAAAAAATAATGTATTATTAAATAATCTAACTAAAACATGTTTTGTCCCTTATCTCACCATATTCCATACTTCCCCCTTAAAACTGCTTTCAAACTAGACTGATTACCTAGAATTTTGAGAATCTGTTTAAAGCCAATATCAAGAAAATACACGACCACCTATGATGATGATGATGATGGAAGAAATGAATGAAATGAAGGAAGAAGCTGATCATTTATGGTTAGAAATGATCTTGGGGTTATGAACCACTCATTTGATCATTAATTATTCAATTACGCGAAGAATGTGAGGTTGAACATACTGTACAATGACAGCTTGATATTCGTAGCACCATCTGTTTAAGACACTGTCGTCAGGGCTAAGGTCTCATCTCATTAGCTGAGGAAAGCACTCAGCAGTTTTATGACATCATTAATAGTGCAGTGAGCAAAGAACTCATGATCGGATCTTACATAAACATATCTTACATATCTAGACAGGCGCTGTCAGCCTCATAGGACTGATTTAACCAGAGTCAATGCGAGTCAGCCATCTGTAGACTCTGTACGTCTCACGATTTGTGTAAAAAGTGTTACTTAACAACACTAAACCGAATAATTCGCTATCTTTTTG
This sequence comes from Opsariichthys bidens, assembly GCA_037194245.1. Classification (NCBI taxonomy): domain Eukaryota; kingdom Metazoa; phylum Chordata; class Actinopteri; order Cypriniformes; family Xenocyprididae; genus Opsariichthys; species Opsariichthys bidens. The sequence goes on from CM074313.1 coordinate 2,982,008, forward strand.
TCCTTCTGTTTCATCACAATCTGGGTTTTATTTTCTAGCAATTCAGCCTATAATGCATATAGATAATACAGTAGCACTGTTCTACGAATATTTATACTTATTATTGATGTGTGTAGTGCAATTACTGACAAGGTGGTAAATAGAATTCTACAGTATGTAAAGAGATGTTTTCTGCTATTCATAGCAGAAAAAAATAATCGAATGATTAGTAAACAATAAATATTAGATGAAAAACTTAATCAAAACTAGAAACATTAAATAAGCTTAAGTTGAAGTGTTAAAATTACAAAAACTTAAAGAAAAAGTACAAATATTACAAATAAACAGTGAAAACTGGATATTAAAAAGCTAAATCAAAATATAAATAAATACAATTTTTTTATTTCAGTTAATAATTTGTGGGAGTGTAAATAAATTTAGGCTAACTAGGTTGTAAATAAGGATACGAATTTTGTGAACACTTTGAAAACATCTGGTTTTGGGCAAACGTAAGACATTTTTATATTTATTCTAAAAAATCATTTTTTATTATATTTTTTGGCAGCAGCGGTTTCTTATGTGTTGTCCTTTCATGAATACCATTGTTGTTTAGTGGTTTTCTGGTTGTGGATATGCGGGGAATGCTTTCTGGAGGTCTTTTGCTGTTATCCTTGGATTCTTTCTCTCCTCTTTCAGGATTTGCTATTGTGTTGTTGGAGTGGTATTTGTGTAGCCCCTCCACTTCACACCGCCCACCCACTCTCACCGGCCTGTGTCCCATCCCGGGAGTCAGCACCAGTGTAGCCCCTCTAGCCTACATTTGCAGGATATCCACTCCTTGAGTGTGTAGCAACAGTCCAGAATCTTATAGTTTACTGATTAAACACCCGGGTCATTAGCAATGCTTTTGTAGTCTCAAGCTCAAGCTCCCCATGGTTCAGGACACGTGTCCACTGAGCAACGTGGAGTTTAAAATCATTCACAAATGTTGGAAGCCCCCTCTGTGGCTTCTTCTGCCCTGGGTGAGAACCTGATGCTGGAACTGTCTAGCTCCAAGGAGTTAGATGTTCTAAGCATCAAGGCTGGAGGATTCAAAGTCTTGTCACCTCATTCCCCTGCTTTTGAGGAGCTGCTGGAGGTTGTGACCAAAGTGAACATCAAATGGCCATCAGAAAAGTCACGACAGCCTTCGTGTCGGAATCTGCCTTTCTTTCATGATCTCTGAGAGAACATCAATCGAGATTGGAATAGTTCCAGACGTGCTTCAGACGTTATCACACTGGAGGCATTCCCCAAAGTGTCGTCTTCGAGTCGATGCAGACTGTAACAAGACTTTTTTTCTCAGAGATGCCATAGAAGAACCTTTTTGCGTTCCCTAAATGAACTTTTCAATGTGAAGAACATATTTTCAAAGGACTCACAAATACTTGCAAATACTTCCCTTATACTTGCTATTGTATACTGTAATTGTACATGTAAAGTAAATGTGAATTCTTGAAACTGATTGGCTGAGAGATCTTTTCAGACATTCTACCAGTATCACCACGTGAACGGTTTCACCATTTGAATCACTCTGCTTTCAGCATTCTCATGGCGGACGAGCAAACCCACCATATTTTTACAGACACTACTTTGGTGTCACATTGTTTTTTCAAGTGAGAATGTAGTTGTTTAGACCTCAAATATGCGACCATTTAGCGCTCATGTACCCGGCCGAGAACAGCTTAATCTCGGCCAGTCCTTTGGGAATTTGTAATTGGCTCTTATGTAGATAGCGTTTAAACATGAGGCATTCGGTTTGGCTATATCAAACAGGCAGTCATCTAGGTCATCACGGGGAACAAGACACTGCGTCAAAACTCTGTCGGAACTCCTCTGTGTGAATGCATCGTGAAGCTCGTATGAAATCAGTCCAATGGCGTGACATCTCTGGCCAGGAAACTATAAAGCCTACCCGAGAACACATTTAGCTTCTGATATACCTGAAGCAAGTCTCTCATGGGCATGCCAGGAGTATGGCAGGGTGACGCAGTGTCTCGTTCCCTATTCAGGGAACTACGGTTACATACGTAACCGAGACGTTCCCTTTCGAGGGAACTCGAAAATGTCCCATGTCGAGCAAATGACCTTCCGTGTGAAATCTTTGTGCGTAGACGATAACACGATAACATGCCGAGGTCAAGTTCATAGAACCTCACAAATGTATAAAAACACACGCATCACACACATCGTGTAGGGAAACTCCTCACAGTAATGCTTTGGAAGCAGCCATTCTCCTAGTGAAGAGCGCACGTACATCCAAGGGTGAAGGCTGACCGGCCGACTCATAAAGTGAAATGGCCTTGACCACCCACTTTCTTAGGGTAACCTTTCCTAGGTGACCCAAAACAAATGAACAGTTGTTCTGACTTTCTCCACAGGGAAGCTCTGTGGACATAAGCATCTAAGGCCCTCACAGGGCGGAGCAGATTCAGTTTCTCCTGGTCTGACCTTCAGAAGGGATGAGAACATGATAGGCCTTACAGTATCAGTAGGAACCTTTGGAACATAGCCTAGCCTTAGAACCCGACGGGTCCCAAAGAACTAGAAGGTTTCAGGTCGGGTTTGGGTCAATATTTCTTAAATATCTTTGGCTTCGGCTTCGGGTCAGATTTGGGTTTAAAACTAAGAAAAACTATATCTGGCCAAATTACAAGCGCAAATCAAATAGCCACGCTGCTGTTTGTGTCTCTCAGAAATCAGAGCTTTGTCAAAGAGTAGCCTAGTACAAATAAAATATTCCATCGTAAACATCTACTATTTGATATGTATATTTAAGTATTTTAAACCTTGAGAGACAATACGATAGACTATATGATACACAAATGAGTGAACACCATGAATGAAATGAGCACAGCGTGTTCGTAAATCAAATAACCGCATTTCTCTCACGTCTCTCAGAAATCAGCTGTCAAAAGTAGGCTGGTATCATCTAAAACACCACACACATTTTCTACTGTTCGATGTGTATTTCAATGTTTAATAACATTGTACGATGATTTGAGCTCAAACTATATGAACAAAATTAAGAACAATAGCAAGTCAAATAGCCGCGTTGCCGTCTCTGTGCATCTCTCTGAATCATACGCGTTTTGTAACACTTTATGGAGGCTGGGTTCTGATCTAAAATCATGCATATGCATGATTCTCTCAAAAATACAAACACGCACATACTTGTTGCTCACATATTATTGTAGCCTAATTTCTGCTGAATACAGTGAAATATACGGTGGCCGAGAGAGCTCAAAGTGCTTCAAATAATAAAACACATGCAAATTAAAAAAAAAGCACATGCGAATTAAAAAAAGCACATGCAAATAAAAAAAAAACGTGATCATCAGTTTGACAACACATGTGCTGCAAATCCTCACAACACATGCAAACTCAAAAAAGCGCTACATTTACGAAAAGCGCTGCAAAGAGCACAAACCACAACGGAAATGTTTCGATGGGGACCCCAAACAGTGACGGACCCTACTTGACAACAGCACAAACTAAAAAATATTAAAATATATTATGTAGGCATGAACTCAATGTAATGTGTTTCACTAACAGAAAAGTGTTTTAATATGTGGCATTGTTGTTAACTCATTCGACTTTAAGAGATGATCATTTATCGGATGATTTAAAAATATTCATTAATCATCTGTAGCGTACTAATGTGACGTCATCATAACGGCCACCTGAGGGCGTGCGACGAACACGTCATCTGTGAACGTGAGTTTCTAGCAAACTGAAAAACACTTAATTAAAAATAATAAATACATGAAATAATGTACAGTTGTTTATTTTTGTTTGCAGTTTTTATAGTATTTAATGATTGTGCACACATTGTGCACTCAAATGCCGTACACTATATAGGGATCAGTGAATAAGTGAAGGGTGAGTTGAACTGGTTTGGACGCTCTTCCTACTAGGGTCCGTCACTTTTTGGGGTCCCCCTTGAAACTCTTTGCAACACAGCTCTATTCAACGACGGATTTCGGGTTCGGTTTGGGCTTAAACTTTAACAGTACAGGTCGGGTTCGGGTCAAACGATCTTGGGTACACTTTTATCCAAAGCGACTTACAAGGGGAGCAATTAGGGGTCAGGTGTCTTGCTCAAGGGCACTTTAGTCGTGGTATTGAAGGTGGAGAGAGTGCTGTTCATTCACAATCCCCACCTTCAATTCCTGCCGGCGTGGGAATCGAACCAACAACCTTCAGATTACAAGCCCGACTCCCTCACCACTAGGCCACTAGTTTGACTGAATTAAAGTGAAATCGGAACAAATTTGTTGTTAGCATTCAATATATGCTATTAATATATATATATATATATATATATCAAAATAATTATGGAGTCTTGCAAACAAGCATCTCTGTATTAACAATTGCACAAGTAGCCATTATATAGGCACACTCTTTAAAGTGCTTTAAAAGCTCCATTATAGAATTAATCATTATTCACGTCTCTTTTGAAAATCTGCATAGACTGTTATGCACATGCCAGTTTTCTTCCTATATGCATATGGTTTGCGCTCAAAAAGCAATTTCGTTGAATGCAAACCATCAAATCAAAAGGTAACCATGGCAAAATTCCATGAACATATTTATTCAACTTGGCATATGTTGCCCTAGGCTACATTATATAATGTGTCAACACAATGGCTGATTATGGTTATCGCATGAATTAGGGTAAACAAACAGCTGAAATTGTCAAAAAATGTGTTTGCAGAACATTTCTCCCCCAAAGCTCATTTTGCTTCAGTTTCATATGAAGCACAAACAAATAATGAGCGTGATAATTTAAAATGCTTCTGACTTCACTCAGTGTAGGATGGATAGACTTTGCAGAATGCTGCAAAAACAAAGAATGGAAATTTTCAATTAGTCTGTAATGCTGCACCTTTGAAAGGAATTTGAATAGGATGCAAATGAAAAAAAAAAAAAAAGCAAACCATATCAAGCAGGAATTAATGAATAATCTATTATTGCTTGTGTTTAAGGCCTGATCTCCAGGTAAGTATTTTAGAAACAAAGAAAACAGATCTAAAAATTCAAAACATGTCAGGTCTATCACAACCTGAAGTTAACAAAGAGCTTAATTTAAAAGCAGCATTGAGTGTCAAAGTCAAACATTCACAACATAATTCACTTTAATTCTCAGTATAATCCACAAGAAGAGCTCAGCCTCAAGTGATCAGATTGTGCTGATTATAAATTAGTTGGTGCTCTGAGTCTTTTTTTTTCTCGAGTTTAAATTAGTTCCTGTCACAGTTTAAAATGTAGAGACAACTAAAGTAAAACACATGTTGGATTGAATTGGTTGGGGAAAAAAAAATGTGTGTGTGTGTATATGTAATATGTATGTATATATATATTTCAAACATATCTCAAACTTTTCATAAAGCACGACTTCAATCTTGCATGAAATTGAAGGTTCACTACAGAGTGATTTCCCCAAGCAAATTACTGCTATTTGTGAAATTTCCATTTCACCTATGACACACTGATAAACTATCCAAAGTGAAACTCATTTTTTATGCCTTATGTCAAATATCTGCATTACGCCTAATAAGCATTGACCTCATTGCTTTGCATTCAATAGTAATGCCTAGTGGCGAAATGACGGATGTACCATTCATTCAGAATAGACTCTCATCTGAAGGGAATCTCAGTAATAGCAAAGGAACAGGAAACTAACATAGGGACCTCTGAGTGGAGCCATAATTTAGCAAGAAAGCAAGTTCAATTTAGCACTGTTGCACATAACTTCTAAATAAAGAATATGGAGGGCGACGGTGATGTGACATATTTGTTTACTGTTTGAGCAGCTGTTATAAGAGAATTTAAAATGGAATTTCCGGAAGACATGTGGGGTGGGTGCTGTTTGGAATAATTTCGAGGAAACTGATTTTCATCAGGCTTAAATAACCACTGTCCAACCTAAATATGTTATAGGGCTGGAGCATACTTATTCCTAATACAACTCTGTAGAACCTAATTGTCCTGGCTTTGGCAGTTTTGTGGTCAAGTGACCTCTTATGGCTATGTGGGGTTTAGTCCAGCGGGAAAATTGCAGAGTGTGACATCATTAATGAGGGACGGTGATTCCATTATAATCAGACTGAATCATCCCGAAAGTTAGAGACACTGAGAGGTTGCACATGTTATGGGCTTCTTAACAGGACATCATCTGTTTGGAGCTGTTGATGGGGCATTCTTTTTTCACACCATTCATACAGTAAACCTTCTCAAACATCACTTCGTGGTTCCGAGTTTAACTCGCTGGATCATTGAATGTGGACTCAATGAGACCAGTACACTAATGAAACTTTTCGGCATTGCGATGATGAGCAAGATAATTCTAGTTAAAGGATTAGTTCAGTTCAGGATTAAAATGTCCTGATAATTTGCTCACCCCCTTGTCATCCAAGATGTTCATGTCTTTCTTTCTTCAGTCGAAAAGAGATTAAGGTTTTTGAGGAAAATGTTCCAGTTTTTTTGTCCTTATAGTGGACTTCAGTGGGGTTCACTGGGTGGAAGGTCCAAATTGAAGTTTCAGTGCAGCTCCAAAGCTCTCTACACAATCCCAGACAAGGAATAAGGGTCTTATCTAGCGAAACAATCTGTCATTTTCTAAAAAAAATTAATACAATTTACATACTTTTTAACCACAAATGCTCATCTTGCACTGCTCTGTGAGATCCGCCACACATTACGTTGGTTTTATATATATATATATATACAGGGCTGGGTAGGTTACTTTTAAAATGTATTTCACTACAGTTTACAAAATACAAATATTTCGTTACATTACTCAAGTTTAGTAACTTAATCTAAATACTTTAGAATACTTTGGAATACTAATAAGTGTGGAACAAACACAAAAAAGGTCATTGCAAGTTTTTATCTCACAATTCTGACTTTTTCCCTCCTTTGCAATTGCGAGTTATAAAGTCGTAATTATGAGATATAAACTCGCAATATTGAGAGAAGTCATAATTGTGAGATATAAACTGAAAATATTGAGAAAAGTCAGAATATTGAGAAAAGTCAGAACTATGAGATTTCAACTCGCATACTAAATTCACAATTGCAAAAAAAAGTCAGTATTGCAAGTTTATATCTCCCAATTCTGACTTTATAACTTGCAATTGTTTAGAGTTTAAATCTCGCAAGAAAAAGAAGTCAGAATTGTGAAATGCAAACTCACAATTTTGAGGGGAAAAAAAACAAATTGTGAGAAAAAGTCGCAGTGACGAGTGAATTATAAAATGACTCCCAAAACATGAAAACAGTCGTGGATCTTCAGGTCATGACAGGACAGTTCAGTTGACAGTTGGGCAATCTTTTTTATAAATTCAGTCATTTTGTCTTGTTCAGGACAGAACTAAATAAAAATAACAACATTTTTATGATCCCTCTTAAAAGTATTAAAATGTTGATGAAATTTAACTCAGACTGTCAGAGAATCACCAATTCTCATTAAAATTGTCACCAAATGACATTAAAACTCAAAGTAATCACTTTGGTAATCTAAAATACTTTTCAGATGTAACTGTAATCCGATTACCACCCATTTAAAATGTAACTGTGATGAAATACAGTATATATATATATATATATATATATATATATATATATATTAGTAGTAGTAGTAGTACTAGTAGTATTTTGAATGTATATTATGTTTCAGAACTCACTGGGTGTTTTGAGTACCCCTGAAATATTGCTGATCAATGAGCTTTCTTAAATGAGCATATATTAATATCGTATTTCAAAAAAGTATCATTCTCTCTCTCAAGATTCTTTCTCATTTTCAATACTGTGCCCTAAGAAAAGAAAAAAATCTTCAGAAGAGTCAACCATCACCATCAGTATGCCAATAAAGAGAATTTTTTTCCCCATTAATTTATATAATTTAAATTTCAGATGGTCCAAGAACTATCAAGTCAACTGTGTCATTTAATTATGGCCGTTTGAAATGAGTTTCCTCTTTTCTTTAAAGTTTTTGAGCTGTGATAAGAGCTAGCTCATCACATTACATTCTGCCTTTGTGATACCCATTTCAGCAGCTCACTCAGTCTAATTGTTCAGATGATAATTCGACCCGACATCCTAGGCCGCAAAGAGCAGTGTAAGTAGACCAGGCACATTTTTGACCGTTTATTCATTTAAACTTGCTTGTGTGCATCAGTGGTGCACTATTGGACTTTATTTTGTAATTGTTTTGGGGGCTGAATTGTCCCATTCTTTTCATGTTGTCTCTGTGAGGATTATCTCTGTCTATTAATGCAGCAGCATGTTACGCGTACTCTCAGCATGTGTGTCATTTTATTTTTTTCCTGCTTTGTTGAGGATTTGTCTTTATTCAGCAGCAGAATATCTTGCCTGCTCACAGCAAAAAGACCCTTTTTCAGAATACTGTATTTTAAAGATAATTTCTAAAATCCAAATAATCTTTCAGGGTTACAGCATATGCGACCATTTTTTGAGAATGTGCGAGTTAACATTGCATGTGGTCGCATTTGTGCGAATGCATGATCATGTTATATTTACGTGCGTGTAACAGAACGATGTATCGGCGGCTGCTGCAGTCCGTAACATTTTTGAGTTCAAAATTTATATAATGAACGAGTACAAAATGAATCCATTTTCCAAACCGTGTTTTTGTCTTATCCCGGGTCATTACGGTAATAAGTGTTTCTATTCGGAGTTCTATTCTAGACCGGAGTAGCACAGAACCTGGGTGACTAGTCATAGACATAAACAGAGAGAAGTAGCACTGGCTGCAATGTTCTTCTGCAAGACACATGGAGTTCTTTTTGGAGTTCGGTTTAATGACCTGTAACTCTGCCTGAGTATCGGACAAGTGTTCACTGTTGGCCAGAGGAGAACTAAGCCTGGTTTCTCCCAAGGTTTTTTTTTTGGTTCCTTTGGCTTGCTTAAGTTGGGGACACTTGCTTGATATCCAGCAGTGTTTTTGATATGCCTGCTTTGGTGTCGTTGTATGTGAACTGAGCTGAGCCGGACGATTACGTCACTGTTTTCTCCAGTGCTGATATACATAAATGAACTAGACTAATAACTACTGATATTTGCAACGGAATGAATCAATAATATATAGAATAAGCTGCACAATGACACCATTTTCTTGTTAATGTAAAGCTGCTTTGCCACAATTTGCATTGTAAAAAGCGCTATATAAATAAAGATGACTTGACTTGACTTGACTTCTATTTATTAACCGAGGATTACAGAGGAACTAAGTGAGCAAAGGTTAAAGAAAATGCACTAACGTTACTTCCAACAGCAATGGTTTAAACCATTGTTCCTCAATAGGCGGCCCACGGGAGAAAAATGTTTGGCCCGCGCTAATTTCAAATGGTGTAGTCAAGGTAATGGATATAAGCACTCCTCTGTCGTTAAATTCAAACACGGCGTCATTGCTTACGTTGCATAATCACTGGTGCATTGAAAACGCTGCTCCACTCGCTCCGCGACTGTGGACACGCACCGTTCAGTCTGTCAGCGAAAACAAGGCAAGCGTGAAGTAAAGAAAAGTGGACATGCAAAATACAAGACTCAGATGTGAAGGGACAGAATATTTTCGGCTTATTTTGCCTGACCTACCTCAACAAACAAAGAAAGGAAACTGAATATGAGAAAGTAAAGTTACATAATAAAAAAAACTATGTATATAGTAGGTAGTCGTGGCCTAGTGGTGAGGGAGTCGGGTTTGTAATCTGAAGGTTGTTGGTTCGATTCCCACGCCGACAGGAACTGAAGGTGGGGATTGTGAGTGAACAGCACTCTCTCCACCTTCAATACCATGACTAAAGTGTCCTTGAGCAAGACACCTGACCCCTAATTGCTCCCCTTGTAAGTCGCTTTGGATAAAAGCGTCTGCTGAAAAATGAAAAAAAAAATGCTTTTAGTTACAGAAAGGCAAACTAAAGGCCAATACTTATGCATGTATATAAGCTGGATCAAGAAGCTGCCATTTAAAATATAAGCATGTTTATTTTAAAGATTTTTTTTTTTATTATTTAATTTTTCATTAATTGAATTTTCATAATTTTCATATTTACAATTCATTAAATATGAATTAAATAAATATAAAGTCTACATCATGATTTAAGATATATCGAGCATGCATTGATTAATTCCATGTTGTAGCAAAAAAAAAAAAAAAAAAAAAGATGCTACCAACTGAGAAAGTTGTCTGGAGCCACAGATCTTTATTGGAAAGGGTTTAAACAATATTTTTCAAGTCATAGTCCAGCTGTATGGGGCATAAGGACTGCAGATGTGTGGTCATTTTGTCTGCCAAGACAAAATACATTAACATTGCCATATTCAATAACAAACTAAAACCTTGTTATCATGATTAAGAAAAAAAAAAGCTGTTAGAAGCATACAGACGGACTGGACTGATGGAAGCTGTGACAATTTCCCATACTTCTAAAGGCACAATATGTCATGTGTCAACGCTAGAGGTCGCTTATTCAAAACAAAGGCAAAGGTTGATGACCTGTGGATGAGTTCACCTCCACAGCCAATGGAAAGGAATCCGACTGACTCGGGTAGAAATCGTTCATGGATGAGCGGATATATTAAAGTTTTAGTAATGATACTGTGGTATGAAGAAGGGCAGGCCGAGAGGAACAAGGCTGCTGGAGCAAATGCTAATGAAAGGCATCTGTGTGAAACATGCACTGGCCCCAAGTGCAGCAGAGCTTTTCTTATGCTCATGCATATGTGGGGTTACACAGCACTGTTTTACATGGTGAAAACAGTTCTACTAAAAAAAATTGAGTGCTTTTAAAGTTACGTTAACGTTACTCTGTGCATAGCTCGGTGGCTGGTAGACCTGTTGCACTTTGCAGTATCTAGATCCATATTAGAGTATATTAATAAAAGCTGGATGACTTGTGTTGCTCAATGACATGCAATTCATTTTAAAATATATTGTATATGGAAAAAAAAGCTCTTTGATTATGCTATGTTAGCCAAAAAGCGTTGTTTCTGAGTTATGGTAAAAACATGCGGTTCCTCCTTTCCTGTCCCAGCTCATAAAAACCACAAAGTGTTTGACTCGAACGGCTTTCTTTCTAAAACGTCTCGGTTACGTATGTAACCCTCGTTCCCTGAAGGAGGGAACGGAGACGTACGTCAGAACTGAACCGACGAATTGGGATATCGCACGAGAGCCCTATCATCTTCGAGTGTAAACTAAACGAGCCAATGAAGATTGGCGTGCGAGCTTTCGCGTGCCGCACTCCGCCCCCGCGAGCGGGTATAAATACGGAAGCGGCAGCGCTCGCACTTTGTTTTTCGCTGAGGAGACGAGCAGTGGTCCGCGCTCAGCGGGGTACAGGAACTGTGGCGACGGGACGTACGTCTCCGTTCCCTCCTTCAGGGAACGAGGGTTACATACGTAACCGAGACGTTCCCTTTCAGTCGGTCACGTTCGACGTACGTCAGAACTGAACCGACGAATTGGGATCCCTAATAAAACGCCACAGTTACTGACCCCCTCCAGCGCCCAACGTAAGTCGCAGCATCCCGGCGCGCACTAGGGACGGAGAAGGGACCGGACTTACGCCAGGGAAGTCTACTGCTGTTCCGCATGACCCACTCAGTAAGACTTGGATAACACTGGGAAAGCGTGCCCACTGGGGACGCTGCGGAGACCACAACCTACCCGAAGGGAGGAAATTTACGTGGGAATGTACATATGGACTGGCCGTGGGCAGTGCACATATGAAGTCCCTGGGATGGCTCCGGCCTAGGTAGGGGGGAGACACATCTAGCAGGGACAGCAGAGCGGGCTCTGCTGAGGGAAAGACACGGGCTTACATAGGAAGGCTACCGTGGACATTACACATATGGGACCGCCGTAGGGGTCACAACATATGGAACCCAGCTTAGCAGAGGCAGTATGCGTGCTTAAGCCTAGCAACGGACACTCCGCAATGTCCGGAGCCGCAAGGGGTGGCGGAGGACTCAACAGGGTTCGCCAACTGGGGAACTCTACTGGAGCAATAGACGCACGTATCCGGCCCAGCGGGCGGGAGTGGCGTATGCAAGCGAACACTAGAAAGGGTTCTTCGCGCTACCGGCCAGTAGGGGCGAGTACACGGGAAGATACCGATTCTACACGAAGGCTATAGAATCTAGCGAACGTGTTGGGTGTCGCCCAGCCCGCAGCTCTACATATATCTGTCAGCGAGGCACCGTGAGCCAGCGCCCAGGAAGAAGCTACCCCCCTAGTGGAGTGAGCCCTCAACCCGAGCGGGCAAGGCACGCCTTGGGACTGATAAGCCAAGGCGATGGCGTCCACTATCCAGTGGGCCATCCTCTGCTTGGAGACAGCCTTTCCCTTCTGCTGGCCTCCGTAACAGACGAAGAGCTGGTCTGAGGTCCTGAAGCTTTGAGTTCTGTCCACGTACAGACGCAGAGCGCGGACGGGACAGAGCAAAGCCAGGGCTGGGTCTGCCTCCTCCGAGGGCAGCTTGCAGGTTCACTACCTGATCTCTAAAGGGAGTGGTAGGAACCTTGGGCACATATCCGGGCCGGGGTCTCAAGATAACGTGAGAGTTGGCCGGCCCGAATTCCAGGCACGATTCGTCGACCGAAAAAGCGTGCAGGTCCCCTACCCTCTTGATGGAGGCCAGTGCAGTCAGGAGAACTGTTTTAAGTGACAGAATTTTTAACTCTGCTGACTGCAAAGGCTCAAAGGGGGGTCCCGGAGAGCTGTAAGCACCAGGGACAAGTCCCAAGAGGGTATAGAGAGTGGGCGAGGCGGATTCAGTCTCCTCGCCCCCCTCAGGAACCTGACGATCAGGTCATGCTTCCCCAGCGACTTACCTTCAACTGCATCGTGATGTGCGGCGATAGCGGCACTTTTAGGGTGGAGGGAGACAGCCTTCTCTCCAGACCCTCTTGCAGGAAGGAAAGCACTGACCTGACCGAGCAAGATCGGGGGTTCTCCTGGTGAGAAGAACACCATTCGACGAACAGGTTCCACTTCAAGGCATAGAGGTGCCTCGTAGAGGGAGCTCTAGCGGAAGTGATGGTGTCTACCACTGATTGGGGTAAGCCACCTAGAACCTCCGCGTCCCGTCCAGGGACCAGACATGGAGATTCCAGAGGTCCGGACGCGGGTGCCAGAGGGTGCCCCGTCTCTGAGTCAGAAGGTCCTTCCTCAGAGGAATGGGCCAAGGAGGTGCTGTCGCGAGGAGCATCAGTTCTGAAAACCAGGTCCGGTTGGGCCAATACGGCGCAACTAGCAGGACCTGCTCCTCGTCCTCCCTGACTTTGCACAACGTCTGTGCAAGAAGGCTCACTGGGGGAAACGCATATTTGCGGAGGCCCCGGGGCCAGCTGTGTGCCAGTGCGTCCGTGCCGAGGGTGCCCTCGGACAGGGAGTAAAACAACTGGCAATGGGTCGAGTCCGGGGCGGCAAACAGATCTATCTGAGCGGTCCCGAAGCGACGCCATATCAGCTGGACCGCCTGGGGATGGAGTCTCCATTCTCCCGGAAGCGGAGGCTGCCGTGAGAGCTCGTCGGCGGCACGGTTGAGCACGCCTGGGATGTGAATGGCATGAAGCGACCTCAGATGCTTCTGACTCCATAGGAGGAGATGGCGGGCGAGTTGTGACATGCGACGGGAGCGTAGACCGCCCTGGTGGTTGATGTACGCTACGGTCGCAGTGTTGTCCGTACGGACCAGAACGTGCTTGCCTGGTAGCAGCCCTCTGAGGCGGCCCAGCGCAAGACGTACTGCTAACAACTCGAGGCAATTGATATGCCACTGCAGTTGAGGCCCCGTCCACAGACCTGAAACTGCATGCCCGTTGTACGCGGCCCCCCACCCGGTGGACGAGGCATCCGTGGAGACCACAGCATGCCTGGACACCTGTTCCAGGGGAACTCCAGCCCGCAGGAACGAGGGGTCGGACCACTGAGTGAGGGTACGACGGCAGTTCGGTGTAATTGCCACACGGAACGTACCGCGTCGCCACGCCCATCTCGGGACTCGGCCATGAAGCCAGTGTTGAAGCGGCCTCATATGAAGCAATCCGAGCGGCGTAACTGCGGCTGCGGATGCCATATGCCCCAGGAGCCTCTGAAATAATTTCAGTGGGGCCGCTGTCCTGCTCTTGAGCGTACTCCGGCAGTTCAACACCGACTGGACGCGCTCCTCGGTGAGGCGCGCAGTCTGGCTGACCGAGTCCAGTTCCATACCGAGATAAGAGATCCTCTGCCCGGGGGCGAGTTTGCTCTTGTCCCAGTTGACCCGAAGACCCAACCGGCTGAGGTGAGCTAACACCAGGTCCCTGTGTTCGCACAACTGCTCTCGCGAGTGAGCTAGGATCAGCCAATCGTCGAGATAGTTGAGGATGCGAACGCCCTGTTCCTTGAGCGGAACAATGGCCGCCTCCGCAATCTTGGTAAAGACACGGGGCGACAGGGCCAGCCCGAAGGGTAGGACCTTGTACTGATATGCCCGACCCTCGAACGCAAACCGTAGAAAGGGTCTGTGTCGAGGAAGAATCGAGACATGAAAGTACGCGTCCTTCAGGTCGATCGCTGCAAACCAATCTTGGGGACGGATGCACTCGAAAATGCGTTTCTGCATCAGCATCTTGAACGGCAGCCTGTGAAGGGACCGATTCAAGACTCGCAGGTCCAAGATTGGCCGTAACCCACCGCCTTTCTTGGGTACAATGAAGTAGGGGCTGTAAAACCCTGACCTCATATCGGCTGGAGGGACCGGCTCTATTGCGTCCTTCGCCAGTAGGACTGCAATCTCCGCCCGAAGTACAGGAGCATCGTTCGCATTCATGCGAGTAAAATGGATGCCCCTGAACACCGGGGGACGCCGGGTGAACTGAATCGCATAGCCGAGTCTGATCGTGCGGATGAGCCAGCGGGACGGGCTGGGAAGCGCTTGCCAGGCTCCCAGACTCCGCACCAGCGGGACCAACGGCACAACAGACGTACCCGCGGGGGGGCAGCGAGGCGGAGCCAGGGAACCTGACTCGGACGGCAGAGCGGCCCGAAGTGAGGTTTGGCTCCGCAGAGTGACAGTGCGCGTGGGAGACGGCACGAGGGCAGCCTCGACCAGCACACTGCCCTCCGCTGGCGAAATGAGAGGGGGCTGAGGGTGGCCAGGCATAGCGTGACACACCGCCAGACGCGCCCTCTTGTGACCCAGAGGAAGGGGAAACTGCTCTTTCAATTAGAATGTGGGTACCGCTGGACTCCGGGGAGCCAGCGGCGGAACAGAAAGGAAACAAATGATTCTCCACCCGGCCCTCCTCCGGGGGAGGGAGCAGTGCCTTCACCGTCTCCCGAGAAGCAGCTCCAACTTCCTCCGAGTCGCCCGTCTCAGGGCCGCTTCTGGTGTGTTTGCCACCTGGCTTGGCTGCGGGCTGAGCGGGCTGGGCGCCAAGCCTGCGACCGGCTCCCTGAGGTCTGCTGGGTGATGGCTGCTGCTTTGCAGACTTCGCAGGGGCGGAGGATGACGCAGGCGGGCGCCCTCGGTGACGAGCAGACGAGGAGGCCGCCACCGGCGGCTGGGTGGAGGCAGCAGCTACACGCCGGGGCAGGACATGCTTCAGGGCCTCCGTCTGCTGTGCGGCCAAGAACTGTAGGGCGAAGCTCTCGACCGCGTCACCGAATAGCCCAACCTGGGACACAGGGGAGTCCAGGAACCGATACTTATCAGCCTCCCTCATGTCCGTCGGGTTGAGCCAGAGATGGCACTGCTGAACCACCAGCGTGGCCATCGCTTGACCAACCGAGCGCGCAGTCACCTTCGTCGCCCGGAGGGCGAGGTCGGTGGCGGCTCGCAGCTCTTCCACGAGCTGTTGGTCAAGACCGCCCTGGGGCATGTCACGAAGTGCCTTGGCCTGGTAGACCTGCAGCAACGCCATGGCATGCAGGGCAGATGCAGCCGGCCCACAGGCTCTGCAAGGCTCGTCCATTAGAAGGACGAGAACTTACAGGCCCGGGACGGGAGGCGCGGGTACCCCACCAGTTGGCGCGCTCAACTGGGGGGGATCCCCACATACCCCTAGCTGCACCGCCATCCAGGACGGTGAAGGCGGAGGAGGGACCCGACCGGTTCGGACAGAAAAAGGTGCCCTCTACGATCTAGTCACCTCCTCATGCACTTCCGGAAAGAAAGGAACCGGGGCAGAGCGCTGAGAACCAGCACGGGCTGCCCCGAGAAACCAATCGTCCAGCCGGGAGGTTTCGGGACACGGTGGAGGGTTCCACTCGAGCCCGATACTCCCGGCGGCCCGGGCAAGCATGGCCGTCAATTCTGGATCGGGCTGGAAAACGCCACACCCCCAGGAGGTGGCGCATCAGAGCCTTCATCTCCAGATGACTCAAGCCCGCCTTCCGATGCCGCAATCGACATCTGATCATCAGCCGGCGCACCAAAAGAGACGGCTGGTCGCTCATGAGAGGGACCAACGCGCTCCTCTGGCATCACCATGGGTAGCAGTGTGCGTGAGGGACCAGGGGCCCACGGAGACTGGCTCGGCGGGGAAGCCCTGACCGTGATCCTCAGATCTCCCGGCCTATCCGCGGAAGTAGCGACCCTCTGGGGGGCGCTAGATCGGGGGACAGGGACGGGGGCTTGGCCTTGAGAACCAAGGTAAGCAAGCCGCGATCTCAACACCACGATAGTCATGTTCCCACAATGAGAACATGAACTATCCACAAAAGCTGCCTCAGCGTGCTGAACGCCCAAACACGTGATGCAGCGATTGTGCCCGTCAGCTGGTGACAGGGAACGACCGCATCCAGCAGCGCACGAGCGGAATGACATCTTGAAAAAGACGTACTCGACGCCCGTGAAGGAAATTGAAAGCTCTTTTAATACTGTGCTGAAGCACACAGGGATTCACCGCAGCGCTGCTGCAAGACACTTTACAGCCTGCAGAGCGCGCACCACCGGCCCAAATCGCAACCCTTCTCTCTGATACTGCTCTCTCAGGTTGCTGTAAAAACAGCAGTCTTTAGGACCGTGGGGATCGCGGGATCGCTGTTGCGCCGTCACACCCGCACAGGAACTCTCCTTCTTTTAGCTCTCCGTTCACTTCACACTCTTCAGACGATACAGCAAACACTGCACGGCTCCGAAGCGAAAGACAAAGTGCGAGCGCTGCCGCTTCCGTATTTATACCCGCTCGCGGGGGCGGAGTGCGGCACGCGAAAGCTCGCACGCCAATCTTCATTGGCTCGTTTAGTTTACACTCGAAGATGATAGGGCTCTCGTGCGATATCCCAATTCGTCGGTTCAGTTCTGACGTACGTCGAACGTGACCGACTGAAAGGGAACAATAATTAACAGAAGCTCTTCGGAAGGGGATTCAGACCAAAACAACCAAACTAATTAAGAGTTTAGAAAAGATTAACTAACCTAAAAACAATATGCCCTAGCTCCCCAACCAAACATAAACAGGAAAAAACACAATTGTACAAATCAAAGTGGCAATCCCCAACCCACAGCTTCAGAATACAAATAATTGTTTAAAAAAAAACCTCCATGATCATAGAAAACGTAAAAGGAAATAAAGACGAATATAACGAACTTGAAATTCTCACTGAATCACTGCAGTTTGGTAAGGGATCTCCGCGACACAATTAGGAACAAGCCATTCTCACACTTTCATTCATATCTGACAACAACAGCATCAGTAACACTATATCATTTAAAAGTTGACTGGGGGTGGACCAAGTAGTGAGAGAGAGAAAGAGAAACAGACAGACCTTTCTTCTTTTTCTTTCTTTCTTTCTATGGACTTGACTAACAGTTTACAGTTAACAGTGTTGAGCTATATAACAATGATTAGCTTTCTGTCAATAAAAGTATCCAAAAAGTTGCTCATCTGTCTAATAAAACTATTAAAACGTTGGTGTTTCTATGAAAGTAAAACTGGAAATTGAGGGTAACGCGGATATGATGTCATTGACAGGAGTGCAGGGCTGGGTAGGTTACTTTTAAAATGTATTTCACTACAGATTACTAAATACATGCTTTAAAAAATCATTTATAGCGTATTTTGTTACATTACTCAAGTTTAGTAACTTAATCTAAATACTTTAGAATACTTTGGAATACTAATAAGTGTGGAACAAACACAAAAAAGGTCATTCTAACTTTTCCCTCAGAATTGTGTGATATAAAGTTGCAATTGTGAGTTGTAAAGTCAGAATTATGAGATATAAACTCACAATATTGAGAAAAGTCAGAATTATGAGATATAAAGTGAAAATATTGAGAAAAGTCAGAATTATGAGATATAAACTCACAATATTGAGAAAAGTCAGAATTATGAGATATAAACTCACAATATTGAGAAAAGTCAGAATTATGAGATATAAACTGACAATATTGAGAAAAGTCATAATTATGAGAAATAAACTCACAATATTGAGAAAAGTCAGAATTATGAGAAATAAACTCACAATATTGAGAAAAGTCAGAATTATGAGATATAAACTCACAATATTGAGAAAAGTCAGAATTATGAGACATAAACTCGCAATATTGAGAAAAGTCAGAATTATGAGATATAAACTCGCAATATTGAGAAAAGTCAGAATTATGAGATATAAACTCACAATATTGATAAAAGTCAGAATTATGAGATAAACTCACAATATTGATAAAAGTCAGAATTATGAGATATAAACTCGCAATATTGATAAAAGTCAGAATTATGAGATAAACTCACAATATTGATAAAAGTCAGAATTATGAGATATAAAGTGAAAATATTGAGAAAAGTCAGAATTATGAGATATAAACTCACAACATTGAGAAAAGTCAGAATTATGAGATATAAACTCACAATATTGAGAAAAGTCAGAATTATGATATATAAACTGACAATATTGAGAAAAGTCAGAATTATGAGAAATAAACTGACAATATTGAGAAAAGTCAGAATTATGAGATATAAACTCACAATATTGAGAAAAGTCAGAATTATGAGATATAAACTCGCAATATTGAGAAAAGTCAGAATTATGAGATATAAACTCGCAATATTGATAAAAGTCAGAATTATGAGATATAAACTCACAATATTGAGAAAAGTCAGAATTATGAGATATAAACTCGCAATATTGAGAAAAGTCAGAATTATGAGATATAAACTCACAATATTGAGAAAAGTCAGAATTATGAGATATAAACTCACAATATTGAGAAAAGTCAGAATTATGAGATATAAACTCACAATATTGAGAAAAGTCAGAATTATGAGATATAAACTCACAATATTGAGAAAAGTCAGAATTATGAGATATAAACTCACAATATTGAGAAAAGTCAGAATTATGAGATATAAACTCACAATATTGAGAAAAGTCAGAATTATGAGATATAAACTCACAATATTGAGAAAAGTCAGAATTATGAGATATAAACTCACAATATTGAGAAAAGTCAGAATTATGAGATATAAACTCACAATATTGAGAAAAGTCAGAATTATGAGATATAAACTCACAATATTGAGAAAAGTCAGAATTATGAGATATAAACTCACAATATTGAGAAAAGTCAGAATTATGAGATATAAACTCACATACTAAATTCACAATTGCAAGAAAAGAAGTCAGTATTGCAAGTTTATATCTCCCAATTCTGACTTTATAACTTACAATTGTGAGTTTAAATCTCGCAATTCTGATAAAAAGAAGTGGAAGAGGGAAAAAAACAAATTGTGAGAAAAAGTTGCAGTGACGAGTGAATTATAAAATGACTCACAAAACATGAAAACAGTCGTGGATCATCAGGTCATGACAGGACAGTTCAGTTGACAGTTGGGCAATTTTTTTAATAAATTCAGTCATTTTGTCTTGTTCAGGACAGAACTAAATAAAAATAACAACATTTTTATGATCCTCTTAAAAGTATTAAAATGTTGATGAAACTGAACTCCGCTTTTTCAGTCTGTCAGAGTCAGAGAATCACCAATCGCTGTTTAAATGACATTAAAACTCAAAGTAATCACTTTGGTAATCTAAAACACTTTTCAGATGTAACTGTAATCTGATTACCACCCATTTAAAATGTAACTGTGATGAAATACAGTCACTCAAATTTTGTATTTTAAATACGTAACTAAGTTACTTGTATTTCGTTACTCCCCAACCCTGGATCTGTGCCCTGGTCAAAATTGCTGATTTCTTTGGGGCATAATGTATTAGCCCTACACTTACAGCGTGAAATATTTAAACCTATAACATTGTACATAGTTAACATTTAAACCTATTACATTTTCATTTCACAATTCTGACTTTTTTCTAGCAGTTGATTCTGCAAGTGCAAGTGATTCTGATTCAACTCACAAATGAGTTTGGAGAATGTTTAATGAATCTCATTACAAGAAATGGTTCATAACAGTCATTTGTTCATGAATCACATCACAGCTCGCACTGTGTTTGCTGTAGCATGAAAGAAATACCTATGGGCTAATTAACTAATTTAGCATTGGTTTATTAATTAACTAACTTACCCCACCTCACGAGATGCTATATCCATCTATACTTTACTATATTTTTAAATATTATGGCATTTTTTGTCGCATTTGTGACCATTATAGTCTAAAGCCATGGTGTTAAAGCCAAGGGGTAATTAACCGCATTATTTTAGAATGTTTCCTGTGGTGCGCTTGTACTATTAATATGATTTTTGATTTTGATGATTGATCCTTTATGATTTTGAAATTGTATACAAATTTCCTACCCTGATTTTAGCCGTCTGATTCGAACGCTCTGTTTGAAGGGCTGTGTTAGCTGTTAAACTTCAGTATAAACGGCCACTGCTGTGATTGACTAACATCTTTGCATATGAAATAGCTAAGTATTACGTTTTTACTATTACAACAGTAAAGGTTAACTAATCGTTTAAAGTGTTGATTATATTTAGATATGGGCTTATATTGAGATTGTGGCACGAAAGGTTGCAGTGATGAGCATGTAGTTGATCCCAGCCATGTTGAGCGCATGAATGCCGCAATCTCGTCATTGCAACCCGACTGCACACTAACGAAAGCTTTCATAACTAAAAGTGCAAACACACTGTAAATAAGACATTCGTTGATGATGATTATTACGGGAGTTTTTGTGTGAGCCCAGAACCCAGTCACTGTCTCGTTCCCTCTTCTCAGGGAACTATGGTTACATACGTAACCTGAGACGTTCCCTTTTGAAAGGGAACTTCGAGTTGCGTCATACAACGCTAGGGGTTCCCCTAGCGTTGTATGACGCAACGTCTCGTTCCCTGTTCTCAGGGAACTATGATTACATACGTAACCTGAGACGTTTTTTCGTGTCCAAAAAACTGCATTTTTCTATATGTAACAAAAACTGTAGTATTACTTCTACAAAACTGCAGTAATCTTTTGTAAGGGAATGTTATCTAAAAGATCCCTGTTCACACGGGTCAGAGAAAATGACTAAACAACTCTGTATTATGTGTGCCAGTAGTTAGCAATGTCACTTTGTAAAGAAAGACTACATGCTCACGTACATACTCATTCTTTTAGAGAGCACTCGCCTCGCTCATGCCTATAGACTGAACACTTAATACGCATGTGCACGCCGTTACCATTTTCAGATTCGCATTTCTGTAGTTTAAACAGAGACATAAAATACACATAAAAAGTCTTCTGTTTTTAGTTGAAAACTGTGTCGTGTCAACGGGCCCCTTGGTTTGTTTCTCTTCTTCCATTTTCCGGCTTTTTATTTTTTACCAAGGTTATTGATTAATTAGTTGTCACCTGATCATCACTGAGTTCATTCACCCTGTGTATTTAAGTCCTTCAGTTCATTGAACAGTATTGTTTGTGCCTATTGTTTCTTCATCTTCCTTGGACTTTAATATAGAATCACACAAACACACAGAGTACTGTGCAAGTCTTAGGTACAATCGTATTTTCACCAAAACAACAACAACAAAAAAGCCAGTTATTTACATATTTTGCTGTAGTGAGTCAGTAGGAAAAGTCAGTTTAATCAGTATGCTCCACATGGATATCAGATCTGACCGTCATTGAGTCTGTGGAGAATTACATGAAGAAACAGAAAAAAGTGAGATAAATCCAGAAGAACTGCAACAACAGGTGTGTTTGACATCGGCTCCAGCTGGGATGAAACTGATTGGCCAGAGATGCCGCTTGCACGGCCTGCTTCCTGCAGTGACCCTCGTGCTGTGTTTGCATCCTTTATCAAAGCTGAAGTGAAATAATTGCAATATGTGACAAGTACACAGATGCTTCAGAGACATTTTCATTCAATACTTTATGTACTGCTTAATACAGCATGTACAAGAATAAAGTTCAACAAATATCAATGAAGTGGGGTCTATGTTTTTTGATCAGTTTTATTTGGATAAACATGACACAATATAATATCGCAACTACATGAAAAGAGCTTTAACCATTGTAAGAATAGAATTAGTGGAACTGAAGGTGTGAGAATAAACTCGAAACACACGTGATCGTTGTCGTGTGGTGAATCCGGCCAATCGTGAAACAGCTGCGTCGTCATTAGAGCTGTGAGACGCTGCTCTCGAATCTCTCTCACAGTTCTTTGATGAAATGTGTCACAGTTTCATGGCATCGCTGCAAGCTCAAGTCATGCAAAATTTCTAACTGGCAAGCACTGCTTCAAATCAGCCTCTGATTGTCGAAGTCGAACAAGCCTAACGTCTCCTCCCTGCTCTGTCTGGATCTAAAAAAATTCCGGCTCTGCCTCGGTCAGTCAGCCCCCAGGTTCCTTTCAGACCTTCAACCAAAGGCTCTGCCATGTTATCTTCCTCTGCTGGCTCCTCATGGTTCCTGTCTGTCACCAGGTCCACGCCCACCTCCAAAACCCCGTTCCTCCACAGCTGGATTATAAATTATTGCACAAGGGTGCGCCTCAGGTAGGGCCTGCAAGCGGAGTGCCTATTATAGCCATCAGAGGGCACTCCTTCCGACTCCTTTACCACTTCATGAACTACATTTCCCACACCCCATTGCCTGGGCTTATGATGTTCGGATTACTGGCACCTGTTTGTCCTAATCTCGTTTATGTTTACCTATTTAAACCCTTTGTGATCATTCACTCATGGCAAAGTCTTGTTGGTGTTTTGTTTTATTTCTCTGGTCAATGCTGCCCTAGCGTTCCCCTGGGCTGTCGCCGGTCAAGTTGGTATTGACGAGATTGGATATTAGTTTCAGACACCGGTTCCCGCAGAGGCGGCTCTCCTAGCGTTGTATGACGCAACTCGACGTTCCCTTTCGAAAGGGAACTACAGTAATGCAGTATAACCTAAAATGTCTGTAGTTTTACTGGAGTACAACTATACTGCAATACATCTAAAGTTCTAGTAAAATAAAACTGCAATACAACTGCAGTTATACTTTCAGTTGTACTTCATTTTACTGCAGCTGTACTTATACTACAGTTTTACTGCAGTTGTACTGTGACTATACTTCATTATACTGCAAATCTATGGTTGTGCTTCATTAAACTGCAGTTAAACTACTTGGTACTGCAGTTTTACTGCAGTTCTACTTCAATATACTGCAGTTCTTTTTTGTAAGGGGTGTCATCAAAGACAAGAAACTTTTCAGTTTTTAGTACATCGTTGTAGTGTTAACATACCCTAAAAGTCCATGAAAATGAAACTAAACACCAACAGAATATGACAGTATACTAGCTTAATAATTCAACAGCTACAGTACACAAAAAATTTCAACTGTAAACCATGACGGTGTTTTGTGTTTGCATCAATGACCCTGTGCACCATCGACTTGTATAAATTTCAGCTTGTAGAAAAGCTACTTTTGAACTTCATCATGATTTTTCATGTAAACCACATATATTATTATGGTATATGTTAAAAAGGGGAAAAAAATAGCAATGTGTGCTGTTGAATTTAATGGTTAAAATGAAATGTTCTTGTTTTTTTAATGCTGTAAATTGTACAGGTTGTTCTGTAAATATGTTTACATATTATTATTTTGGCAACCACAGCTTCCATAATTTCTTTTCTTTCTTTTTTTTACATTGTAGATTTATTTATTTGGATTTATCAATGATATAATTGAAATATAAGGATGTCACAAATTTACATTGGAACCATAACAACATATATATATATATATATATATATATATATATATATATATAGGTGCAATCATGGATCGAGAAAACTGTTTCAAATATAAAAGTGCAGTATATGCTTTATGTGTGTTATTAAAAAACAGTCCCAGAGTCACTGATACCTCAAAAAAAGTAATGCAAACAGGAATATCTTTCCTGTCCATGCAGTATGATTTATAGTGCAAGGCCAAAGTAAGGTGATAAAAGGTAGATTGATCTACAGAAGACTCATTGTCAGTCATCCAAGCATTGTGACCCACCCTAGCCCTGCCAAGAAGTCTGGAGTGGGTATTAAAGGTATCACTCTCAGGAACACTTTATCTTCCCCTTTGAGTTCACTTCATGTTCTGATTCACAGTACCCTGTTGTTGCACTGCATGACACATCGCTTTGTCAAACCTGTTCTGGTACCAGACACGTCGAATGGAAACGAATGGTTCACAATGGGTATACTGGAGGCAGGGAAATTAAAAACCAGCTTTGTCATCTGGAAAAAAAAAAAGAATAAAAAAATTATAAAAAGACAAGACAAAACAAAACAAAAAATGTATAGGGCATTTTCAGACCTGCATCGATTGCTTTGATTTGAAACACAGACTTAAATGGTGCAGTTTCTTCTCAGTTCACTTTGACAACGCAATATTTCATTTTTCATCATTTAGCGGACGCTTTTATCCAAAGCGACTTACAAGGGGAGCACAATTAGGGGTTAGGTGTCTTGCTCAAGGGCACTTTAGTCATGGTATCAAAGGTGGAGAGAGTGCTGTTTATTCACAATCCCCACCTTCAATTCCTGCCAGCGTGGGAATCGAACCAGCAACCTTCAGATTACAAGCCCGACTCCCTCACCACTAGGCCACGACTACATTTCAAAGCATTTCCTATTAGTTTGTTGGTCACCGTGTGGATAAAAATAAATAAATCCGGCGGTGCGTGTACAGTTGTTCGACGCATGTGCAGTTTTGAGAAACCTCCCATGTAAAAATCTTTGTATTCTTTCATGTTAGAGTTGTACAAATGAGGATACTTTCTAACTTCTCACAGTCTGTCATCTATATAGGCCTCCATCGTTGCTGTAGCTTGCATGCGTTCCGGTCTGTTCTGTTTATGCAGGTTTTCTTGTGGACTACCGTGTGAATCGACACCCCCAGGACCACACCAGAGTTTGTTTTCAATCTGACCAAGGCCAGTTGTTCTGATTTTAGGGTAATTGCCTTGTTCATAAACCGAACTAAGGAAGAAAACGAGACAGGTTACGAAACAAACACTCCAAATGAGCCTTGTGAAAACTCCCACATACTCTTAAAAATGTATTTGCAAGCATTTTACTTATGTAATTTTTTAATTAAAATTCAAATTTAATTTGTTAGACATCTTTTTGGAACATTTTATCCTGATTTGTCAATCGCGGCATCTAGCAATCAGCTATTTCCTGGTATTCATTGTCATCCATGGCAATGCTTTCTCTTGGGTCAACTCAGCGAAGTTGCTTGACCAGCAACTAAAACCCGACAAAAGAAATCTGCATGGGGATTGCTATTGAAATGACTGGATTTCACTGTTTGAACGATAAAGGTATGGCCACATTAGCAGATTTTTGTGTGGAAAAGAAAGTCCATTGTGAATAGCATTGCGATGTGTGAAGCACTGCTCACACAAAAGTCACTTTTAAACCAAGGAGCTTTTAACTGGTCAGCACACAGAATTCGAATGAGCAAAATGTGCATGGTGAAATTATTTGCCCGCACACAAAATAACTCGCATAAATATCGCATATTTATCGCATAAATTTCGATCTGAATAACTGAATTTTGCAGAGCAATGGTAAACATGAACACTTCTTAAACGCGAAAGCACATTTAGACGGCACTACTTTCACATCTCTGCCGACACTCTTAGTTCAGACAAACTAAACTGCCGTTTTCTTGCATCTCAGTTACCGATTGCCTTCAGAATAACATTAATGTAATATTGTTGTATCTTGTTGCTAGGCCGATTGTTTTGAACATTGAACATTGTAATGGCCTATTCTTCTAACAGCAGAAGCTTTAACATAATATATTACAGGTAAGATTTTAAAATAAATTAACTCTATATTTCATTAATGCTTTAAGGTTGGTGCATCTATATAATTGTCACATACGAATTCACGTAACATTGACATTTAAAGTGTTTAAAAAGAATGTGTCAACCACCAATACTTATTGAAGGACAAGGAAAAAAAAGATAAGGAAATTCATATTCCATCATCCTAAAATCCCATTTAAGGCTTAAAGCGACTCTTTACATTTAAATCTAGTGAGATTACATGGCATACCCATTACATATTCCAAGATATTCCAAGATTCCAAGAAAATTAGGTTAGCATTATTCAAAGGAGTTAAAGATAAAGGGATATAGCAAAATATGTGTTTTCATAAGAGACAAGTACTCATAAGCAGTTCACTGCAATCAAGAGCTCTTCATCTCAAGGTTCTTTGCCGTTATAAATGAGATTGTATAAGGATTTAATGAACAATTCATTAAAGAACAATAACATAAGGCTGCAGTAAATATCTCTACTAATGAAGGGCCTTTATAAAACAGTTAAGTAAACTGATTTTTCAAATGCATTTCAAAAACCATGATTCCTAATAAATTAAAATTTAGTATTTTAAGATAACTTATTATAAATCAGCTCAAGCTTTAAAAACCTTGCCAGACTTTTACTGTTTCTTGTCATTTTGATGAAGGATGTGTAAGGGAACTTGGATCAGTATAACTCAAAGGTGATTGAATTCAATGAATAAGAACCGATTCGATATATAAATTATTCAGAATTAATATTTAACACTTTCTCAATTATTCGTCCACCGATAAATTGAAGTTAGGGTGTTTTATCAATTCTGGACAGGATATTATTCCGTGGCCATCGGTAATAATATACAGTTATGATTACTAATTATGAGCAAGGTAACGTAATCTACAGTTTAAGGCAGTAACTTGTAAGCACAAAACACGAGACACTTGTATATGTGAAAAATCAAACAAGACTTTACTGAACTACTCTAAGACACACAAACTAATCTAACGAAACACACACATTCATTCATTCATACAGTGACAGGGAAATGGAGTTATTGTTACGGAGGGTGAATGGAGTCCCAAATGTCTAGCGTTCCACGCTCTTTCTTTGACCACAACCTGAGAGAATTAATACTAGTAGCAATTCAACCTTAGTTCCTTTGCTTAATAAAAATTGCACCAGCTCAGCAAACTTGAGGAGATTGTGGTACTTGCGTTTTGGCCACTCCCGTGAGCGCGTGTTCCCTTCGTGACGGATTTGCACGTGGATCTCTGCGGCGCTGATTGGCTGGAGGTCAGTCGTTGTTGCGTTAGGGATAGCGGTGAATGGATGGTTGGTTGCAGGGTTATGCGTTGCTGCGCAACCGAGTTTCTCTGCGTCTCTTGTGAAGTTGCTGAAGCAACGGACCTTGAGAGGGTTTTCTTCGACGAAGTTCGATGGTGGCTCGTATGGGAAAGTTGATGAGTCTTAAAGAGGGATATCGTGCTGGCAGGACGATGGTGAAGTCTGCATGAATCACGGCAAAAGCCAAGGCAAAAAGTGAAATGAATATGCATGTTGTTGAGTTTTAACCATGTCCAACTGACCACTCCTTCCGGGTGTTTCCATCAACCAGGTATCACTTTGGGTGGTTCCCACGCCCAGTTTTCCTGTTCCTGCATGTGATTAGGATAATGTCCATTCTACCGGGTGTGCTCGAACTTCTTAGAGCTTTGTTCAGAACTTAAAGAAATCCACTTGCATCGTTTAAATATGGTGCATCTCACAAACAATATACTTGCATCAAATAACAGGAAATCATTCATCCACCTCACAGATACCAAATAGCATATACTTCCTATAATTGGGGTAGACTTTACTAAAATCTGCCCGTACTAAATGTTTAAAACACAAAAAGAACTTCACAGGCTATATAAAACACACATAAAACATACACTTCCTTGTAACTAAATCATATCATTGACAATTTTAGACTGTTTCTGTTGGAGAGAGTGAATTCATTAAGGTTCCTGTTGCTATCAAAGGAACTCTGCAATGACTTTGAAGGTGTTCCGTGCCAGTGTGTCTGGGAGGGCCTGCTGTGAGTTTGGGGCCTTGTAATGTCTTCCCAAGCCTCTGTCTTCCTTATAAGGTTTTAGAGTTTATGCCTCAGTTCCAGATATTACTTGGACGTCTGGGTTTGAGATTGTGGAACAAAGAGAGGATCTCTTTGTCGATTCACTCTGTCCTTACAATCACTGTTCTCCAATTAAGCAGACATGGGGGGAGGGGCATCTCCTTACAGTCGTCTCATTCCCAGTGATGGTTCTTGGGGACCTCTTTGATATTCGGAGTGTGAAGCTGTGTTCATCTGTGTTCCTACAGATGTTTTGGTACTTTATTTGTTCATTTATTCAGAAGATATTTATCCTAAATCGCTGACATTTTTCCTTTTTGACATCATTACCCATATATCTTACTATTTGTCAATTATGTATAGCTTAATTGAGTCGGATACAGAAATCGATACATTTTTAAACCACTTTCATTAATTGGACTGTGATCATTTTCCTATGTCCCTAAAGTGCCACATTAAAGGGTCACTTCACCCAAAAATGAAAATTCTGTCATTAATTACTCACCCTCATGTTGTTCTGCACCCATAAGACCTTCGTTCATCTTCGGAACACCAATTTAGATATTTTTGATCAAATTCAAAGGCTCAGTGAGGCCTCTACTGCCAGCAAGACAATTTTTTTGACATCCCCAGATGGGTACTAAAACATATTTAAAACAGTTCATGTGAGAACAGTGGTTCAACTTTAACACTATAAAGCGACGAGAATACCAAAAAAAACAAAATAATGACTTTTCAGCAATATCTAGTGAAGGCCGATCTCAAAACACTGCTTCAAAGCTTCTTATACAAATATTTTGTTTTGAATCAGTGATTTGGGTCACGTATCAAACCACCAAAATCATGTGAAATATTGAAATTGCGAAACACTTGACATAATGAAGCCTCGTTGCCACATGACTTTGGTGCTCCGAACCACTGATTCAAATAAAGGATAAATAAAACGAAATAAAAGATTCATAAAGCTTCGAAGCAGTGTTTTGAAATCCACCATCACTAGATATTGTTGAAAAGTCATTATTTTGTTTTTTGGCCCGCAAAAAGTATTCTCGTCGCTTTATAATATTAAGGTTGAACCAGTGTACTCACATGAACTGTTTTAAATATGTTTTAGTATCTTTCTGGGCATCTGAAAGTGTTCATTGTCTTGCTGGCAACAGAGGCCTCACTGAGCCATCGGATGCCATCAAAAATATCATAATTTGTGTTCCAAAGATGAATGAAGGTCTTACGGGTGTAGAACGACATGAGGAATGACATGACAGAATTGTAATTTTTGGGTAAACTAACCCTTTAAACGACTTTCTTCCATAAAATTAATGTCTAGAACACTTACATATGTGTCCCTTGAGTTAGGTTCCACCATTATATCATGTTATGTTGACCTATGGAAATTTGTTCCATATTGACATCAAAACATAACATGCCGACCCTATTATGCAATGTGGCATTAGCAATCTGGCAAAATAAGTCCCCCTTTCCAGAAGAGGGCTGTGGCTTTATAGCTGATACACCAGACAGAACAAAACAGGAGAAACAGTATGGGGTCGTTTCCACAGAACTCAATTTTGCATTGCACTGCCCTACTTTTCCATTTTTTTGTATGTAAACGTGCTTGGCGGACCCTGCTTTTGATCTCCTAGTCGCTGACATTCACACACAATGCGGCTTTGCATTTTTTACTTCTTTTAACTTGAGTGCTCCATTTTTAGAACGCTGTTTCCTGCACAAGATGCTGTAAAAGATGCGAGTGCAACTGTCAAACATGTTTAGAAAAGCATGGGAGAGAAAAGGACAGTGGAATGAAAAACGTGCTCTGTGTTCACTGATACAGCTAACAACAGAACATTTAGATCACGTAGAGACATTTTTGTGTCTCCACTAGCTGCTACAGCAAGGAGATAAACATGGTGGACCATGTACAGGGGAAGGATCTAAGTACGTCATCAGGGTATTCCAGAAAGCAGGTTATGTGACATACCCAGGTATGTTTAAGAGTAAGTAAGCTGATAACCTCAACTTTCGGTTCCAAAAACAGAGGTAACTTTCAGGGTATGTAAGTAGCCATAGCAACTTTCTCTCTGAACATGTTTGAGGGTTAGTTTTCTTAAAAGGTATTCATATGCATGTCATTTAATTAATATAATTTTATTAAGGTAACTACATTTCTAAATTTGTTACATAGTTATATATATATATATATACAATATTATACAAAAGATATGTAAATATACGTATAAAAGTGCTTTATTAATGTAAAGTATAAAGCACTATATTATAATGTTTAAACGTTTATTCAATTATCAATTATTATATATGTAATTATTATATTGTAATCTCACACATGGATCTGCTTTTTTTCCTTTTTATAACACGATGTTTTCAATTCTATAATTTCTGTAATAAAATACATATGTGATATCTTATTGAATATTTAGCATCAAACAAATGTGGTCTTATTCTTAGTGAATAAAGATTACTTGTTCAATAAAAATATTGAAAAAAGGATTACACAACCACCAAATAGGTGGCGATGTGCAATAAGTAGGTTATGTAAATCGCCATTAAACAAAAGAAGAAGAAGGAAGTAGAACGGAGCGCTTTTTCTCAGGGTCTGTTTCCATGGTGAATCATGGTTTCGTTGCTCGGTTGAGAATTTCTTGTGTGTTAACCGGGAACATACTCAGAGTTGGCTGAACTTACTCCATGATGCATTTTTGGAACCAGCATACCTCGAGTAAGCAAGGTTTGGGTTAATCAACCGAGAGTTCAGGGTTATATATGACGGTAAGTTAATCTTCCTTTCTGGAATACCCCCCAGTCGTGGTTAAGGCATGTTATATTATGGTGTTACAATGTACAGAAAATGCAAACGACTCATTTTGAGACACCACTTATGATTTATGGGGAATATAAAAAGTAAAAGAGTCTCTGAATTTTTACCGTTTTAAGATGGTTGTGTGCATTGCCGCAAAACAATTATGTTAAAACATCATGTAAAAGTGAATTTTACATAATGGGTCCCCGTTAAGTGGTACAACTATCCCTTGGTTAATTTTGATGGTTTAGAGAATTAGTCAATTACAGGCTGATCTCCAATCTGCCTTTTCTGTCAAAAATACTAGAAAGGGCAATATCATCGTAACTGTCTTCCTACTTGGAAAGAAATGGTATCTGTGAGGATTTCCTGTCAGGATTTAGACCGTACCATAGTACTGAGACTGCTCTCATTAGAATTACAAATGATTTGCTCTTATCATCAGATCGTGGTTGTATCTCTCTATTAGTGTTACTAGACCTCAGTGCTGCTTTTGACACTATCGACCACAATATTCTTTTGAATACACTATAAAATTATTTTGGCGTTAGTGGAATTGCATTGGCATGGTTCAAATCATACTTATCTGACCGTTATCAGTTTGTAGTAGTAAACGAAGAGATGTCATTTCGATCACAAGTTAAATATGGAGTCCTGCAAGGTTCAGTTATAGGACCGTTGCTTTTCACTCTGTACATGCTACCCTTGGGAGGCATTAATCATTAGGAAGCATGGCATTAGTTTTCAGTGTTACTCTGATGATACTGATGAATACTCTGATGAATACTCTGATAAAAAAAAAAGATACTTAGCTCTATATTTCTTCTCGCCCTGACGAAACCTACCAATTCTCAAAATTAACAGAATGCGTAGCTTATATAAAAAATTGGATGACTAGTAATTTCCTACTACTAAATTCAGAAAAAACAGAGATTCTAATTATTGGACCAAAAACATCTGCACGTAATAACCTAGAATACTGTCTAACACTTGATGGCTGCTCTGTTAAGTCGTCTTCGTCAGTTAGGAACCTGGGTGTGCTCTTTGATGCCAATCTTTCATTTGAAAGCCACATTTCTAGCATATATAAAACCGCATTCTTCCATCTTAAAAATATATCTAAACTACGACATATTCTCTCAATGACAAATACGGAACAGCTAGTGCATGCGTTCATGACCTCAAGACTAGATTACTGTAACGCTCTACTGGGTGGTTGCCCTGCTCGCTTGATAAACAAACTACAGCTGGTCCAAAACGCAGCTGCTAGAGTCCTTACTAGAACCAGGAAGTATGACCATATTAGCCCGGTTCTGTCAAAACTCCACTGGCTCCCTATTAAACATTGTATAGATTTTAAAATCTTGCTAATTACTTACAAAACACTAAATGGTTTAGCTCCCCAGTACCTGAATGAGCTCTTAATGCATTATAGTCCTTTGCGACTGTTGTATCGGCGGAGACTGTGTTAACTAGCTCATCCTTTGTTAAGACCTTACCGACTCATCAGCCAGTGGCACATATCCCAACAAACCGTCCCATACCGGCGTGATCAAAAAGATCTTAAACTAGATGGAACTAGATTAAATATTTTGACTGTTGCGATTCCAAATCGGTTTAATGACCTGTAACTCTGCCTGAGTATCGGACAAGTGTTCACTGTTGGCCAGAGGAGAACTGGCCCCCCGACTAAGCCTGATTTCTCCCAAGGTTTTTTTCTCCATTTGTTGGAAGTTTTGGTTCCTTAAGTTTAAGCTTAAGTTGGGGACACTTGCTTGATATCAGCAGTGTTTTTGATATGCCTGCATTGGCGTCGTTGTATGCGAACTGAGCTGAGCCGGACGATTACATCACTGTTTTCTGCAGTGCTGATATACATAAATTAACTAGACTAATAACTACGTCACAACTTAACTTAACTTAACTTAACTATTGATCTTTGCAACATAATGAATCAATAATATATAGATTAAGATGGACAGTGACACCATTTTCTTTAGGAGCTGCTGTACTGCCAAAATTTATTTGTAAATAATAATGTTTTCATTGTAAAAAGCGCTATATAAATAAAGGTGACTTGACTTGACTTGACTAGAGCAAAAGCCACAAGCTGTCCTGTTGTAAAGTAACAGTGTCAGTGTAATTGGTTCATATGCCCCGTATCATAGTGAAGTGGTTTTACATGGTTTTAGCGGCAAAAGAAATCTAAGGTTTCATAATAGTCATAATGTTTTGAGAGAAATTGTATTTTTTTTTTAAACACTTCAAAAAGTCAATTTTTTTTTCAAGAATAGAGTAACATTGCAATTGTAGCTAATATTTTGAAAATAATATCAAAATCACAAGTTGCAGCCAGTGAACCATTCATTAACCATGATTATTAGTGAGTTTTAATCATTCCATGGGCACAGCTTCAACCAACCAGTTCAACTGCTCAGAAACCTAGAAAAAAAAGCTCATTTCAGTTTCAATTGCAGTCATCCCTATTTCAGCCTTCTTCATTTCTTCTTCCCCCACAAAATCGCTCACACTGCACTATCCACTGCACACAGTAAAAGAGCCCTGGATCCCCACAGCACATCTGATATGAAGAAAAGGCAAAAGCAAAACCTATAACATTCATCCTTCCATATTAATACGGGACAAAAAGGATGAGAGCTTTGATCTGAACAGGAAGGTTGAGCTGCTCAGCTTTTTAAAAAGTGATGCTGGTTGATGGAGCCCGTTCTGATCACCCGAGGGAATCCGCCGGCCGCATTACAAGAGCTCTTGAATCTCCTGCATGTTCTCTGTGGCTACCAGCAGAAAGGCTTTCAGCTTTTACCATTTAAATACATACTTTTGAAGTTTTTTTTTCCTTGTCTTTTGTGAAGCCGTTGAAGTTTTAGTGAGTCTCCATGAAGCTTATGTGCTTTGATACGTTCCCACATCATCATCCCTACATATTCCATTTTGGATTATAAGACAATTAATGTGGCTGTCTTTGCTTTATGGCATAGATGACATTCAAAGTCATTCACGATATATTGAAACATGCTTAATCCTCACTGCAAAATCATCATGCTTCACAAGGAAGAATTTTATTTTGGAAAGAAATTAACATGCATAAACATTGTAACATGCAAAAATCTCAATTTTACTGTGGAGGTTTATTGCAGGGACAAAAATACAGATGAAAATTGAACCGACAACCTATCTCATGACTGAGATGTGTGTTGACACAGCAATGTTGTGGATTATAGAAAGTCACTCAGATATCAGCATTGTATCATATAAGGTCATAGGTTCGATTCCCAGGAGACAAATATGCAAAAATGTATCTTGAATAAATATTATCGTTAATGCAATTAACATTTCAAGTTATCACAGACAAAATCCGAGCATTAACAAGTTCTAGTCTAATTTTGCCAAGAACCACCTGCTTAAGTGGCCATTAACATGAACTGGATCATTGACTCAGTAAATTGAACTCGAGAACTGAATCAGTTTGATTCATGAATTTTGAAGGGGTTCTTGAGTCATAATAAAGTAAAGGGAAAATCTTAAAATAGCTTGTGCCAAGTTCTTAGAAATGTTCATTTTAATAGTAAAATTAATAGATTTAAAAATGGCATGTGATGTAACATTTTCCTTATATCTAGAATATATGCGGGAATACTCATTATTAAAACATACGGTAACACTTAGCGGTTTCATTAGTTAACATTACTTCACTTCTTTAGCTAACATGAACTAAGAATGAACAACAGTATTTTTACTAACATTAACAAAGATGAATAAATAGCAAATGTATTACTCATTGTTAGTTCATGTTGGTTAATACATTAACTAATGTTAAGAAATGAGACCTTGTTGTAAAATGTTACCAAACAAACTTTTCAATGGTTTTATTATTATTGCTATTATTATTTATTCATATAGTATGTCATCACACCACATGATATTTTGCCTAAGAGGCATACTGACCTGGAGTTCTTAAAGTATTAATAAGCAGCTCTGTTAAAATATTATTGTGATCTCCTTCTCAGTAATCCAGTCACAATGGTTCTTCAGTTAACAGCTCAATGGAGAAAAAAAACAGTATTCTCTACTTTAGGAAGCTGTGTAACTAGGCTTTTCAGCCAGCTTGTCTCAATTGCTGAGACTTCTATATATAGAAGTATACATTCCATATTAATGCGAGCATGCACTCTCAAAATGACATCTTCCAGTAACAAACATGCTATCAAGGCTCCATCTATCCTTATCTTCCAGTTAACTCTCTGTCTTCATGCTTTTTTTTTTTTTTTTCTTAATTTCTCTGAAGGGCATTTCTGGATGAAAGATACTATGTACTATAAATATCTAGTTAAGGGTTGTTGGTTTTCGCATTACTGTCAATCGCATTGCAATTCAGCGCTCACAGCTTAAAGGGGAGGAGACCCTCGTGTGCCCTGGGGTTGTGTGCGCTAAACATTTTCATGTACTGCAACATTGATTTTGCATCATGGTCTACAGTGCAGTACAAGAGTTTACTGGTCACTGCAAATATCAAGCAATCACTGCTTCAAAGGTCAGCGTTTTATGGAATGTTTAACATGTCAAATATGGCATTTACACAGCTGTAGGATGAATCTTCTCGGAATGCCTCTTAACACGTGACCCATTCTAGCAATAGATAATTCAGCACAAGAGCTTCAACAGTAATACTCCCGCAATGCAAATTTAAAAAAGACACTGGATCCAAATGTGTTTTTTATGTCTTTCCCCATAGAAATGCTATTTCTTAAGTTTTACACATTCCTCCTGGATCAACGTAAAGATAAATGCGTAGCTCAGGAGTTCAGTGGTGGTAGATCACATGTTTGTAGGTTCAAAACTCAATTTCTCCAGGGTTTTAAAACTACAACCTGTGTTATATGTGGCGATACAGTATTGGTGTGGATTATAGAAAGTCATTCACATATCACCATTGTATCACAATATTTAAGTTGTTCTTGTAGTTCAGTTAGTTAGAGTTTGGCACTAGCAACACCAAGGTCATGGGTTTGATTCCCAGGATACAAACTTGCAAAAATGTAAACCTTGTATAAATGTCATTGCTAATGGAAATAACTTTTAAAAATAGTCCAAAATCCAGAGCACTTTCATGTTCTGTACGGGGTAGTCGTGGCCTAATGGTGAGGGAGTTGGGCTTGTAACGTGAAGGTTGCCGGTTCGATTCCCACGCCGGTGGGGATTGTGAATAAACAACACTCTCTCCACCTTCGTGTGTGTGTGTGTGTGTGCACTTGGGATGGATTAAATGCAGGGCACTAATTTTGAGTATGGGTCACCATACTTGACAATACGTCTTCACTTTCACGTTCTTGCAGTACTAAAGTAAGATTAAATTTCTCATTGCATATTCACCATCCATATTCAAACTGGCAACCAAACTTCACTTACAGAAATTGAAAATTAATCTGGAATTACACTTATTCAGAAACTTCAACTTTTTCTCTTCAAAATGTATTTGAAATATATTAAATAATAAACTTAATTTCTGAATACTGAAAATAAATGTAAAGAAATGGTTAACCAAATCTGCCATCATCATTCTTTGTGATGAAACTGTAACTCTATGCTAAAAGAGCTTTTGATAATGAAATGAATGAATTAATGAGTGTTACTGACTGATATTTTTCATTTAATTTAATTTATTTGGAAGTTAAAATCTTAAAATGATTCTGATTGGCAAACATGGTGCTCCAGATTTTATGATCTGCATATCAAAAAGCCCAGGCTCCTAACAAAAGTTTGGAGCAAGGAAAAGTGATTCATCACTTTGGAGAGACATTGAGTGAATTAAATTGCCATACACAGCCTTCAAACTCGCACTTGGCTGCTTTTGAAATTCATTTCCATGGATTGCCCTCATTAAAATCAGCAACGAGAGTTCAGCGCGGTTGAAGTCTGTAGTGGAGGCGACTGCTCGACTAACATTACGGTTGAAATAAACGAGACCTTTTTAGCATGAGGCCGAATGTACTCACCTTCCCCTCCTACTCTCACACTTCAGCTAACTTACTCAGTGGTTTCGACATGAATAATTGGCTATGGGTGAAGAAAACGATCAAACACCTGAGCAGAATCAAAATGGCCACAGTTCTTAAAAAACATGTTTACGCAAGCTTGAGTTGATAATGAGACAGTCCTGTGGAAGATAATTAGAGTTCAGTAAAGTGCATGCCCTTATTTAATCAAAACCCGTTTATCTGTCAGGAGTGGGAAGTTATTGAGTTCAAGTGTATTTTTAGACAAGGAGTCTAAAGACTTATTTGTTTGAGTGTGAAAATTCTTGATTTAATATGCGCAATGTGTTGTGCGTGTACAAAAATGTATTGCCTAGTACTTTTGTTTTTATTAAATTGGTGAAAGTACACAAGAATTATGCACAGATAAATATGTCTAACAAGCAGTGAGCTACAATATTGTGACATGCATCAAGTTTCCATCTCAGAAATGAATGCAGTCATTTTGCATTTTAATGCAAGTTTGTGTAAAAATGTCTCATTTCCAGGTAGTTCAATCAAAAGAGTCGGAATAAGTGCATTTCCTTGCCACACAGTCAGATAAGCAGGATGTCCAATACTTGGATAACAAACTGCATTTGGCTGCATAGCAAATGCAGTTTGTTAGTTAGTGAGTAGAAACGAGTTGAGACTTGGTCCTGGAAACAGTATTTCTTATGTCATGATTTAACAATCTGAAATCCCTAATTAAAGTTGAAAGAGAAAATACAGTATTCAACAAAATTCAA
The DNA here is from genome assembly GCA_037194245.1 of Opsariichthys bidens. Classification (NCBI taxonomy): domain Eukaryota; kingdom Metazoa; phylum Chordata; class Actinopteri; order Cypriniformes; family Xenocyprididae; genus Opsariichthys; species Opsariichthys bidens. Next base: position 3,019,984 of record CM074313.1, read on the forward strand.
AATAAACCAAAAATGTCCAAAAATAAATGTGACATTTGATTTGCAAGGGATTAAAATCACAAAGTATATTTGTTTAAAAATATATATTATTTTTATTATTTCCCTAAACTCCCCAATAGGGCAGGGTAATAGATCACTCAATATTCTCAATGTCTTGTGGTATGTAGGAGTAGTTTTATTATTTCTACTCAGTGTGAACAAGTTCTTGATGTCTTGAAGTTGTGTGTCAGGATCCTGTCATCTCGATTGGTCTTGTTCTTGGTTTGGTGACAGGATCCTGACACTCATCTGCTTGTCTTTTGTTTGTGTGAAAATATGGTTTTGGAGATGTTCTCTGGGCCGTGCGCTCTTATGTTAGTATCTCGAGTGTTCGGGGCATGGTGTCTGGATTCTGACACTTTGGTCTAGTCTTGGTTCACTTTCGGTGTCGGTGTCCTGACATCCATGCACCGTGCACTTCTGTCTTGTCTTGTGTCTTTTTTTCTGTTTGGGCACATGGTGGGTGTTTGTCTGCCATCTGTCTGCTTCTGTGTGTTTGTTATTTTGCAAATGGCTTTAGGCTTGCGTGACTTCATGCACAGACCGATCAGCGTCTGACTTGAAGCAGTGCATACCGGTTAGAAATTGTGTCCGACTTGAGACAGCGCCGACACTATGTGACTGTGATGAGTGGCATCCAAGTACCATGAGAGCGATTCAAGAACGGCCGGCTGGTTTATTCTGAAAATATCATTGAAATATTGTATATATGTATATTACATTTACATTTAGTCATTAAGCAGACGCTTTTATCCAAAGCGACTTACAAGTGAGGAAAACAAACAAGCGATTCATCATGAATTGGCAAATAACACAGGAAGTGCTCACAATACAAGTTTCATACATTGCTCAGTACCATAAGCTAGAGTAGGAAGGGAAAAATTAGTCAAATATTGCATTTATTTCACTTCAGGTGTGTTGATCGTGAGTAGATAAATGTTGAACACACCTTTTTTGTTCGTCTCTGTTTCTGTTGTCCAAAACCACCTACTTCTCTACTACAGGGAGTGCAGAATTATTAGGCAAGTTGTATTTTTGAGGATTAATTTTATTATTGAACAACAACCATGTTCTCAATGAACACAAAAAACTCATTAATATCAAAGCTGAATATTTTTGGAAGTTTTAGTTTTTAGTTTGAGCTATTTTAGGGGGATATCTGTGTGTGCAGGTGACTATTACTGTGCATAATTATTAGGCACCTTAACAAAAAACAAATTTATACCCATTTCAATTATTTATTTTTACCAGTGAAACCAATATAACATCTCAACATTCACAAATATACATTTCTGACATTCAAAAACAAATCAGTGACCAATATAGCCACCTTTCTTTGCAAGGACACTCAAAAACCTGCCATCCATGGATTCTGTCAGTGTTTTGATCTGTTCACCATCAACATTGCGTGCAGCAGCAACCACAGCCTCCCAGACACTGTTCAGAGAGGTGTACTGTTTTCCCTCCTTGTAAATCGCACATTTGATGATGGAAAAGGCCCCACAAGCTCATCTTTGATGATACCAGCCCAAACCAGTACTCCACCTCCACCTTGCTGGCGTCTGAGTCGGACTGGAGCTCTCTGCCCTTTACCAATCCAGCCACGGGCCCATCCATCTGGCCCATCAAGACTCACTCTCATTTCATCAGTCCATAAAACCTTAGAAAAATCAGTCTTGAGATATTTCTTGGCCCAGTCTTGACGTTTCAGCTTGTGTGTCTTGTTCAGTGGTGGTCGACTTTCTGCCTTTCTTACCTTGGCCATGTCTCTGAGTATTGCACACCTTGTGCTTTTGGGCACTCCAGTGATGTTGCAGCTCTGAAATATGGCCAAACTGGTGGCAAGTGGCATCTTGGCAGCTGCACGCTTGACTTTTCTCAGTTCACGGGCAGTTATTTTGCGCCTTGGTTTTTCCACACGCTTCTTGCGACCCTGTTGACTATTTTGAATGAAACGCTTGATTGTTCGATGATCACGCTTCAGAAGCTTGGCTATTTTAAGACTTCTGCATCCCTCTGCAATATATCTCACTATTTTTGACTTTTCTGAGCCTGTCAAGTCCTTCTTTTGACCCATTTTGCCAAAGGAAAGGAAGTTGCCTAATAATTATACACACCTGATATAGGGTGTTGATGTCATTAGACCACACCCCTTCTCATTACAGAGATGCACATCACCTAATATGCTTAATTGGTAGTAGGCTTTCCAGCCTATACAGCTTGGAGTAAGACAACATGCATAACGAGGATGATGTGGTCAAAATACTCATTTGCCTAATAATTCTGCACTCCCTGTATATAGTAGGCAAAAAGCAGTAGGTGAGCAAATTAGTATGTCCGAATCATTAGTATTCACAAGAGAAGAGTAGACGAGAATTATCTCGGTGGCGTACTAATTCTTGCAAGAGTCAGACATGCGTCTACTTAAAGTGCGTCCGAATATGCCTACTTACCTAATATATAGTAGGGGAAAAGCAGTCGGCGAGCGAATAAGTAAGAGTAGTCCAGAAGTTCCCGGATGGCCTTCTGCTTCAGCCCCTATTCTTGAGTGCTCATCCTATGGATGCTTTTCTATCCCAGGAGGCCAAGGGAGAGGATATGTCATTATCAAACACGGAGGATAACGAGCCGTGGATGTTTTCAAATGTGAGTATTGAAAACCAAAACATGGTTCCTTGAGTTAAAATCACTTTTGTTGAACTACTGTAAACTGTTAAGTGTTGAAGGTGTAAAGACAGTATAGTTGTGATTTTACTGTAAAAACGTTATATTGTGTAGCTATCAGAGGAGCTCTAGTTAGTACACGTACGTCTCATGAATTCTAAACCTTATACATCATGAAGACGCTTACTAAAGGTTTATTTAATATCTAACAGAAAATCTTGAATAAATATTGCAGATGATGAGCACATCTGAGTCATTTGTGTGTGCTATTATGTAAAATTCAACACTGCTTACATGAATTAATGTAAATAAACAAAACGACCTAGAAGTGCATAAAGTAACTAGACATAAGTTGTCTATTTCATTTGTCTGTTAGTAGTGTTGATAAATTAAGGAGCATTTATATTGGATAAAAAGTCAAGATGTAGAATTGTAGTATTGAGCACATAAATCACAGAGTAACTTGAATCTTGTTTTGATGTTATAGGGACAGATGAGCATGTGTGTTTATCCGGTGGAAAGAGGAAACTTAGTGTGGAAACTTATTAAACCTTAAGTTTGTTTGCTTTAATTATTGTAATTTCAAACAGAGTTATTGCAGCACTTTTCTGATTTTTTATTTCTATGCATTTGCTGCAGAGCTTTTGCGGTGGAGCAGGATCTGCAAGGCAAGGTGACGGCGGCATTTGTGTGGAAAAGAAACCAGAAGGACAAACTTGACCAAAGTCATCCTGTGTTCTAGAAAAAAAAAAAACCCACAGGGATGGAACAGTGTGAAGGTGAGTTAATAATGACTAAATGTATATGTTTGGGTGAACTAATCCTTAAAGTCCACCAAACATAAACTATAATAAATGTCTGCATTTATATTATGGTAGTACCTTGAAAAAGTACATTTTAAGAAATAAGTAGCTTTGAGTGTTTGTGCCACTAACAAAAAAGGATTAACAAAAATCACATTTACATTTATGCATTTGGCAGTGCTCTTATTACAGGGATGATCCCCCTGGAGCAATCTGGAGTAAAGTGACTTGCTCAAGGACACGCTGGTGGTAACGGCTGCTGAGATCAAACCCGCAACGTTATGCTTACCAGTTCAGTGGTTTAGCCCACTACACCACAAAAGTAAAAAAAAAACTGGAATGCTGACATGAATTGTAAAATGTTTTACATGTGGTCATGCTCATGGAGAGCAGGCACACGAATGTTTGGAGCAGACAAAACGGCAACCAGATTGTCCTGCTCATCTTCTCCCACTCTTGCTTCAAGGCTGTGGGGGTTCAGGTTCTTTTCCATCATCATGGTCTTCCTCGTTCTCTTGATCAACGATGTCGCCATTGAGAAGAGCAGCAATGAGGAACATGATGAACGGTAAAGGCAGGTGAAAAGGTTCACGGTGGTAAGCTGCTTCATCAAAATAAAGCCGCAGAATTGGCACAGTTGTGTTGAGATGGGAGTAGGATGTGGGGTTCAGCTCCTGTAAATCACATGATTGTCTGAATAAAGCTTTGCCGAATTGTGTATGTTTTTATTTAATGTGATTACCTTTATTCATTCTTTTAGTAATGTTTCCTATTGTTGTCAGTTAATAAAATTATTTTGTTCATTCATGTTTTAATTCATTGCTTGACTGAAAAATGAGATGCATTCACCTTGGCTGCATTTGTCTAGTGTGTGTTCATGCATAGCTAAGTCATATGACAAAACTAATTACATTTCACTTTTGTTACTGAAACATCATTTTAATGATGAAAGAAGTAATATAATTAAGTATTGGTCAGCATTTATTATTATTAGAAAAAAATGCACAACAAGGTAAAATATCTGAATAATTCATCGTAATGCGACAAAAAATATTTTTATTTAATTAGTTATAAGCCTGAGGAATAAAATGGCAATTAAATTCAAGAAAAAGGAAAACAAAGGAGATTTAAGTGACTTTTGCTTGTGGAAGATTTTTGCATATAAAATAAATAAACAACATATTCAAGAGGTCGCGATTTTGGGTTTTCGTAATAAAATGTCTTTAAGGGTAAAACTGTGGGTCACATTAGTAGGGTTAAAAATATAAGAACTTAAATTAACCTCAAATTTATCGGTTACACTACAATCACAAAATATATGGGCAGCCATTTCTTCAACAAGACCGCAAAATGAGGAAGTTTAACCAATATCAAGATATTTACAGAGTTTAATTAAACTCATATCTTTCAAGTTGTTGCACTTGTGATAACATGATAATGTCAACATAGCAGATGAATTCTGGATCCCATTCATACGCAACAAGATCTGGCCTACTCTTTTAGCGCTTGTTAAGAGAGTACTTGTTGAAATTAAGTACCTACTCATTGAGTTGGCGGTTTTCGGATGCAGCCTGTGTGTACTCTTCTGTCAGTCTTTAGTCTTGGCCACACCCCTCTTGTTACCTGGTAATTTGTTTATTCACCCCACCTGTTCTCTCTTGTTCTGCCTAGCTCCATTCCCTATTCAATCTCCTTGTGTTTTCTGTCCTGCGCTGGTTCATTGTAGTTTTTATCCAGTTGTAACAAATTAGCTCAAAAGAAATGTGAATAATTAATTATAACTAGTCATAATTAATTATAAATATCTGGATCAGTTAAAAGAATTAACTTAATGTAGTAAAATTAATGATACAATCAATTAACCTGTTTGTCCAGTGAATTGGTTAATTGTTTATTTATTACAAGAAAAGTTCATTTCCAGGTTATTGGAAATAACATTCTTACTATACTCAGAGCATGTAGTGAAAATCTGCACGATAAGGGACAACATATTATAAACTATGATACAAGAACAAGAATATTGAACAAGATATTATAAACTAGACTAAACACAAACTAACCTAACATTTACACAGATAAATCCATAGTTTACTGAGGGAAAAGGAGCTAAAGCAGAATTCAGGAAAGCAATAAGTTATAGGCCAAGCATTGTTTGAAATTCAGCAGATCAACAGCCTTGAGCAAACCATCAGTTTAGTTTAAACACACCCGTCTTTGAAAGGGGTAAGGATACTTAATGAGACTAAGTTGGATACTTGCCCATTTTTAATGTGACTGATGCAATTTTTGGAGTCTCCCATTGATATTTGCTAATGTAACCCCCATTCCCTGAAAGAGGGAACGGAGATGTTATGTCGAACTGATGTAATGGGGTCTAGCTTGGGAGCCCAATCACCTCCAAGTGGTACAAAATGAGCCAATGAGAATTCACCAGTGAGATCTTACTCAGGGGATGGTGGAAGCTGCTGTTCCTTACCTCAGGGGAAGAGTGCTTCGTGACTATATTCCCACGTTTTTATCAGCCATGACCAAAACACCAGGGAAGCATTCCTCATAGGGACGCTACGGGGACCACACCCTGCCCGAAGGGAGGTAATGTGTGGTACACATATGAACTGACCTGCTGGGCAGTACTTACACATGGAAGCTCCCTGAGGTTCAGGGAGGAACACCACACCTCAGGGGCAGGGCAGAGCCGCCCAGGGAAGACACAGGTTTACCATCAGGGAAACCGTACCGTGGATCATACACATATGGGACTACCCGCAGCGAATCACATCATATGGGCATCTAGCCCAGTACAAGGACTGACCACTGGGGCATGTACCCGAGCACTGGACCTGGTGTCGGACACCTCCGCCGCATCTGACTGCTGGAAGATGCAGGAGGAACTCCACGGGGTTCACCACCTGGGGAACTGAACTGGAGCAGAAAAGCGCTCGCATCTCTTCAAGAGAAGTGAATGGCACAGCAAGCGAAACCGGGTCACACCGGTTCAACTCGGAGGTTATAGAACCTAGTGAATGTGTTCGGTATTGCCCAGCCTGCAGCTCTGCAGAGGTCTGCCAGAGAGGCGCTGTGCGCCAATGCCCAAAAGGGAGCAACACCCCGAGTGGAGTGAGCTCTCACCCCTAGAGGGCATGGCTCGCCTTGGGACTGGTACACTAAGACGATGGCGTCCACTATCCAGTGGGCCAACCTCTGTTTGGAGACAGCCTTACCTTTCTGCTGACCTCCAAAGCAAACAAAGCTGCTCAGAGCTTCTGAAGCTCTGCATACGGTCCACGTAAGCGTGCAGAGTACGAACAGGACACAGCAATGCCAGGGCTGGGTCTGCCTCCTTCAGGGGGAGCGCTTGCAGGTTCACCACCTGGTCCCGAAAGGGAGTGGTGGGAAACTTGTGCACATATCCAGGCCGGAGTCTCAAGATCACATGAGAAGGAGCCCAAAGCCAGCCCAAATTCCAGGCACAATTCACTGACCGAAAATGCTTGCAGGTCCCCTACCCTTTTAAAGGAAGCAAGCGCGGTCATGAGCACTGTCTTCAGAGACAAATGTTTCAGCTCAGCTGACTCAAGGGGCTCAAAGGGAGCTTTCCGTGGGTCCGTGGGCCAGCCAAGGCAGCACATCTAGATTATTGTCTGTGATAAAATTTACAGTAAGTGCTTTTGAAGAAAGGGATCGAATATTCAACAACCCAGGCTTTATCATTTGTTTATCTTTATTATCTCTGTTTTTTACTTGTTGAACATCAATTAAATTTTACCCTTAAATGGGTTCGGAAGTTTTTTGTATTTATTAATTCGGGGTACAGACTTCTGTACCTAGTCTATATCTAGGTGAAAGATATCTATATGTTGGGATTTATCTGACTTCTGTGACGTGAGACAGCTAGCAGACGGTCGGTTTAGTCTGTCTGCTTTCTGAGCTGGGCCCCAGTTAGGTTGAGCTCTAAGACTATGTGCCATATTACTAGAGAGAAGAGCGGCACCACCCCAGGAGGGATGAAAACCATTTCTTTTCAACAGGTCAGGTCTGCCCCCAAAACTTTTCCAATTGTCTATGTAACCTATATTATTCTGTGGACACCACTTAGACAGCCAGCCATTGAGTCATGATAGTCTGCTAATTATCTCATGACTCCTACGAGCAGGAAGGAGTCCAGAACAAATTACAGTGTCTGACATTGTACGTGCGAGTTCACACAGCTCTTTAAATTTTGGTGATCTCCGACTGGCGAAGTCGAGCATCATTACTGCCGACGTGAATAATAATCTTTACGATTAGAGTAAAGATTATTTACGAGTGTTGAGTATTTACGATTAGCATTAGCCAGCACTTTTAAATTTGCTTTGATGTCAGGCGCTCTGGCTCCTGGCAAACATGTAACTATGGAGGCTGGTGTCTCTATTTTCACTTTCCGTGCAATAGAATCGCCAATAACCTGTTTGATGTTCTAATCGGACCAGAAGAGCGGTGTATCTGAACAGTAACAGTACTGAAGCCCTTGCATTCTTACTATCCTCAATTAAAGTTTGGATGCGTGTCTCTAATTCTGAGATTTTCTCTGTCAGCCTGACTATTTCCTTGCATATTTGACATGTTAATCCCGCATCGCTGACAGAGAAAGCTAAACTATGCATGTGACAGGCAGTGCAAGTAACTATGAAAGTAGAAGATGACATAGTTTCCTGTGTTCGTAGACTGATCCGACTTGCAGTTGTTTGATGAACTCGTAGAAAAAGGAGAGTGCGACAGAAATGACAGTGGGCACGGATGACAAGTTTACAAGTTTAGCATAATTCTAACGTGTTGTGATAGTGATTTAGATCAAAAGACCCGCACTTCCATGTTAAAGACAAGTCGCGATCTCAGTTCCAACATGGGCATGCTCTCACAGTGAGAGCATGTACCATCCACAAGCGCAAACTCAATGTACTGTTTGCCCAGGCACATGAGACCCAGGAAATACACAGGCGAAAAGACATCTTTAAAAAGACGCTTGACACCCGTGTTGCTCTTTCTGTGAACTGTTCTGCAGCTGGAATACCGAGGGATGAGATGCGCATTTCAGCGCACTGCGCACACAGCACTGCTGTGTTGTTACGCCCAGCCGAGAGTTCAAAGAGCTTGAGGAAATGGAGCTATTAAAATAACTTTTTTCGGGATCTGTCACTAGCAACAATTAATATTGGCATTTTCGTTCTATTGGTAACTGTAGCCAGTTTGCTGGTGAGAGAGATGATCAGTAGTCCGATCGGCTCCAAAGCAAAAGTATGAATGAAAGTGAGTATGCCGGTCCTATTTATACCCGGATGTGCCGTGGGTGTGGCGCGGCAAGTGAATCTCACAGGTCAATTGTCATTGGCTCGTTTTGTACCACTTGGAGGTGATTGGGCTCATGAGAGAGCGCTGCAAATTTGAGAGCATGCGTCCAGTTTTATGCGAGAGCAAAGTAAATCTGTGCACGAGCGGAGAGATTCATGGTCGCGCTTTACATGTCCTCTTGCGTCACAATAATGCGCTCTCAACATTTGTCATTGAAATAACGCTATACCGGTTGGAGTTGGATCTTTGGTAGGCTAAATGGAAAGACAAAGCCGGTTCATTCTGCTTTGACTTTGTCCGTTTTTACTCTGCCAATGAAAATTGTTACAAAGTTGTGTCCGGAATGTAAGTAACTCAATACTTAAACTCCAATCAGAAAATATTAAATGTAAAGAGATATGGAGCAGGATTTTGAGTTTACACTGTGTATGGGACTATCCAGCTTGTTAGACTCAAGATCTATCAGTACACTTGTGTGCTCTCTTATGCACTGCAGAAGTGGGGCCTTTTGCAGTTATACAGTGATTAAATGTATATTCTCATTCTTCTGTCTGACTTATATTTCCGTTCAAACCTCAGGCAGTTCTCTCTGAAGGCATAATTTGTTTAGGCAGCACTGGAAACACTGGCCTATACATGGTGTAAAATAATGAATAAGTTAAATAGAAGGACTGGCTCTGTCTCGGCCACAGATGGTGACCTCCTTCCAGGCCAAAAAAGGGAAAGACTAATGGTTAAACATATTACCAATTAATAAGATTCCTCAAAGGCGTACAAGCCTCTAGCCTCTATTGAGGGTTTGAGACACTTGTCTCTCTTTCAGATTGGCAGCCATTTTGCTGGGCTGTTTATAATTCCAGGAGCCAAATGATGAAGGAATGCAAATGAACGATGCCATTTTTTTCCATTATTGGTTTTGGTATGACAGTATGTAAAACCAAAATAAATAAATAAACAAACAAAAGACTGTGGCAAAGCAGTGAGGCAGGTAATTGCTGCAAAACTAATTAACTAACTACTCAAGGACAGCTTGGGATTGGAAAACAAGGAGGAGGTGCTGTGTCACCAAAAGTAATTGGATGGAAAATACTTGGGAAAGTGTTGTGTAAACAAGTGAAGTGGGGAAGTTCAGAGAAGGACCTGGCAAGGTTGAAGATTAAACGAATTAATGAGTGTGATGGGGCACCATCAACAACCTCAATGCCGTTCTCTCTTACATGAGAATCAACTGAGGCAAGCCCCAATTACCACCCCTCTCAAAGAGCTCATGCGGTCCTCGGTTTCATAGAAGAGCAAGAATCTGTGTCAACCGAACAGAATGAAGAACAAAGATATGTTGTATGTCAGGAAAAGCCATTTGAAAATGCTCCATTTTTCCATGTACTGTATCTGCAGGCCAATTATTCAGACCTCAGGTTCGAGTTTGGTTTAAAAACTTTAAAACAAATATCACATAATAAAAAAAGCATAAAGCATGTTTGATTCCCCGAAAAACCCTTAAAGTGCCCCATTATGCTTTTTCGTATATATTACCTTTCGTGCTATGTGTAATGTAGCTGTCTGTGAATATTAACAGTCTGCAAAGTTGTAAAGTCGAAAGTACATGACTTATAAAGTTGTCTCCCAAAAGAAAGAATCAACTCTCAACCACCTAAACGGGTCGTCTGCAGTTCCAGTCACACTTCTGTGGCCTGCATATGTAATGCGGTAACACATTTGCATAATGCAGTAAAACAATGAGATTGTAGCATCTGGACCAATCAGACACCCACAAATTATTCATTGTATTTAATGAAGAGAGAAAGAGAGAGACTTTGTCTTTTTTGATGTTTGATTTCTTCATTCAACACAGGAGAGATCGAATGCAACTTCAATTCATGGAATCACTAGGAACCTTTTCAGAACAGACTGCTCCCACTGAAAAGGCTTGCAAGTATCGAACATTTTCACTAAACAGGTTTAGGATAAGCTGTAGGATCCTCTAAATGATGCACTATGAAATAATACCATGGTGATTCTTTCCTGTGTAATGACTCTTCTCCATTGCTCCATTCCCTGTTCCCACTACCGGTTTCACTCTCACTTTTCATTTTACCTATGTACGTGTGATTTGTGTGCATGTATGTGTTTGTTAGTTTAGTTATGAGCTTTTGATTTAGCTAATAAAACTTGTGCACCATACATGCTTGTTCTGACTCCCTGCCTGCAAATAACTGTCACTTAAATGGTCGATGTTACATGCTCTGTAAACGCTGAGAAAGAATTCATTTTCTGTATCTAGAACACCCCTCTCTTAGAATTCCTGAATAATCAATATTGGGTGATCAAATACATACATTGTAATGTTAATGTAGCTACATCAAGTGATCTGATTAACCGATGCAAATATTCATAATTAATCACAATGAAGAATCATAATGAGTTACGAATAATTAGTAATATTTCCCTTTTGGGCTAATTCGCTACAACATCTACTTTGACTCATCCTCAAATCTGCACTGCAAAAGCAAATTCCCTTTGTAAACACTTCCAAAGGATGAGGATGTGAAGAGTCGGTCGTTAAAATTACCACCGCGATACAACAGCAGTACAAACTTTCGACGATTGCTACTCCAAAAAGCTTATCCATTACAGATGGGACAGTACTCACTTTATTTGGACCGACTTGCTCCTCAGAATCACAACCTGTAAGTATGATTTATTTATTTATGACTTAAAGCCATATCAGCAGCAATGGCTATATTCATGGCAGTCAGCAATATCACTTCAATACATTGTTTACAAAAATTTAGCAATTTTGTCTTAATAAACAATCACCATACAAAATCAGGCATATATACCAAAACAACAACATTAATAATAACAACAATTACATAAGAGTCTTTCAATAGAATATTCGACAGAAATTCTAAAATTACTCCTGGAGAAACAGTTTTAAAAATGTCCATAAATGTGTTCTCTGTATAAAACCGTTGTCTAATATTATTTAAAAAAAAGAACATTATATTAAAATATGTTTTACGCTCATGAAATTCTTAAATCACAGACTGGTTTGTCTTCCCTCTTCTAATAAATATGAATGAGTGAGTCTTGAATGTCCAATTCGGTATCTCGTATATACAACCTGTTTTCAAAATAATAAGTAATAATTCCTTGATTTAAAACTGGATTCCACCTCATATAATTTGCTATTTACACATTTGTTCCATTCCATTTGCCATTTATTCTAAATGTACAGGTTCAATATGAGTTTAAAGTCAGATGCTGGTACATTCATTTCCAAATGAAGTGCTTGCTTTGCTGTTTTATCTGCTTGTTCTTCACCCATCAATCCCATATGGCCTGGTTTCCAACAGAAAAACAACATTAAAATCTTGTTTCTTAAAGAGTCCACTTTTCCTTTTATGCTGATAATTATAGGATGTTCAGTTTTCAAAGAAGCAAGTGCTTGTAGACAGGATTTAGAATCTGTGGGAATTAAAAAAAAAAAAATTACGTTGTTGTTCCTTCTCGATTTGTTCCAGAGCTAGAAGTAATGCACATGCTTCAGCTGTGAAAATTGAACTTTGTCCAGAAATACACTTGCCATATCATTTTGACCCAATCACTACTGCGGCAGATACCAGACTGTCTGACTTTAATCCATCTGTGTACACAGGTACATGAGTTGGTAAGCTGCGTCTTATATCCAAAAACTCCTCCCAATAAACAATTGGATTTTTCTTTTTACCTGCAAGTATGATTCATAATTATGAAACTTTGTTTGCACAGTGGTGAAAATGAAATGTCTTACATGGGTTTCAGAATTAGGTGCGACAAAATGGCCCGATAACGCCACCTACAAAATTTATATTAAACTTCCTTAGCACTACGTTTCACGTACAGGTGTGAAATTCAGTACACACATGTTACAGCCCAATCCTCAGAAAAAAGTCCCTGGATGCAGAATCTGAAAACCCAACAGGAAGTGAGATTTTTTTATATAGGTATATTCAGGTATACAATGTCCAATCTGCTTCACGTTTCATAAAAAAAAAAAAACTTAGGCTGAAGACATTTACATGGCAATATTCAGTTGTACAGTGGGGAGAACAAGTATTTGATACACTGCTGATTTTGCAGGTTTGCCCACTTACAAAGCATGTAGAAGTCTGTAATTTGTATCATAGGTACTCTTCAACAGTGAGTGACAGAATCTAAAACAAAGAACCCGAAAATCACATTGTATGATTTTTAAATAATTAATATGCTATTTATTGCATAAGTATTGGATCACCTACCAACCAGTAAGAATTCTGGCTCTCACAGACCTGTTAGTTTTTCTTTTAAGAAGCCCTCCTGTTCTCCTCTCATTACCTGTATGAACTGCACCTGTTTGAACAGTATAAAAGACACCTGTCCACAAACTCAATCAAACAGACTCCAACCTCTCCACAATGGCCAAGTCCAGAGAGCTGTGTAAGGACATCAGGGATAAAATTGTAGACCTCCACAAGGCTGGGATGGGCTACACGACAACACCATTCCAATCGTGAATCAAGGGGTCAAGACGACTGCACCGTATTGAGGAGAGGATGGATGGGGCCCATGTATCGCGAGATCTTGGCCAACAACCTCCTTCCCTCAGTAAGAGCATTGAAGATGGGTTGTGGCTGGGTCTTTCAGCATGACAATGACCCGAAACACACAGCCAGGGCAACTAAGGAGTGGCTCCGTAAGAAGCATCTCAAGGTCCTGGAGTGGCCTAGCAAGCCTCCAGACCTGAACCCAATAGAAAATCTTTGGAGGGAGCTGAAAGTCTATATTGCCCAGCAACAGCCCCGAAACCTGAAGGATCTGGAGAAGGTCTCTATGGAGGAGGGGGCCCAAAATCCCTGCTGCAGTGATTCAAACCTGGTCAAGAACTACAGGAAACGAATGATCTCTGTAATTTGCAACCAAAGGTTTCTGTACCAAATATGAAGTTCTGCTTTTCTGATGTATCAAATACTTACGTCATGCAATAAAATGCAAATTACTTAAAGGATTACTTGAAGGAAGTGTAGCATGTCAAAATGATTCTGCCATATTTGTCCTCTATTTACAAGCTTAAATGCATGTCGCCCACTATTCACCGTTTTCCCAAGGCCCCATGAAACTGGACTGAATGATTTGTATTTGAGTTAGACTGATTCGCATTGATCTTTGAATCACAAAGTTTGTCCTCTTGCGTCAAGACCTAGAATGTAGCAAAAAGTTATGTGGACCATTTAGACGATATTTACGTTTTTGTCCGGTTCGGATGGGGAACCTGTGCCTGTGTGCGGCAGCAATGTGGCCCTGTGGTGTCGGCGGAGACTGTGTGAACTAGCTCATCCTTTGTGAAGACCTTACCAACTCATCAGCTAGTGGCACATATCCCAACAAACCGTCCCATACCAGCGTGATCAAAAAGATCTTAAACTAGATTAAATATTTTGACTGTTGCGATTCCAAATCGGTTTAATGACCTGTAACTCTGCCTGAGTATCGGACAAGTGTTCACTGTTGGCCAGAGGAGAACTGGCCTCCTGACTAAGCCTGGTATCTCCCGAGGTTTTTTCTCCATTTGTTGGAGTTTTGGTTCCTTTGGCTTGCTTAAGTTGGGGACACTCGCTTGATATTCGGCAGTGTTTTTGATATGCCTGCATTGGTGTCGTTGTATGTGAACTGAGCTGAGCCGGACGATTACGTCACTGTTTTCTGCAGTGCTGATATACCTAAATTAACTAGACTAATAACTACTGATATTTACAACGGAATTAATCAATAATATATAGAATAAGAAGCACAATGACACCATTTTCTTATTAATGTAAAGCTGCTTTGCCACAATTTGCATTGTAAAAAGCGCTATATAAATAAAGATGACTTGACTTTTGTCTTTTTTGAAACTTTAAAGCTCCAGTAACCATTCATTATTGCATCGAAAAGAGCGACCACTATATTATTCCAAATTTCTTCTTTTGTTTTCAGCAAAAGAAAGGCAGTCTTAAGGGTTTGGAACAACATGAAGGTGAGTAGATGATGACAGAATTTATCTTTGGGTGAACTAATCCTTTAACAATGAAAAGCCTCCGGGTTTTTCTCAGAACACTCAGTTAAGCAACCAACATGAAGGCTAAGAAGCTTTTTTTTTAAAGAAAAAACTAACACTATCTTTTTATTTTAACCGCTATAATATATGCATTTCATTGTTTTCCCACCTGTCCTTGTTGGCAGGGACAAAATCCAAGTCGCTTCTTTCTCTAGTTCACCGTTTTTTTTTTCCATTGTCTCTGAGAAACCTTATTGCATGACCATGTCACATTTAGTTTAGTTGATCCAAAGGGGGTGCTCTCTCATATGCTCCTTTCATCTTGCTTTCCAGACCCTGACACGTTTATGTCAACATCCATTTTATAGCTCCTTATCCATTACATTGAGTAAGGCTTTCAGACTGGCAGTCTTCACACTCGAACCACGATCATGATCGAAAGCAGTGCAAACAAATACTTCAGTCATGGATATGGATGAGCTATAAAATAGCAAACTCGTACTTCTAGGAGTAATAGTTCACCATAAATCTGGAAGTTTTGGGAACTTCTCACAATAATTAAAACTCACAATAATAAGCATTAAAGCAAAATAACATACCATAATCCAATTGTACTAATGACCCAAAAAAACAATGCAAAATTATGTTCATATCCAGAATGAATAGATATAATAATAAACAATAATAACTGGCCAGTTATAATAAATGTCATGAAGGTGGTTATACTTAAATGCCACAGTGGAAAGGTGAAGAAGAAACCTTGTAAATAGAAGGCCGAAATACTACGCAAATGTATGTAGTCCTTCTGTACTGTTAAAGGTACAGTCCAATTCAATACTCCACAAGTCCATTCCAGAAACAAACGACACAGTTCTTATCCTTGCGATTACTATCCAGTTTAGATGACCCAAGGTAATGCAGGGAAATGAGTCCTTTACATCACCGATATGAATCATGCAGCTATAAAAGCACCACTGGTACAATTAAAGGGGGTAGGTCAAAGGAATCCTTCTACAATTAACATATTAATAGACATTTAAACAAACATCAATCAACAATGAAATGCAATACAGAAAAAATAGATCTTACTTTGATTGAGCTTTAAACAGCAAGTTTCCTAACCAGGACATCTCTGAGAAAGGTTACAAAAGGGAAGCCATGCTTTCCTTACTAAACAGCTCTCTCTTCTTCTACCTACCTACCTGTATTTAAACTTAACATAGGGAACCATAGTGCCCCCTAATGGTGGGTGGTAGAATAACACTAAGTAACATTTAACTGTTACAATATCAAACATGTAACATTTTACAATGCAGGCTACAGAAATACACATTTTGTACAAATACACGAACAATTCTGTATGTACTGCTATATTTATGTTAATCCCATATATGCATATTTTCCATTCTATGGATTAGGAAGGACAGCAATACTGTAATATGAATGAATATGCATGCCTGTTAAATTAAAAAAATCATTTCAAAGTGTCTTTTATAAATGCTTTTCAGGACAGAATTAATGTATATAATGATACACACATATATAATGAAAAATATATTTTTATTTTATTTTAATCTGTAAAACCTTGGGTTGACCATGGGAGGAACCAATATAAACCATCCTTTGTTCATATTAGTAAAATAATGTGATTAACTTGGCAAACTATACATCAGTAAAAAGCTCTAAGACTCAAGCTTCGATATTTGACCTCTCTTTTACTCAAAATTTTGGTGACAGATTTGGTGAAATGGTGACAGTAATTTCTTAATTTCCATTGAGAAAAAAAAATCTCCTGTAAAGTCATGAAAGATCTTGACTAAAAAAAAAAGTATGATTCTTATATGTTTTATATGTTTTTTAAGTGCCACAAGTAAAAAGGTGGCAAGGAGACATCTTTAGCAAAGAACAAAATCTTAACATCATAACTAACTCTTAAAGGACACTAAAATGAGATGACGACTGCGTGGGTCATACTGTGTCTAAAATTAGATGTCAGTTTAAATCACTAAATTGAACTCACAAATATTAGATTGACAGTGTCTTCAAATCATTTAATCTTTTCCATTCTGTTCACTCATTTATCAATATCCTGGCAGGTTTAATCATGATTTTCTTTGAATAGTGTTCAGGCTGTGGGTGTAGATTTTGTTTTCTTCCCTCAGATTTTTGGTTTATTTGGTTTCCAGGATCAGGGTCAGTGGACCCCTTAAAGTCCATAAAGTTACTGCAGGGTGTCTGTGAGCCATTAAAACAAATATCTAGTTCTCTAGAAGTAATCACACTATTATACCTCTGCTGGCCTCTGCTGATTCCGCAACCAATGAGACTGCTTATCGCTGTAGCCTCGTCCTGTAGTGCGATATCAGAGTTCCTGTGAAACCCTCAACCTCCACCAGCTCCCCCTGCCTAGATCTGCTATGGGATTTATGTATGTCTATTCATGCAGCAGCAGCATATGTATCATGTATCAAGCTTGTACAGGTAATGCCTCCCAATTCCATGACCCAGGTCCACCCCCACTCCACGGCCCATTACTATGCCATGATACAGGTCCTATCCCCCTTCACAGGCCCACCATCCCTCCCCCGAGACCTTCTCTGCTTCACCACCCTCCCGGACTCTGTCTACTTTTGGTTGTTTCATGTCTTATTTTGCAGTTTCATGTCAGAGTCATTATTTCCTGGTGCTCCTGGAAATGCTTACATGTGCTCTCACATGTCATGTGATTGCCTTGTCCTGATGTGATCATGCCATGTTCTCCCCTAGGGTCATGTGTTATGTTGTAATTGGTTTATTGATTTGATTGTACACAGATGTTCCTTGTTTGTCATTAGTCGTTGCCATGCATCTTGGTATAGTATTGTCCATGTACCCCTGTTGGTGAGTGCATGTTTAAAGTCAAGTCATGTCAAATCTTTATGTTTTGTACATGGTTTGGGGTAATTCAACTGAACTTGGGTTCTTCAAGCTTGCCTCCAGCGGACTATGTTACACATGTCTGTCATGTGAGTTTGAAGGGAAAAAGAACAACACAAAGCAGATGAAGGCATTTTAAGATCAGTTATTGGTGTTTTTAGTATTTTTGAGGAGGATCAACTAATCCTGTGCCATAATTACAAAACTGCTGTCAAAAGTTTGAACTATGATAATATTATTTAAATTTGTTTAAGGGTGCATTCACACTTGTCATGTTTGGTTCGATTAAAACGAACCCTGGTGCGATTGCTCAGTTACTGCGGTTCGTTTGAACACATGTGAACGCTGCCATCCGAACCCTGGTGCGGACCGGCTGCTGTCATTCATAGGTAAATCCATATGATTCCTGTTGTCATTAAGGGCAGCGCTTAATTGGTTCATGATTAGTTCATGTTGAATTATTAATTCAGGTATTAGTACATGATTATTCATGTGCCCTTATTGTAAAGAATTACAAAAAAAAACTACTTATATTGGCCTTGAAGGGGTGGATTCTGGAATCCACTGCCGCTTCAACATATATATATATTATGAGTGATTTATCACGAAATTATCTTTCTAAATGTTGAATTATTTAGAATGAGTAACTTCAACTTACGTTAAAGCCTTTAATTTCCTTTTCATTTCAAACACTAGAAAATACTGATGTATATTGTCTTTACCACTGACTGAGAGAAAAGTACAACTTATCAGTATGTTTTGGGAAAGTTTCCTGTATAGAGCAGAGCTCAGATCAACTACAGCCTTGAAGAAGCTGTGAATCATATGTGCGCTCAGTGTTCTGTACAGGTCTGTTATGGGTACTGGTGGACTGTTGTCATCTGAACTGGAGAACTGAAGGCGTCTAGGCCTGACCTAGAGGAACATTCTGTGCCTAACTTCAGGGTCCGATCGTCAGCATCATAATGGAAGAAGACATGCTTCTGACTATCTGTCCATGTGTGGAAAATGACCAGTTTTGTCTAGTGTTCTTAACCCATCAGTATCTTAGTAATGACGTAGTTAGCGGACTCTGTTAGAGTATAATTGTTGTGGAAATGTGAATGTAGAGAGAGAGGAGGAGAGAGAGAGCGGCCTACGAACTCCTTGTGAGACTTGAAGCTGCTTCTGCTGATGAAACTGCAAACTATTCTTTATTTTAAAAAAAATTTCTTCAATTTATTTTTTTAAACTCTGACTCCGGGTCTTCATTTATCATATCTGGTCTTTTGGGATTGTAAAATCCACTACAGCCTCTTCCCAGTTTCCCTTTTGTGTCACTAAAATTTATAGCTGGAATTCGGATTACTGTGCTGGGGAACACCCTCTCTGTTGCTCCCAATACCCTGCCCAGTAGTCTTTGTAATAGGGCAGTGGTTGTGTTGATCCTGTTGCTTAACCCAAAGGATAAGATCGCTTTCAAAACCATTGTGCTAACTGGTGTCTTGTGGTGTAGGATAAGATAAATGAGTCACAGCTGAGCCCCAGGGTAGCACACGATTTGTATTTCCTTATTATGTACAGTTGGTAGCCTATTCATATAGGAGTCTCCCACTGGTCTCCTAGGTTGAAGCCACCAGTTTTTAGTCTTGTCACCCCCATGTACCTGTCTATCGAATAGACAAATTCCTGACTCTCCTCCTTCCACTTCCTTCTCCAACTTCCTTCAAACTCCTGAACATCATCATCTACATCTTCCTCTGCCACAACAGCTCTTTTCTTCCTACTTTCCAACAGACCCCACTCCATCTGTCTTCGTCCTTGTGACGAGCAGGGCTGGCAAGAGCCATGACGGAATGGCACAGAGGCCGGTGGCGCGAGTGATAATGAGCGTCAGCTACGCGCTACACCGGTCTTGTAGGAGCTCCGGAGGCAGTTGCCATGAGGAGCTGCCGCCATTTTACTTTCATTTTGTTTCACTTTGTTTATTTTGGAGTTTATTAAAGTTATGTTTAACGTTCGCCGGTTCCCGCCTTCTTCTTCCTGGTTCCTCACGCCGACTGCCGCACACACATACATAATAAAACACAACATAAAATCCAGGCCTGGTCCTCTCTAGTCCTTCACTGTCGTTGCTCCTCTTTTATGCTTCTGGAGCTCCTCCGTGAGAGGTTCAAGACCAGTGCAGCGCGCAACTGGCGCACATTATCGCTCACGTCACCGACCTCACGCCATTCCCTCAGGGTTCTCGCCCGCCCTGCACATCACAGTCCTCATTCCTCCTTTTTGAGAGGTACTGTTACTCTCTTCCTCTTCCCGCACTATTTCTTCTGTTTCATCCTATTCGTCCTGCTGGTTCAATGTGTCTTGTCTTCTTGTTGAACTTTGTTCAACAATTGTCAACAATCACATCACTGAGCTTGTTTTCTGCCCCCTAGTTCCCAAGTCAAGTCAAGTCACCTTTACTTATAGTGCCTTTTACAATGCAAATTGTGTCAAAGCAGCTTGACATTAATAATTGACAAAAAAATTTTGCTGCACAGCAGCTCCCAAAGAAAATGGTGTCATTGTCCATCTTACTCTATATATTATTGATTCATTCTATTGCAAATATCAATCAGTTAAGTTAAGTCACAGTTATTTATCTGAAGGCACAGGCTAGGTTTGGGTTTTTGGAAAGCGTCAACGCTTTCCCCCAGGCATACTTTGTTCAGTTTGGATTAGGAAGTTCGATGAAATGCACTGGCCAGTGCATGTTTCTGGGAAAGCTGGGAATTGCTTGTTGTTACTGTTCTGATTAGTGCAAGATTTGCCTTACTCTAGGCTTAGGGTTAGATAGGCTCTACTTTTCTGTACGGGCGTACCCCTTTGGTGCTCGTTTCAGATACAGGGTTAACTTGACCTAACTTGACCTTCCTTCCTTCCAGGGCTATCTCCACTAGGGTTGGATTAAGTCCCCATCCCCTGTAAGGGGCAGGTTTAGTGTTTGTCTCAAAGATCAGTTTAACCTTCATTGTAGGGCTATGTATATTGGGGTTGGATTTTGCTTCTTGATATTGCAAACTGGTATTTGTTATATTAATTTAGTATCATAATGATAAAGACACTGATTTGTAGCACAATGAGTTTCACTGTTTATTGCACTTTGTTATTCTTTCTTTTTATTTATCTATAGTGGTGAATGAATCAGAAGTCTTGCACATTCACCGACAATAGCTAGGACTAAATTGCGGTTCCAGGGTTGGTTTGGAGTCTTGTTCGGGGGTCCTGCAGAAAAGGTTTACAACCCCTGGGTTGCTTGGTTGTGTCATACTGTAGCTGCAGTATACAGTATTTCAAATGTACTGAAATGATGTTTGAATCATTGAGCATTAATTATGCTTATGTTAAATAGTACATACTCATAAGAGATAAGCACTTTGTTGATTTTCTTTTGGGGACGGGATCACACATTCTGATTCCTGATTAACAAAGAACACAATGCTTCTCTCTTTGTGTATTATTGGATTAAAGCTAACAAGCTATTAATAAGAAAAATCATATTTCAAATGCTTTTGAAATGAAAGCTCTAGCGCAAGTTCTGCCAGGGATAGGGATGGCTCGATACCACAATTTTGGCTTCGGTGTGGTACCACAATCTAATACCGAAATAATGATATTAAATCGATACCATATTTTGGGGGGGGTATTGCGCATAATTTTACTCATTCTTGCAGATTTCACGTTTACAAAGTGAGAAACTAGCGCCAATATTTATTAATAAATTAATCAATCAGTAGTTTAAAAACTTTTGAAGTAATTTCAGCAATACTTTCTCTCGCCTCTTTATCTCTCCAAATGAGCAAATTGCTTCTAGCTTCAAAAGACATTGCGCCTGAACAATATAAGCGAGTTGCGCGCTTCGGACAATTGACGTCTTTTAAAACCTTGCCAATTTGAACCAATTTATCATTCAGTAGTAATGTTCTTGGGAGCTCTTTGAGAGATGGTTTCTTTGCATTACACAAACAATGGGCACACAAGCCACCTGTATAGGGCTCGTTCCAAATTGAGTTGTTTTACCTTAAACTGTCAAATATTCACAAAAATGTCAATGTCGGTCTTAGTGAGTTTTCACATAAACACAGTTGGATATCTCTTACGTGAATGTAAATACTTTAATATTTTGCGTCATTGCATGTGCCTAAAATAGCCTACATGCTATCTGTCACTATAACTTTTGTAACTTTAAAGGATTTCCCTATTTACTGTGACCATCCAGAGTTATTTTACAAATGATTACTTTATTAAATTTCTGTAACTAGCATCTCTGTACCTACATAATACTGTTAGAGCTACTTAAACTTAAGAGCAAATATTATGAGATAGAAACACGTTTGGTTCAAATGCACGCTGGAGCTTTCTTGTTATCAAAACCATACGTTCTTGTACGTGCGTTTATCAGTGTTAAAAGAAAATAAATGTCTAAATTACATCATTTGAATGACTTACTGACCTGTCGATCTTGTATTGTCTTGTTCAAGTCAGGATGGGCAAGAGACAGATGCTTGGCAAGGTTTGATGGTTCATCATTTTTACTGATTCCATATTACACGTCTACTACGCTCATATTTATTAGTTTTCAGCGTGTTGACTGTTTTATCCATTTGTTCCTCTGTCACATTTGCTGGTTTTGCATCAGTTTGGGTAGCTAACTGCCACCTAGCAGTGAACTTCGGAACAGCAGTATATGATTTTGCTCATTTCAGTATGATATCCTAGCATTTGAAATAAAATCTATACTGGTATTTTCCCAATTACGGTATACCACGCATCCCTAGCCAGGGAGACTCAAATGTTATGTCACTATGAGTTTTGATCCAACCAATCATTATCTAACTCTTGAAGTATATAAGATCGATACTTACACATGTCTGAGTTTAGAGATGCTGACGTCAGCCTTTACCTCCATACTCCCCACCACCACCAGGATGGTCCCTGTCCATACCTCACGGGGATCGGCTACGCCCCTGCCTTCATCTTTAGGCAGGAATGCAGAGTCCACAACCCTCAGTATGTAAGCTACAGACGGGGCCAGGGCTGGGTAGGTTCACTTTTAAAATGTATTTCACTACAGATTACAAAATACATGCTTTAAAAAGTAATTTGTAACGTACTTCGTTACATTACTCAAGTTTAGTAAGTTAATCTAAATACTTTAGAATACTTTGGAATACTAATAAATATGAATTTTATCTCACAATTCTGACTTTTTCCCTCAGAATTGCTTGATATAAAGTTGCAATTGTGAGTTATAAAGTCAAAATTATAAGATATAAACTGAAAATATTGAGAAAAGTCAGAAATATGAGATATAAACTCATACTAAATTCACAATTACAAGAAAAAAAGTTAGTATTGCAAGTTTATATCTCCCAATTCTGACTTTATAACTTGCAATTGTGAGAAAAAGAAGTCAGAATTGTGAAATGTAAATTCACAATTGTGAGGGGGAAAAAAAAAATTGTGAGAAAATTTGCAGTGATGAGTGAATTACAAAATGACTCACAAAACATGAAAACTGTCGTGGATCATCAGGTCATGACAGGACAGTTAAATTGACAGTTGGGCATTTTTTTTATTTATAAATTCAGTCATTTTGTCTTGTTCAGGACAGTACTAAATAAAAATAACAACATTTCATCCCTCTTAAAAGTATTAAAATGTTGATGAAACTTAACTCCACTTCTTCAGACTGTCAGAGTCAGAGAATCACCAATCGCTGTTTAAATGACATTAAAATTCAAAGTAATCACTTTGGTAATCTAAAACACTTTTCAGATGTAACTGTAATCTGATTACCACCCATTTAAAATGTAACTGTGATGAAATACAGTTATTCAAATTTTGTATTTTAAATGCATAACTAAGTTACTTGTATTTCATTACTCCCCAACCCTGGACGGGGCCTATGCCAAAGAACTTTATCTTACCATGATCTGCTTGCTGACCGTTAAATATCATTATTGCATTATCTTGCCTCCCGAGTCTTTCTGGTAGAACTGTTATATGGATGTTCATTAATGTGATCTTTTACACATTCAGGTCACCGCTCAGACAAATAGTATGAACAGAGTGTCACTCTGAATGAATGCCTAATGAATGAATGAGACGTAATGCATCAATGAATGTCATTTTACATACAAACGATTGTAGAATTGCTCTTCTCAAATCATCCTGCCCTCTTTGTCCCACGAACGTCCTGTCGCAGGATGTGTTGTGGCATCTGTGGTAGTTTGTCTTGGCAAGCCATCGCTGTGCAGGTGGAGCAAAAGATTAAAGTGTCAGATGTTATGCGCTCAGAACACACGAGCTTCAAAGTCACAACAAGGTCATTTTTTTTTCTCCACGTGTTAGTGATATTTCTAAAACTGATCAAGTCCAAACTTGTGGATTTATTTTCTTTTCCAAGTGGGGAAATAAGTGAGAGTATAGGTTCTCAATACAATGACACATTTCTCAAAAAACATTTTTCACGCACGTTCCAATTTTCTCAATGTATTCTACAAAACTTTACACAAATATTTGCACACATTTAAGAATGTTCTCATTTAGACGACACAAGTGCAGATTATAATTAACTCAAGGTGTCACAATGTGAACTGAAGTAACACACATTTATCCATTTGTAAAATTTAGTAGCAAAACATATGATACTGATCAGAATCTCAGGATAATATAAATAGGGTACAAACACAACCCTTGGTATGTGTTTGGCACAGTAGCCAAGAAATAAAGCTTCAACTTCAGATATTTCCAAACAGTGCAGCAGTAATGACTTTATGAATTTCTTAACATGCACGATTGATACTTTTTGAGGGAAAATTATAACCATTCAACCATCTACTAGAGTATAGCATCAGACGTTGTGCTATAGACTCCCTGAAGAACAATTCCATTTTTTTTTTTTTTTTTTTTTGGAGAAGAAGAATTGTCTAAACTTGTTAAATCATCAAAATAAACATGTTATACCGACTAAGCTACTGAAAGATATGGTTCCAGAAGTCATAGATCCTCTTCTGAATGTCTTTTTGAATTTCATGGTAAATTATACCTAATTTACAAGTACTACTAACTATATATTTGCAAAACTGAGAGGTGACTGCCTAGAGGTGGACAAAGTCTTTTGACAGAGGGTCAAGGAACTGCTGTATATTACTATGGTCATTGCCAGCACTGCAATGTATTTTGGCTGAGAGTACCGAGGATGCTGCTGATTTTATTTATTTATTCTTTATATTTTGTAACTGACAGTGTATTGCATTTTGTTGCATTCCAAGTTCATATTAGAGATTTTGGAATTTCAAATATTTTGGAAACTTTTCTTCTCTAGTTCTTATCATCTATCATAAGATCATTTAACCTTGTTGTTTTTTTTACTGTATCTGCACCCTTCCTTTTATGTTTCATACTGCAATGGCAGCTTGTCAGCCAGGTATTAATACGTAACTTATAAAGACACAAAACAAATGTTTCTATAGGTGCTGAAATGTACAATTGTCACAGCCAACCTAAGCCACACCTGCACCATCATCACCAGACCAGCAGGGCTCCACCCATTCGTTCGCTGCAAACAGGATCTAAGAATTCATAACCATCCAGGGAAAGCCAGTGGGCCGTGGTCACATCCGACATTTCTCCCCCACACTGGCGCTCGGTGTGGGATGCCGGCACATGGAGGAAATAACGTTTATGGTGCTGAAGTGATCCACTGCTGATATGATCCTGGGACGCCCATGGTTATCACAACATCAACCCAAAATAAACTGAAATACTGGTGAGATCCTGCAATGTACGGAGTATTATTTCGATTCCTAGCTGTCATCTGTTAAGTCTCCCTCAGAACAGAACCCTATATCGATTCCTCTTCATTCAACCACCGTCGAAAGTCCTGAGAGTGGCCACCAAGTGGAGATTCCTACCGACTACCGGGCGTTCCAGGACGTATTCAGTAAGAGATTGGCTACACAACTACCTCCACATCAGCCATGGGACTGTGCGATCGACCTGCTGCCTTGGGCTACCCTGCCGAAAGGCCATGGAGGAGTAGATCCAGGAGGCACTGCAACAAGGCTTCATCCGTCCATCTACTTCCCCTGCCGCTTCCAGCTTTTTCTTCGTGGCCAAGAAGGATGGGGGCTTGAGGCCCTGCATCGATTATCGCCATCTCAACACCCAGACTGTTAAATACAGCTATCCTCTTCCTCTGCTCCCGGCGGCTCTGGAACAGCTTACGAAGTACTTACAACCTCATTTAATATTTGCCGAGGGGATGAATGGAAGACCGCCTTCATCACCCCGTCTGGACACTATGAATATCAGGTCATGCCGTATGGCCTGTCCAACTCACCTTCTGTCTTCCAAGGCTATATGAATGAGGTGTTCCAGGAGTTCCTTCAGTGATTTTTATCGTCTATATAGTCGATATTCTCATTTTCTCCCGGAACCTTGGCTGAACATCGCCATCACGTTATGCAGGTCCTCGAGAAACAGCACCATCTGTACCTCAAGCTGGAGAAGTGCAAGTTCTACACCACCTCTGTACAGTTCCTTGGCTTCATCATCGACAAACAACAACTCCCTCCGGCAATCCAGGGCTCACCCAGTTTCAGTGCATCCTGGGTTATTAACCTCCACTCTTCCCCTGGTCGGGTGAGCCCTCGAATGTTCTAGCTGTCAACCATTGGTTCCAGCAGAGCGAGAAAGTGTGGGACTTAGCTGACGAGCATCTCCAGCAGGCAGTACAGAGACACAAGGAGCAAGCCGAAACCCGTAGATCCCCAACTCCTCGCTACCTCCCGGGTCAAAAGGTGCGGCTCTTGACCCGGGACATCTGTCCCGTCTGCCCTGCCGTAAGCTGAGCCCCTGGTACATGGGTCCATTCACTGTGCAGAGGCAGTCACATACCGGTTAAATCTTCCATCTCACTACAGAATCTAGTGGCGATGAGAGACCTTCTCCTCCGGAAGTTGCTGAAAGGAGACTATCTACCGGGTCAGGATCATCCTCGATTCACGACGGCGGGGTCCCAGGCTGGAATACCTTGTCGACTGGGAGGACTACGGGCCCGAGGAACGCTCGTGGTTCGCTTGTGAAGACATCCTCAACCTTGCACTACTCACTCAGTTCCACGCAGACCATCCTAACCGTCCAGCCCCCAGGGGACGAGGTAGACCCCGTCGCCGTCATCCAATCCGGTTGTCAGGAGCCACCTGTGGAGGAGTCACAGCCAATGCAAGCCACACCTGCACCATCATCACCAGACCAGCACGCTCCCCCCACTCATTCACTTTCCCCTGAGTTCTAATCACCGGCACCTGCACCTCATTATCACTGTCACTATTTAAGAGACACTCATGCAACCCTTCATTGTCTGGTATTGTCACAACATACATGGACAGACCTCTTAGCCAGCTGGATTATTAACCTGCATTCCTGTCTTCGATCTTCCATCTGCCTTCAGCCTTCCTCACTGGATTTCCTCCATCTGCAAGAGACTTTCATTTCCACTAAGCTAAGTCCTCATATCGGTCTATTCAACTGTGTCAACTCACCTGTCAGAATTTCCTGTGTGTTCAGTGCCTCTGTGAAAATAAATACTGTGATTTGTTTTACAATTTGTATGATCCCCTCTGTTCTGTGGCAACAATATGGACGTATTGGCTGCATTTAAACATAGCATTAAGTTTTTACAGCAATAAAACGTAAAATATTTATGACTCTTTCATGTCTTAGAGATATGTGTATCATTTCCCTTTTATCATTTTATAGATAAATGTAAGATACCTAAACCCCACCCGAAACATAACATACCCATTTTATACAGAATTAAAGGAATAATTTTAGCAACAATTTAGCATTAAAACAATATTTTAAGCCGCTAATCCTACACCTACCCTAAACCTACCCATTACAATTTCTTAAAGTTAAGTATTGTTATAAATAAAAGAATAACAAAGAAGCAAATATAATCACAATAATTTATTTATTGCATTTGTTGTTGCATTTGTTATTGCAGTCACCTTGCATTGCATTTGAAATCCTTGTCTGTGAAACCGGGGGTTAATAGTCTAACACATTTTATCTACCACTATCCACACATTCTACCTCTTTAGCTAGAACTTTTCTTAAATTACAACAGAAGGGGAAAAATCCATTTTCCTCATTCTCTCAGCGCCTCAGATAAAATAAAATGAGACTTTTACAGTTTTTCACAATTGCTAAGACATTTCTTGAAACCTTCACCCATTTTCTCAAAACATTAAGCACAAAAAAAAATCTTAATACAGAGAACGGCTGAATCTTCTGGCAAAATCAAACAATTGCCTAAAACCATTTTATCTGTGCTAAAAATTCTTTCAAATCATACACAGATCATTCATTAGACATTACATAAAAAAATGGAGAACACAACATCCAAAGTATGCAGTTACAGAAAAAAGTATTATGTACTGTAACGCAGAAAACAATTTTGCTATTACGTAAAAAGTATAATACTTACAGTAGTAAAGTGAATAAATTGCATAATGCATCCACTGAAAGTATAGTATTGAATATTTTATAGCATTGAATGTCTTTGTATTCAGCACTTGCATACTGTAAAAAAATAAAGTAGTCCAACTGCTAAATCCAAAAAGCCTTAAAATAAACTCTAAACAAAAAGCATGTTACCATTGTAGGATCATCTATGAACGAAGCCCACCAAATTAACACAACATCACATTTCAAAGATCATAGAGATTAACCAATGAAGCATTATTGATCTGCAGACTAATCCAATGGAACTAGATGGCTGAAAGTAGACGGCTCCCCTATGTCCTGCTTAAATTAAAACCAGTGATTGTAGGAACAGAGCAAATCAACAAAAGAGACCCTTCCCTTTGTTCCACAAACTTTTGAGACCAGACGGCCAAGTAACAACTTGCAGAGACGTCACAAGGCCCACATCGCCCGCGACGAGGATCATCGTGTCCGGACCGCTTCCGACGTACCAACGAGGACATGAAAGGTTCAGTTAGATTATTTGCTTTAAATGAATGGTTGATGTCTTGGTGTAATGAACAGAAGCTGCTCTTTATAAATAATTGGAATCATTTCTGGGAGCGTCCTAGGCTCTTCCGTGCTGATGGCCAGCACCCCAGCAGAACCAGAGATGATCTTCTGTCGGAGAACATCTCCAAGACGCTTCGCACCATATGACTACATTTACATTTTACATTTAGTCATTTAGCAGACGCTTTTATCTAAAGCGACTTACAAGTGAGGAAAACAAACAAGCGATTCTTCATGAATTGGCAAATAACACAGGAAGTGCTCACAATACATGTTTCACTCATTGCTCAGTACCATAAGCTAGGAAGGGAAAAGGGAAGGAAAGGTTTTTTTTTTTATGAGGGGATCAAGTGTTCATGGAAGAGATGAGTTTTCAGCTGTCTCTTGAATATTGCCAGTGATTCTGCGTTCCTGATGAAAGTAGGGAGATCATTCCACCAGCAGGGAGCAGTGAAGGAGAATGTTCTGGAGAGGGATTTTGTGCCTCTCTCTGACGGTACCACAAGCCTTCGCTCCTTTAGTAATTGCAGGCTTCTGGTGGGGACGTAGCGTTGTGGCAGTGTGTGGAGGTAGGAAGGTGCAGAGCCTGTGTTGGATCTGTAAGCAAGCATCAGCGCTTTGAACTTGATACGAGCAGCGAGGGGTAGCCAGTGCAGAGAGATGAAGAGGGGCGTTTGAAGACAAGACGTGCAGCAGCATTCTGGATCATTTGAAGAGGTTTGATTGCACTTGACGGCAGACCAGCCAGAAGAGCATTGCAGTAATCAAGCCTTGAAATCACCAGGGCCTGGACAAGCAGTTGTGTTGCGTGCTCAGTCAGGAAGGGACGGATTTTCCTGATGTTGCGAAGTGCAAATCTGCATGACCGCGCCGTCTTTGAGATGTGGTCTCTGAAGGTCAGTTGGTCATCGAAGATAACTCCAAGATTTCTGGCCGACTTTGATGGGGTGATGGTGGTTGTACCAAGCTGTATGTTGATGTCGTGTTGTAGAGTAGGAGTGGCAGGGAAGACTAAAAGCTCAGTCTTTGCCAGGTTGGGCTGCAGGTGGTGTTCTTCCATCCACGTGGAGATGTCTAGTAAGTCAAACCTCAAATCACAGTATGTGTTCTGCCCACGTAACTGATATAAATGTGTAATGCAGTCTATAGAAACTGTGTCTATTCCCTGAATAGTGAGGTTTAGCAATAACAATAAAAATAAAGGATCTAGAAAATACCTGATCGTGATCAAACCAGAATTTTCCTAAATTACTGAACAAAAACTATTTCTAAAGCTAGGGCTACTAAACATTAGATCACAGACACCTAAGGCAGATATCATAAATGAAATGATCACAGATAATAGTCTTGATGTAATTTGCCTTACTGAAACATGGCTTAAACCAAATGATTATTTCGGTCTTAATGAGTCTTGTCCACCTGGCTACTATTATAAAAATAAATGCCGTCCGATTGGCCGTGGCGGTGGTGTAGTAACAATTCATAGAGTTATTTTTTACGTTACTCAGAAAACAAACTACAGGTTTAATTCATTTGAAATTCTTATACTAAATGTTACACTCTCAGATATTAGTAAATAGGCGCTACTATCTCTTGCTTTGGCTACCGTTTATAGACCTCCAGGGCCTTACGTTGATTTCCTAAAAGAGTTTGCAGACTTTCTCTCAGACCTATTGGTCAACGTCGATAAAGCTCCAATTGTTGGAGATTTTAACATTCATGTAGACAATATAAACGATGTGTTTACAAATTTACTAAACTCCTTTGGGGTCAAACAAAACGTCACTGGACCCACTCACCGTCTTAATCATACTCTAGATTTAATTATATCACATGGAATAAATCCTACTGATATAGAAATTCTACCGCAAAGTGATGATGTCTCTGATCACTATCTTTTAACTTGCGTACTGCATACTGATGATATTTGTCAAATTGTACCGCAATATCGACTAGGCAGAACAATTCTCCCAACAACTATAGATAAATTCACAAATAACCTGCCTGATCTATCTCAGCTGCTCATCGTACCCAAACACGCAAATGATCTCGAGAAAATGACTAGCAGCATGTGCACCGTTTTTACTAGTACATTAGATACTGTTGCACCGATGAGATTTAAAAAGGTTAGAGAGAAAAATACTGTACCTTTGTACAACAGTAGTACTCGCGCTATGAAAAGAGAAACTAGAACGCAAATGGAGACAAACCCGTTTAGAAGTCTTCAGAATCGCATGGAAAGGCAGTTCGTCCCATTATAGAAAGACTCTAAAAGCAGCCAGAGCCGAGCATCTCCGCAAACTTACAGAAAATAACCAAAACAATGCACAGTTCTTGTTTAGTACAGTAGCTAGATTAACAAATAAACAGACACCACCATAACAAAACATTTCATTACAGTTTAGCAGTGATGACTATGAATTTCTTTACTGAGAAAATTGAAAGTGTCAGAAATACAATTGTAAATGTACAACCTTTAACAGAGTTTTATGATTCAGCTTCAATTATCGCCCCTCAAGAACAATTGTGCTTAACAAAAGAAAAGAAAGAACTGTTACCTGTAGCAGAAGAACCTCTTCTCAATATTATCAACTGGTCCTTATCTCTAGGTCCCACAACTGTTCAAGCGAGCAGTTAGCCTATTAAGTTAGCAGTTAGCCATTAAGCCTCTCATTAAGAAACCATAATTAGATCCAAATGTATTGGCAAATTACAGACCCATTTCAAATCTTCCATTTATGTCTAAAATACTAGAAAAAGTGGTGTCGGCCCAACTGTGCTCCTTGCTGCAAAAAACGCTATCTATGAAAAATTTCAGTCAGGATTCAGGTCTCATCATAGCACAGAAACTGCGCTCGTTAAAATTACAAACGACTTACTTCAAGCTTCTGACCAAGGCTGTGTCTCAATTCTAGTGTTACTTGATCTCAGTGCTGCATTCGACACTATAGATCATAAAATACTCCTAGACAGACTACAAAATTACACTGGTATTCAGGGACAGGCATTACGGTGGTTTAGGTCATACCTATCAGACCAACACAATTTTGTCTATCTAAGATAACAATAGTAAACTATGGAGTGCCACAAGGATCTGTGTTAGGTCCTCTGCTATTTTCAATATGCATGCTGCCACTCTGCAATATTATAAGAAAACATGGAGTTAGTTTCCACTGCTATACCGATGATCCTCAGTTATATATTTCATCACGACCAGATGAAATCTCTGAATTATCCAAACTGACAGAGTGTGTTAAAGAAGTAAATCATTCGATGACTAGTAGACAGCCATTTTTAGGTCTCTCCAGTGATGCTCAATTGGGTTTAAATCAGGGCTCTGGCTGGGCCATTCAAGAACAGTCACGGAGTTGTTGTGAAGCCACTCCTTCATTATTTTAGCTGTGTGCTTAGGGTCATTATGTCTTTGGAAGGTAAACTTTCGTCCAGTCTGACGTCCTGAGCACTCTGGAGAAGGTTGTCGTCCAGGATATCCCTGTACTTGGCCGGATTCATCTTTCCCTCGATTACAACCAGTCGTCCAACTACAACTACAACTACAACTAGTAGGCCTGTCCCTGCAGCTGAAAAACACCCCCACAGCATGATGCTGCCATCACCATGCTTCACTGTTGGAACTGTATTGGACAGGTGATGAGCAGTGCCTGGTTTTCTCCACACATACCGCTTAGAATTAAGGCCAAAAACTTCTATCTTGGTCTCATCAGACCAGAGAACCTTATTTCTCACCATCTTGGAGTCCTTCAGGTGTTTTTCAGCAAACTCCATGCAGGCTTTCACGTGTCTTGCACTGAGGAGAGGCTTCCTTCGGGCCACTCTGTCATAAAGCCCTGGCTGGTGGAGGGCTGCAGTGATGGTTGACTTTCTACAACTTTCTCCCATCCACCGACTGCATCTCTGGAGCTCAGTCACAGTGATCTTTGGGTTCTTCTTTACCTCTCTCACCAAGGCTCTTCTCCCCCGATAGCTCAGTTTGGCCGGACAGCCAGCTCTAGGAAGGGTTTTGATCGTTTCAAACGTCTTCCATTTAAGGATTATAGAGGCCACTGTACTCTTTTTTTGTAACCTTGGCCAGATCTGTGCCTTCCCACAATTCTGTCTCTGAGCTCTTCAGGCAGTTCCTTTGACCTCATGATTCTCATTTGCTCTGACATGCACTGTGAGCTGTAAGGTCTTATATAGACAGGTGTGTGGCTTTCCTAATCAAGTCCAGTCAGTATAATCAAACACAGCTGGTCTCAAATGAAGGTGTAGAACCATCTCAAGGATGATCAGAAGAAATGGACAGCACCTGAGTTAAATATGAGTGTCACAGCAAAGGGTCTGAATACTTATGACCATGCGATATTTCAGTTTTTCTTTTTTAATAAATCTGCAAAAATTTCAAGAATTCTGTGTTTTTATGTCAATATGGGGCGCTGTGTGTACATTAATGAGGAAAAAAATAAACTTAAATGATTTTAGCAAATGGCTGCAATATAACAAAGAGTGAACAATTTAAGGGGGTCTTAATACTTTCCATACCCACTGTATACACTTGTCTTGTAGGGTGTGCCTACAAGTTACTTCCTTAAACTGTCATTTGTGTTTCCTTACTCATAATCAGTAAGCATAACTTTATATTATTACCCTTGGCCATGGGAAAATATTCTGACCATAATTGGTCAAATACCTTAACCTTAATTTATCGGAGGGCGAATAGTTGAGAAAGTGTAAAATATTAATTCTGAATCATTTGCATATTAATTTGGTTCTTATTCACTGTTCACGTTTGAGTTATATTGATCCAAGTTCCCTTACACAGTACACTCAAGAGTTGTCCAACTGTAAAATCAAAGTCCGTAAGAGATTCATTCTGCCTCAATGTCACATTTTCAGCCTGAAGACTTTGTCCACATCACAGGCAATGTCGTCTCTTGCCAGGCAAAGAAAAACCCCTCTGGTGTGCCGGATCGAGCCTTGACAAAACAATATTGTCCACACCTTGCTTTTACTTGTCCTCATTCTCTTCCTCCTCGTCCATCACCTTTTTCACATATTCTTCCTCCTCTCCCTCTAAGATTGTTTACATCCATTGTTGGTGTCAACATTAAATGCACCTGTGCACTTTGAGCATGGCTTATTATGTACAGTTGGTTTAATCACATCATTAGAAAAAAGTTTGAACAATTTTGAGCCATTGTGTGAAAACAATGAGCATGAGATTTGCAATTCAGAAAAACTGTAAATCTGAAAATAAAGCCACCAGTAGGTGGCAGCAAATTCATTGTCTTGACGAGTGAGTCACTGAATCTTTCAGTCAAATGATTCCTTCAAAATAGCTGGATAAAAGCATGACCGACTGTCTCTAAATCTTTAAGAGTAAGAAAGAGTTTTAACCTAGAAATCAATCTAAGTTGATAAAAACTACTTTTTACAACAGATTTAATCTGTTTTTCAAACCTAAGCGATGAGTCGATTATGACACCCAGATTCCTCACACTGTCTTTCACCGTTATTCCAAGGGGGACAATAGTACTGGCTATCTTCTATTTAACTTTCGGTGAACCAAATATTATAATCTCTGATTTGCTTTCATTAAGCTGAAGAAAATTATTAGACAGCCAGACTTTGACCTCATTTAGACAGACCAAAAGGGACTTTGACGACTGCTCATTTCCAGCTTTGAGTGGGAAATATAACTGTGTCATCAGCATACATATGGTATGATATATTATATCATCGACAGATGGATCCTAGTGGCCGCATATTTGAAGAAAACAGAGTAGGGCCCAAAATGGATCCTTGAGGAAGACCAGAGGACGAAGTGAGAAAGTTCTATCCTATAAGTATGAATAAAACCATTTTAGAGTTTAGGGTAGTCGTGGCCTAGTGGTGAGGGAGTTGGGCTTGTAATCTGAAGGTTGCCTGTTCTATTCCCACGCCGGCAGGAATTGAAAGTGGGGATTGTGAATAAGCAGCACTCTCTCCACCTTCAATACCATGACTAAAGTGCCCTTGAGCAAGACTAACCCCTAATTGCTCCCCTTGTAAGTCGCTTTGGATAAAAAATGAAAATAGAGCTGTCTCACGAATGCCAACCTCCCACTCAAGTCATTCTAAGAGAATCGAGTCATCAACAGTTTCAAATGCGGCACTGAGATCCAGCATAATTTAAGACAACTACCAGCCCAGAATCAACCGCCATACGCAAATCGTTCACTTTTACCAGAGAGGTCTCTGTACTGTGACCAGCTCTAAAGCCCGATTGGAATTTATCTAGAATATTGTCCTCAGATAAAAAAAAAAAAAAAAAAAGAGTTATTTGAGAAAGAATAACCTTTTTTAAAATTTTGGATAAAAATGGTTATTTGGAGATTGGACGATAATTATTCAACTCTGTAAAATCAAGGCCAGGCTTTTTAATTAAAAGCAGAAACCACTGCTTGTTCAAGACAGGGTGGAAAAACACTGTTAATTAAAGAGCTATTCACAATAGACAACAAACTTGGGCCCATGATTTCGAACTCATCTTTTAAAAATTGAGGAGGAATGGGATCCAGTGGAGTAGAAGGCAATTTCAAGTGCTTAACTATGCCCGCTAGGACTGGTAGAGAGACAAGATCGAAACCAACATACATCAACAACATCATCTATAATCTATATAGTCTTATTCAGATTATTTATCTGAATAATATATGATTATTAGTAGTGCATCTGGTGCATTTAGACTCAAAACCTGGTATTCAGTATCTGCATTTTTATTTTTACTACATTATTGTTAATTTTATATTTCAGGGATAGTTTGCCCCAAAATAAAGATTGTTTCTTTTTTTATTATTTTATAATATAATGAACAGAAAAGGGCGCTCCATTTTGTTTCCAACTGGCTTTCAATATTTGGATAAAACCATTCTTAAACATTTTCCACAGAAGAAAGTCAAACAGGCCTGGAACTGCATATGGGTGAATAAATGATCAATTTGGTTGAATTATTTCTTTAATAAACACTTGTTATTGTCTTTAAGTGTTAACTATTTTTCAGACAGCAATACAAGTTTAATGGCATATTACTTTAAACAAAATGTAATTGAAACTGTAATTGTACCTACATCTATATTCTCTCTTTTCAGCCAACTTTCAGCTTCCTTTGGCTGCATCAGACAGAGAGTTCCTTGTTTTGTTTTTTGTTTTTTTTTTGGGGGGGGGGGGGTTCTTTTCTTTCCTTGGAATTCTATGAAAAGACTTAACAAATAGAATGCATAACATATCAAATGAAAATTGGGAAATTATGAAAATATTACTAAATATTATTTACTTTTATCAAACAAAACAGTGAGAAACAATAACTTTATGTGTGAATTATATGTATGAAAGTGTTAGCTATCATGAAATCGGTAAGTTAACACATTATAATAAGGTTTCATTAGTTAACTACATTTGTTAACATGAACCTAATAATGAACTGCACTTAACTTATATTTTAGAGAATATTAATTTCAGACCTTCACGTAAAGAGTTACCATGAAATGAAATATATAAATCCCTAACAATTAAGAGTTGGACTTAGATTTCATTTTCAGAATGCGGCTGAAATCGAGTTATACTTATAAGTTAAACATAACTCGCATATATTTATCTATCTATCTATATTTATCTATATCTATATTTTCCGTATTAGCTTAAAGTTACCTGCTACTCGTTTAGTTTGAAGACTCGCGTCTATTTCTGCTTAAGTTTCTGCTATTTCACTAGCAGATTATTTGTGTAGGCTTAAAACTCTTAAAAAACAAAGGTTATTGGCATCTGTGGTTACATGAAGCACCTTTCAAAAATCCATGGAACTTTTCCATATCAGGCTTACTGTGGGAAAAAAGGTTCTTTAAATTGTTTTAAAATGTTCTTTACACTAAGAAAAAAAAAAAAGTTCCATTAACGACTGTTCACTGAAAGGTTCTATGGAGAACCAAAAATGGTTCTTTTATAGCACCACTGTAAAAACTCCCTTTTGGAACCTTTATTTTTAAAAGTGTGTAATACATATTTGAGGTATTTATGCCACATCAAAAATGATTAAGGAATGATGTTCATTTACTGAAACTGTTGTCTATTCTTTCATTTTACTGTAGCCCTGTAGAGTGTGTTGGGTTTCTGTAAATAAATTACAGAACAAATTACAGTTTTTGCCTATTGTTTACACACATTTTGCAAAATTTGGCTCACTATGTCAAAACTCTACACACAAGCCAATCACACAGAGCACTTGGAGATTAACAACTCACATCTATGCCAAAATGAAACACTGCAATCAAAACTTAACACACCTTTCTAAAAAATGAAATTCTTGCAACAAAACCATACACACAAGCACCATTTCAATGACTCTTTCATGTAGAAGCAACACACTGATGGGCTTTATATAAAACACTACAGTCTTGTATTGTATTGTAGTCACTCTATTTCTATTTTTATTGTCATTTTTTTCCAGACTCATTCTTCTGTAAAACTCAAAAGTAGTATTTCTGCAGTAATCAAACAAGAGTTTTTTACAAAAAACAAACATTCTGACAGAAATAAAGAAAAATAGGATCACAAATCATCAAATTTAGCAACAAAACAATTGCTGGATAAATTGGTTTTGGGGGGAAAAAAACATATACTTGTTTTGTTTGTGTATGTGTGTTGCGGGGGGCGAGGGGAGGGGAGGGGTGGCGGCTTATGGATACCACCTTCTATTCGCCTTCTGGACACAAGACCTCGTCAGCATCACAGGCAATGTCCTCGCGGGCTAAACCCACCCTTTGATTGATCCCACCTCAATGTCTCCATATGTCTCTACCATTGCTTGCAGAAGAGTCATGCGGGCATGTGGTTGTGACCATATACTTTCCACCACTACACAGAAAAGAATATCTCGACTGCATTTAGAAAGGGGCTGTAAGGGGGCAGGTATAAAAGTGTGAAATGGTTATGGTTGTTGAACCAATCGTGGACCAAAGCAGCCCTGATGATCTGATGCATGTTTCCGCACTGGTCCTCGTCTTTGTCCTCGTCCTCTTTAATGTCTGACTCCTCTCTCTGTCTCTCTGTCCTCTTTTTACTCTGACCATCATTGTCTTCATGCTTGTAAAGTTCTCAAAATGTCTTACCTGAGGCCTATTTGTAGTGCTGAGGCTCAGACTGATCGATGTTCTGCTTTTTTTTCAACAAGGCAAAATATGAAGATTTAAATTATTGCTGGATAAACTCCAGCCACACACAGGATAGAATCAGTACCTTTTAAGTCACTGCATCAACAACTCTCATCATATAGGGTGGTTGGGACAGGGGGAACGGATTTCGACAGCTGTATTTTTGCCGTTGGATTCCATTCCCCCTACCTTTTGTACAAAACGAGGATCTAATATTTACCAAACTGGCTGTGGTTCCCGTATGCTCATGGCCTAGTGGACAGTAGAGCTGACTTATGGTGCTCTTGTACACCAAAGACCTTAGTTTGAATCCTGTCTGCTTACTCTTTTCAATTTTGCTTCATGTCAACATATTTGTTATCGTAATAAATGGTAACCAGGCAAAATATGAAGATTTAAACTATTGCAGGTTAAACTCCATCACACACAGGATAGAGTCAGTATCTTTTAAGTCACTGCATAACCAACTCTCATAATATGGGGTGGATGGGACAGGGGGAATGGATTTCGACAGCTGTATTTTTGCCGTCTGATTCCGTTTCCCCCACCTTTTGTACAAAATGTACACCTTTTGTTCTAATATTTATCAAACTGGCTGTGGTTCCCACTTGCTCATGGCCTAATGGACAGTCTAGATGGAACTGGATAAAATATTTTGACTGTTGCGATTCCAAATCGGTTTAATGACCTGTAACTCTGCCTGAGTATCGGACAAGTGTTCACTGTTGACCAGAGGAGAACTGGCCTCCTGACTAAGCCTGGTTTCTCCCAAGGTTTTTTTCTCCATTTGTTGGAGTTTTGGTTCCTTTGGCTTGCTTAAGTTGGGGACACTTGCTTGATATTCATCAGTGTTTTTGATATGCCTGCATTGGTGTCGTTGTATGGGAACTGAGCTGAGCCGGACGATTACGTCACTGTTTTCTGCAGTGCTGATATACATAAATTAACTAGACTAATAACTATTGATCTTTGCAACAGAATGACAAGCTTGACAATGACACCATTTTCTTTGGAAGCTGCTGTGCAGCCAAAATTATTTGCCAATTATTAATGTAAAGCTGCTTTGCCACAATTTGCATTGTAAAAAGCGCTATATAAATAAAGGTGACTTGACTTGACTTGACAGTGAGCTGATATATAGTGCTCTTGTGCTCTGAAAACATGAGTTTGAATCCCGACTCCCTACTCTTTTCGATTTTGCTTCATCTCAACATATTTCATATTGTAATAAATGGCAAAATATTACGATTTAAACTATTGCTGGTTAAACTCCAGCCACACACAGGATAGAATCAGTATCTTTTACTTTAACAAAAAACAAATCATTAAAAACACAAACGCAAAAGGAAAAACAACATTTCAGCCTGTAAGATGTGTATGGCGTACATGCCTTGACAGTGGACAATTTAGGGTTTCATAACGTGCTATATGTGTAGAATATCCATTTATCTGTTTTTGCAAATGAACTCTTGGAAAGTAAAGACAAATTCACATCTCATGAAGACTTCAGATGCCTCAACACCTGTGAAGATGTGACCCCAACGCCTGCAAGGTCTTCAGATGACGCAATCTCTGGATCAACATGCCAATGGTAGTTTTACTAAATATCCTAATAATTTGTTAACATGTATTCATTACTTCAATGCGCAAATTTTTCTGCCTTAAATTAATACATTGTTTATGTATACATTTGAACAAACTGCATGATTTGTATATATACATTTCTGAAATGAAATAACTTGCACAGAGTTAGGCCTACATCTGACAACACATCACTCTAAAGTGTAATGTAGACACATTATGGCAAGCCGTTTTGACTTTTATTAACTTGTGATATCAACAATTACATTTTCACTAGTTAAAATGTTAATTCCTGATATCAGGAATTAGATTTCCACTAGTAACAATGGCAATTTTTGATATCGGAATGATATCAGGCACAGACGTTTGAAGTTGAGGCGGCAAAGACTGTAGAGTCGTTTATCTTTGCAACAAAACTTAACTTAGAACACGAGACTCTCGACAGAAAGAAAGAAAATTAAAGTAAAAGAAAGGAAAGCGAGTGAGACGAAAGTCAGTTGGATGGCTTGAATGAAACTGCGTGGCTGCCCTTCATCGTCTGTTTCTTGGTCTTTGTCTCGACTTAGACTAATTCATTCTGATCTTATTCTATGAGACAACTTCTGCTAAGCTGTAAAATAAAATAATAATAAAGAACTTAACTTTAAAAAGAAAAACTTAAAACTATGAAAAAAAACTTCAACTGGAAAAGAACTTAACCAAAAAAAAAAACGTACTTGTGAGGAAGTAGAGTCATTGGAATGGGGATCCATCTGCAGTTTATTTGTAAAATCAGAGTCAGACAAGGCAGGGTCAATACACGGCAGAAACAACAGCGGAGGCGAGGCAGAAACAGTAACAGGGTCAGGCTAGGGTTCGAGACAGGCGGCAGACAGTCAATAATCAGTCCCAGGTATGAGGGCTTATGGGAAATGAAGTCCGAAAGTCCATTTAAACTGAGGTTTGTCCTACCTCTTTTAGGAGTTCTGACTAATTAGATACAGTCTTCGGTTCAGAGGTGACTTTCCCCTCCCCTGGTCATTTATGCCCTGTTATCTGAACTTTCAGAGGGGTACAGAGAGTACAGTTTAGTCTAGATTACTCTAAGAAGAACACAATGCATTTTACACAGATTTCATTTAAGCCATATTTTGAGCTATGAGAGGGGATTCAGTTTCATTACAAACAATCGGTGGTGGACGAAGTACACAAACCAAGTACTTGAGTTAAAGTAGAGATACATTAGGTAAAATATTACTCCAGTAAAATTAAAAGTACTCGCTTTTGAGTAAAAGTACAAAAGTATTTGTCTTCGAATGTACTTAAGTATTCGAAGTACTATAATTTATTAAGGCTATAAAGGCTTCAATTTTTGTTACAAGTCTCTTGCTTCATCATCTCAGTTTATGTGAAAAGACTCTGTTACTCTTAGCACACTGATCTATTAATAGAATATAGTTATTCAGACACTGACATCTATTAAAATTACCATGAGCCCAAAACCTTGAAGCTAAACAATTTCCTTTAGAACCAAATGAAATAACAGGATTTGAGAGTTTATTTTAAGGTTTATTTGTAACAGTTACAAGTTTAAGTTTAATAAAAACACAGGTTCACATGAGTTTTCTTTTACTATATTGTATCTGAATGTCTCTTAAGAAATATCAACTGGCCATATAAGATTTACTGTGACAGGAACTAGTTTTTTGTATCGAAAGAAACATGCTTGCCAGTAGGGGTGTGCGATATTGAAAAAAAAAAATTCTCACAATTTTCTAAGACTTCCGATAACGATAATCAGACGATATTTTGCATCATTCAAAAATTTTATTTGGCAATGTAATTGGTGACAGTGTTTGTTATATCTTTCCATCTGTTGCTTTTCCTGTCATAAGGAACTTTCTTGCTAAATGATTCGGCCGTGTTCAGCTGACTCCTGAAGCTTTTCATAACCCTCATATTAGGGAATAGGCTGCGATTATTTAATGCGCAGCTTGTCAGAGCTGTACTGCTCTGTGATCAGTAGTAAATGCTTCCTCATCTGAAAGCCAGAGAGCGCTCTCGCTCAGAAACTCAAAATATGCCCTGCAGCAGAAGAAGATAACATGCTTCATATCTCTGTAGCTGAATAAACAGAAGATTGAAACGCTTTGATTGATTAAACATGACTGATAAACACACAACTGCCTTATTATCTCTCAGAAGGATGCACAACTGTCATTATGAAGTGAGTTTGGAGTAAAAACATGTTTTTTAAATGTTGTCTTTTGTTGGACAAGATGTTAATAAATGCTTCTCAAGTCTGGAAAGATGTTTTACACGTGCTGCTTCCTCAAATGTACATTATAAGCGACTCAAACTAGACTAAAAGATCTCTATTAATAAGGGGCACTACACTCCACCTGCCAATTGTTTTAACATCATGCATGCATGCAAAACTAGTCAAAATAGAATTTATATTC
The DNA here is from genome assembly GCA_037194245.1 of Opsariichthys bidens. Classification (NCBI taxonomy): domain Eukaryota; kingdom Metazoa; phylum Chordata; class Actinopteri; order Cypriniformes; family Xenocyprididae; genus Opsariichthys; species Opsariichthys bidens. The sequence continues at coordinate 3,062,069 of CM074313.1, forward strand.
CAACAAAAAGTGCTAACATCAATATCGGAGCACTGAGCTTCAAATATTTCAAACTTCGGTGAACATAAACAATGAAACCGTTTTCTGCAAGCTACTGTTGGATTACTCATTTAAAAATGACCGCTAGAATAAAAATGGCATACCTCGACATGTTTCCTAAGATGGGAAGGAGAAGTTTTGTAAGAAGAAATTCTACACTTCAGAGGCAGGCAGAGGCAGTTGAAACGATTAAAAAAAAAAAAAAAAAAAAAGCGCAAATAAGGCCATGGGTGTTGTGGGACGTTGGAGTCAGGAGTTCTCGAATCTTCCATGATGAAGGCACTGGTTCCCTCAATGTTATGACGCTGAACTGCTCGCGCTAAGTAAACAGCAACCAAACCAAGTTCAAAACAGAGCGCGTGCTGAACCCCGATTGGTGGTTTGCCACACGCTTAACCGGCTCAGTTTTTTTTAATCCACTAATAAATAAAAAGGAACGACTGATTTCGCAAAATGCAGTTGAGTAAAAAGTAAGATAATTGACTTTGAAATGTAGTGAAGTAAAAAGTCTCACCAAATGGAAATACTCCAATAAAGTACAGATACACGAAAAAGCTACTTAAGTACAGTAACGAATTACATTTACTTCGTTACTGTCCACCACTGCGAACAACACATACTTTCAACCAACTATTCAAAAGTTATAACAATTACATGAATTGTGAGTGATCTGCGCATAACAGGTCACATGTATAATGTGCAATCGAACGCTGTTTGATTACAAGTCCGTTTAGAATGGTTTTGGAACCATTTAATGCAGTTCATATATAAAGGAATCTCTGTGAGGTTTTCTGTGGATTTTGATTCTGTGTCACTGTAAGGTTTGATTTTCCTGCTAAGATAAAGCTGAGATCAAGCATCCTGCAATAAAGCAATAAAACTCATCTAGAAAGAAGACTTCAAAGGAATAGGACAACACCCTGCCCAAACTGCCCTCACTCATCTATGCGACCAGCCCCCCTCCCTCCACTCCCTACCTCCCCTCTGATTCAAGTCACTGAAGTTCTCCAAGAATGCATATGTACTATGTATGATGTATCTTGTGAATCTATTATTTTCCAATTTCATGTTTAGTATCATTTTAAATGTCTCAGTGCGAACGGTAAAATGGTCTCAGTTTCACAGCAGTCACTAGTATTATGAGAAAGTTTGTAAACTTAGGAGAATTCTGTTCTATTTTCTCTTCAAGAAAACCACCTCCTCTCCCCCAAAGCCAGGCGTGGGGGCAATAAATATTTACAATCCTTTTGTTCTGGTCTGGGTATTTAGGGGAAAAGACAGCAGCAAGACGGGACATTCTGTAACCAGAACCCCCACATGGAGGTGGTGAGTGTTTTCCACTCACATCTCTATATGTATGCATAACTTTAAATACTCTTAGAGAAATCTTTTGAGTAACTGATGTTATGTATTTATTATATTTGAATTGGTTTATAATTGTGTAATTATGTAATTTGCATTGATACATTTTTACCTGATGAATAAATTGTTACATCTTGATTTATTTTGAATTTGTCTGAAATCATTGTCACCGGTAGATTTAAGTGGTTTTCGACATTTCCGCAATTCTAGTTGTTAGGGTAGATCATACTGAAATCTTAATTAAACGAAGCATGCGGCGCGGTTATTAAGATTTTGGATTTCTGACTATTATGACTTAACATGTTATAGTATCGTGACTAAATCGAAAGGCACTTTTGTGTGCATAAGCATGAGGCGATTCCATAATTTGTGTTTTTTAGTAAACGCTATATTCCTCTGTTTTGATTCTAAACTAACCGGATTGTCACGTAAAGTGGGTATCGGCCGTACCTATAGCTTTTAAGCGATCCGACGCCGGAATGAAAGGATAATTGAAATTAGAAGAAATTACAGAATCAAAGATCTAAATTAATTCATATTTAATTCGGCTATTAATGTTACATCAGAAACATTACCAATTAGAGATCGTTTACAATTGTAGTCAGATTAAATGAACAGCTAAAGGAAAATATAAACTAAATTCTAAAAATTTATGTGAACTTAACGCGGGCGCTGAAAAGACATACACGCATTATACCTTCGTCCAGGCCGTCAGATTCCGCCATTGGGCTGACGGGTGGTCCTTACATCACTGAGGGGTCACGCAAGGTGGCCTGTTTTATCTCTGTCTTTGAGGATCAAACACTGGTGTTATCATTTTGTGGCTCCAGTTGCATTGTCTTTTAAACATTTGGTCTTTCACCTCAGCTGGGCATAAGGTACTTAGCTGGGGGTTTTCAGACGGACTGGAGCCACGAATACATTCATTGATCTTGGGTCCTGTGACGATTTGGGCTGAGATGAGTTTATATGGAATTATGTTTGAATGAATCATTTGGAAGATTCATTTGTCTGGTTCATCCTTCGTCCTACACCATATAGTAAAATAATCCTTAATTGCAATAAAATAAAACCTGGATATAAAAAAATATATCCATCCACCCCTTCTACAAACTGCTTTAACCTCTATAGCAGTGGTTGCAAACTTTTTTAGGGTTTGCCATGGTTTTATAGAATTAGTGTATCTGGAAAAGGTTGAATTTTTGTTGTTGTTGTTGTTATTTTGCATTTCGAATAGGTTTAACAAAATGTGGTTGTGACGAGCAGGGCAGGCGAGAACCATGAGGGAACGGCGCGAGGCCGGAGACGCGAGAGATAACGAGCTTCAGCTGCTCGGCGCACCGGTCTCGTGTCTCTCACGGAGGAGCTCCGGAAGCATAAAAGAGGAGCGATGACAGTGAAGGACGAGAGAGGACCAGGCCTGGACTTTATGTTGTGTTTTATTTTGTTTGTGTGTGCGGCAGACGCCGTGAGGAACTTCCGCCCTTTTACTTTCGTTTTACTGTTTGTTTATTTATTAAAATGATCTAGAAACGTTCGCCGGTTCCCGCCTCCTTCTTCCCATATTTCCGAACTGTGTTACAGTAGTTTTGGAGAGAAAATGAACTATTTGAACTAATTGTGTAATGTAGGTGTGTTGCTGTGTGGAGAGTTAACAAAGTACTATAAATAAAGGTAAACACTTGATAGAAATTGGAAAAAAAAACTGTAATATAGGGGGTTTGTGCTAATTGTGTTTTGAGTTTTGTGACTACAGATTGGGCAAAAGGATGTAGAAATGTAGCAATTCGTATTCATTTTTGTATTAGGTTATGATTCAAACTTAAGTTTTAACGGTTTTGAAAAGCATATGTAAAAGTGGAAATTGGCGGTGCGTAGAGTTTTAGCAGTGTTTGTGTCTGAGTGAGAAAAGAATTCATGTAATTTTAAAGATGTAGTCATTAATGCGTTTTGTGCCAAAGCAATGATAAATGATCCACAGTTTAGTCCAAAAAGACCGCTGCTGTGCTCAAAACTTACCTAAGTATTGTGAAATTGTAAAAATTTCACTACCACAGCACAACTAAACAACTAAAATACATCTTGGATTGTCAGCCACAACACAAAATAAATCCAACGATCCAGAGAGTTACATTCCTTGTGTTTGATTTAGGTTGTAATAGGCAAGTCATGGACAAAGTAAACAAGCTCTATATTTTCTAGAAAGTAAGATCGATTATGCCATGAGAAGTTGTTGTGCCCATGGTATGCCACTCAGAATATAGATAACAGGAATTTGCATGTCCGTCCAGATGTTAGGGAAAGTTTATTTGATTTATAGACAATGGAGCTGTCAGCACGAGCCATTCTCGTCAGAGCTGTTTATTTACTGCCGCGAACAGACGCCCAGATTCTGGCTTTTTGAATAGTGATGATCAGACAAAGTTTTGCGCTGCACCTCAGTGTGAACAATGGTATGCAAATTAGAGAAGAGGACATACTTTATTTTATGTAAGTCTGAATAACATGGGTGTAGCCTTTGCATTTTCATTTATAAATAAAAAAGGCATAAAAATTACTTTTGAAAAATGTATGGAGTAGTAGCAGCCACCACCTCTTGGGAGGAGCAGTAGATGTGTACAGCCAAAAAACACAGTATGGCAATCACCATCACGTGGAAAACAGTCAACAGAGTGAAGACGTCTGGGACCACCAGGCGTAGAAATACTGAGACTGGTGGACTGGGAAGCGCTGAGACCGCCGGGCCATCAGAGCTTGGGCTGTGTAGCGATAGTGTGGGTTTAGTGTGTGTTAAGGGCACTAAGCTTTCAGTCATGGTTACTTCCTGTTTTGTGCATATGCTCTCAAGTGGCCAAGACCTCAAATGGGGGTATTTAGACAGGCCACATATAGAACATGACAATGAAACCATGAAACCAAACAAGATAAGATTATTTCATTTTTTATTTTTTTTTTATTTCTCATCATTTAGCAGACGCTTTTATCCAAAGCGACTTACAAGGGGAGCAATTAGGGGTCAGGTGTCTTGCTCAAGGGCACTTTAGTCGTGGTATCGAAGGTGGAGAGAGAGCTGTTTATTCCCCACCATCAATTCCTGCAACCTTCAGATTAGAAGAAGCCAGACTCCCTCACCACTAGAAATGTGGATCTCTCTGAACACAGAGATGTCATAAAAAAAAAATTCAGAGAAGAGAAAGACTGAAAATTTTAATATGTTGTAAAAATGTATGCTAAAAGTTTAAAAAAAAAAAAGTAAGTGTTCCTGCTGCCTTTAAAGTTTGTTTAATCAGCTTGAAATGTAAAGTTGTATTAAGTGGCAACACATGTAAGCATTAATCAGTGATTGTACATAGAGTACTAAAATTTGGTAAATGGAAGTTCAAGCATGCTTTCTTGACAAGAGAGAACTAATCGTGTTCATTCTCACATGTCACTCCTGTGACAAATGATAAATTTGGACGGAAGACAGAATTACAAAATATAAACTAGGCTTTATTTACTAGCCCAAAGTATAGTTCAATTTTTACGTGTACATGAGGGTCAGTGTACAGTGCGCTTGACATGCATTTTGTCATTAGAAGAGTACAATGGAGGCCTACGTAGACCAGAGATTGTGTGAAGAGGTTCGAAAATACCCTCATTTTTTGGTAAAACTCTTACATGTAAGAATACAAAGATGTTTCCATGGGTTGTACCTCGTGGCGAGAGAATGCTCAAAACTACGCATGTGTCGAATGCCTCTATATGCATACGAGTCAAATGAAGTATACTTTCCAAGGCAGTGCATTCGACTGTGCACGGACACGTAAAAAAACTAAGTATACCCAGTGTGCACGAGAGCATAAACATAACACGTACACAAACATCAACTGACAACTAAAGACTGAACACAGAAGAACTAAATACACAGAGGTAACAATTCATCATTAATGAATAACTGCACAAGAACAAATGAGTAACGCGTTATTAACACTCTAGCAACTAACTAACAAGAAGTTCTGATTCATGAATTAGTGAGTAACAGTGCTAAGCTGAATGTGGTAGTTCACTATTAGCTATTCAGTAACTACTGTTATTAGCATTAATTACTGTGAGGTGTTATGAACCAGTCAATTATTTGTGAAAATCTTGTATCTCGTCTGTGTATGTGTCAGTGCATGTTTATGTGTTACAGGTGGGCGGTGTCTTACAAAAAATTACTGCAGTTTTTTAGAAGTAATACTACAGTTTTTGTTACATATAGAAAAATGCAGTTTTTTGGACACTAAAAAACTGCAGTATTGCAGTATAACCTAAAATGTCTGTAGTTTTACTGGAGTACAACTATACTGCAATACATCTAAAGTACTAGTAATACAACTGCAGTTCTACTGTTTTTATACTTCATGCAACTTTCAGTTGTACTTCATTTTACTGCAGCTGTACTTATACTACAGTTTTACTGTGACTATACTTCATTATACTGCAAATCTATGGTTGTGCTTCATTAAACTGCAGTTAAACTACTTGGTACTGCAGTTTTACTGCAGTTTACTTCAATATACTGCAGTTCTTTTTTGTAAGGGGTGTCTTAAGAGAATCTGTAGGAGGCTGCAACTGGCTCTCCCATTCACCTGACCTGGATATAAGGACCGCCCCAAACCATCAACATCCGCCATCTTTGTGCCTCGTGTCATTGATCGCGTATCTCGTTGCTTCGTATAGTTGTCGTTTTGTCTAGAGTGTCGTGCCAGAGAGATTTGATTGTGAGTGAGTTTTGTGAGTGTGATTGTGATATTTGTACCTTTGATTATTCGTATTCGACCCATGCCTATTTGACCAAGATTCTGAACTCTGATTTTGGATTTGTTCGCCATCTGTAAATATACTTGTATATATTTATATCACTTTAAGGGACGCCATTTTATTTTGTATGTTGTTTTTGGTTAGGGAGGTAGGTACCAGGTTTTTTTGGTGTTAGGAATGGTAGAGGTTTAAACTAATATTGTTGTGTTTGTTATTTTGGCCTTGTCTGCCCCTGACGATTAACCCTTTCATCAAATAAAAATTACTTATTTATTGGAATCTCTCTGGTAGTGAGACTCATCATTAAAGATATCCTTTTCCTGTTACGGCTGACCCCTAGACGGTCGTAACAGAGGAATAAAACCTCTCAGGGAACTACTAAGAACTACTAGGGTTTATAATTAAAATGAATATTGCATAATGTATAATTAATTCTAAAGTGAAGGTCAAGGTAACCCACTTGTAATGACTGAAGTATTACCAAATTCTTCAGAAGGAATTACTAATTATTTGGATCAGTATTTTAAAGTGAGAAACATGATGTTAGTTAGCAGTTCTCTGGGAGGTATGAAAAAAATAGTAGTTACAGATTACACAGTTACAGCTACCACATTCAACTGAGCACTGTTACTTACTAATTTGTTAATTAGAGTTTCTTTTTAGTTAAAAGTAGTTACTAGAGTGTTAATAATGTGTTACTCATTTTTTGCTGTTTAGGTATTCATTAATGATGGAACAATATTCTTAAGTGTTACATGCTGTGCAGCTGTGGTGGAAGATTAGTGTCCATGGAAACAAAGAGCTGGTGAAAACAAACATGAAAGTGAAACTAAAGATGAACGGGTCCATATATCCCAACAACTCAAGCACGTTTGAGCTTTTGCAAGCACCAATGAGGTTTATTCTTGTCCATCAGCACTACGATTGAGCTTCCATTTACCATATTTGAGTACACTGTTGTGAATTGCTGTAAAAAATTATTTAATAATACAGCATATTGCTGTAAACCGCTATGTATTCTGGGGTCACATGTTGGTTTGACTCAAATTTACAGAATATTGCTGTAAATTGACCCTTCGTAATTTAAAAAAATACAGTTATTTACTGTAATCAGAGAATACAGGGAAACTCGGTAAATTAAATTACAGTAACACTACTGTAAATTTTACAGTAACTGGCTGGCAACCCTGCTGCCAGAATCATACTGTAAAATTTACAGTAATTTTTTAACAGTGTATGTTCGCTGATCAATGTGTATAACCAAATGAAAGGGTTAAATCTGTTCATCATATTAAGTGTTCTATTCTCTTCGGAAGACTCGGATTAAACTGATTGATGTACATTGAATTGATTTATTTTATAATCTCTTTATGAACATTTTGAAATATCAAGAGTTTCGGGTGAAGAGTGCCTGAAAGAAACCTGAAAGTAAAACAAAATGTTTCCCATTTCATAGACTTCTTCAGTCGTTTTAGTATGTGCCGTCTGCCTGTTTCCACCAGTTCCAAATGTATTTCTTAACTATTTTTATTAACTACAAGGATAAAATTGTCAAATGCACGATATTGTGGAAGCGTATGAAAATCATCATGGCAGCAATCTCTCTGCCACCCGTCATCCATCAAGTGGACAGCCTTCTAATCAGACAAGCGACCTCATCAGCTCCATCCACCAGTCTCTCGATCTACATTGCATGGGCTGGAGGGAAAATGAGTGGCTTGGGGAGGATGTAGACATCAAGATTGGGCGACTGATTATATCTCTCTCTGTCTGAAAGCGATGGAGAAGGAGGTGGCCCTGGTCACGACAGACCAATCTGTAATTCCCCAGGATGTTAATGAGGCCACTGGGCTGGTGATGAATGCTGAGGTTAAGACCAAGGATGAGCTCTTGCCTTTAACTCCGCCCTTGTCGCACAAAATACTGCATGATCCTTGCCTTCTCACCACTCAGGGCCCTTCATAGATCCATCACGGCCTTTGATTATTGATTGACTGTCGGTAGCAAACGCCAGGGCTCCAAGAGGTCGCGCCCTTCTCGTCTGCCACCACGCTGGCTCCATCAAGACAAATCTCATTCTTCACTATTCACCTCCCATCGTGGGGCCCGCAGTCGAGCTGTGGTACCCTTCCGCCCTCTGGATAACCTTGCGGGCCGGCTGTTATTCTTGATGTCGCGGCACTGGAAAAAGGTGATATTTCAATTCAATTGAGTGGTTTTAATGAGAACGCGTCGCGAGAAACTGGGTGGATTAATTCGTTTTGTCTTCGGTTCGCCCTGTTACTTTTACTAACTAAAACACGTAAATGGACAGTACAACAGAAGCATTAGGTGAATGAATTATCGAGTATAATGAAAAAGGAAGAAAAATAGTTGTAAGAAAATATGAGGCTCAACATTTTATGGAACGTGGAAATAAATAATTTGAGCAAATCAGAGCACATTAATGTCACATAGAGCACTATTTAAACTTTTACATTCATTACCTACTCATAAATGATCCAGAATGAAGGTTTGTAGTGGTACAAGTTTATGTTACTTGACATTTATGGCCCTCTAAATAAGATCTTTATGACTAACTCTTTGCTTGGTTTATTGTACAAAGCTTGTAGCTATAATCAACATGCAGCCACATGTGTTTATGTGGAGCAAGGCTATTTAACTAGTTCTTTGTGTTTTAGCTTTCAGTTTAGTTTAAGTTTTACTTTTTGTTTGTATTACAATTTTGTTCAACATAACACCACAAATTAGTCAGTCTTCTCATGATGACAATACGCAAGTCGTGAGGTCTTGTTTGATTCCTCACATTCTTTATTTTGCAATAAGGACAGACTGAAATTAATAACATTACTCCACGATCAAATATACAGATAACACAAAAGTTTGCAGTAAGTAAGGTTTTATTATTATTATTATTATTATTATTTTAAGAAATGAATACTTTTCTTCATCAAGGATGCATTGAATTGATCAAAAGTGGCATTTAAATTGTTAAAATAGTTTCAAATAAAAGCTGTTCTTCTTAAAAATAATGAATGTTTCTTGAGCCACTAAAGACTGCTGAAAATTCAGCTTTGCCAACACAGGAATAAATTAAATTTTGATATATATTTAAACAGATTATCTTACATTGTAATAATATTAAATAATAAGAAAATGCTTTCAAAAACCTACTCAACCCAAACCTCTAAATGGTGGTTTATTAATAAACTGATTTTGAATATTTTTTTGAGTTGAAATTCATGCAGTGTTGCCATGGACAATGGCCATTCTTCAGAAGTGTTTTTATAGCTGGATGCTGCAACTGACCGGAACTGTGTAATAATATGCTTTGAAAGAGGACTGCAATACCATCATAGTACGTACATTTAACAGTCTTTTACTCAAAAATTACATGAAATGTATCATTAAATCTTTTGCAGTTTTTCATTGTATAGCCCAAGGTAACTTACTCTTAAACAATTAACAAGTTTTTACAGTAGTATTTCTTACAGTCTTTTACCATTAAGATTATGACCGTTTTTTACCATTATAGTCAAACTGCTCTCACAAATGTCGGAACCTACCCAGCTCCCCAAGTAAGCCAGAGGGGAAGTCTTTCATGCCAAAAGGGATGAAAGATACAGGGTTTCCTATCGGGAAAAACACCACTCAGAACAGACTTCACTTCAAAGCATAAGTGTGCCTTGTAGAGGGGGCTCTAGCTGAAGTGATTGTGTCAACTATAGGTCACTTAATTCCGTAAGTCCTCCGCACAGTGCCCCATCCATGAGAAAAACCGGTCCTGTCACGAGGAGCATCTGTTCTGGGAACCAGGTCTGGTTGTGCCAGTAAGACGCAACTAGCAAGACCTGCTCTTGGTCCTCCTAGACCTTGAACACTGTCTGTGCAAGAAGCCTCACTGGGGGATGTGTGCCAGTGCATCCGGGCCTAGGTTCCGCTGGTTAGGGAATAGAATAACTTGCAACGGGAGGACTCCTGTGAGGCAAATAGGTCATTCCCGGATCGACTCCAGATCAACTGAACCACCTGGGGATGGAGCCTCCATTCTGCCAGGAACATGAGCTGTCATGAGAGCATGTCAGCCACAAGATTGACCTCACCCAGAATGTAAATGCCCACCAGGGAGGTCATCTTCTAGCCGAGGGCCCGCGCTGTGGCTTTCGCCAGTTGAAGGGCAAGGTCCGTGTGCAGCTCCTGCAAAAACTGGCTCAGAGCTACCCTCGTGCAGCTATTCGAGAGCTTTTGCCTGATGGACCTACAGGTGATAACCAATCCTCATTCAAAGTGCCTAATGAGATACAGCGTGCCTCTCGTGAGGGACCCGAACCAACATTTGGCAACTCAACGGCACACGGCATGCTAGAGTTGCAGGAGGTGCGTGGGAGCGGGCCTGACGAAGAAGCTCTCACTGTCCCACTCTCAGCATGTTGTCTATCTAGGCATCCAGGAAACTGCTCTGAACGCTGAAGCACAGAGGGGTGAAGCGTTGCAATCTCCATGCACAGCAAGCTGGATTGCGCAACATCGCTAGATGTGCCGTAACCCCAGCAGAGAGATCTCTCGATGAGCTGCAGGCAAGCAGAGCAATTAAAATAGCTTTTTGCTCTATCTGTATGAAGCCTGCTCTTTGTATTAGAAGGTGAATGGAAAAGAGCGATCGATTTTACAGCCGCTCAGCTCCAAAGCAAAATATTAATGAAGTCAGTAATGCTGGTCCTGTTTATGTCTGGGTTGGTGGACTGGGCATGCAAATCTCACTGGCCAATGTTCATTGGCTCATTTGGTTAGCGCATCAGTCGGATACAACATTGAACATGACTGTCTGAATGGGAATTCAATAATACAGCCTCCTTTGTCCTTCATTGTGTTTTGACTTATGGTAGAATATGCCTGCTCTCCCAATTTCAGATTAATTTCTGCACAGGTTTGTGGCTAAAGAAGCATTCACAGGATAGAATCTTTCATACAGTTTTCATTATACATCTGGAGAACTAAGGCACTGGCGCTTCTTTGTGCTGCCTGCAGCCCAGGGACATAGTCATTGGAAAGGGCGGATGTCAATTTCCTGTTTTATGGCTTCGACAGCATTACTACACATCTCCAGAGACATCTGGGATGAGCTTAACCAACCCATGCCGAAAAATGTTAGGCTCCTCCCTGTCTCAATCAAATTTCAAAACCCTCTCATTCCTCAGTACTCCCCACTCCTGCTTATTTACACGCTAATAGCAGGATGGCGGAGTAAAGAAAGAACACCTAGAGTCAGTGGTGTGACTCGGTGAAATGCAATAGCAGTGTGTAATATCCTCCCAGTGTGCCATTCACCCAAATGGAGATGCAGGTCGCAGTATCCACAGGGTAGTTCTCAGTGAGCAGTAATGCTGGGCCAGATTAATAGCATCCTGGAGGAGCAATAAAAAATGCTGACTGAACGCTGTCATATCTCTAAGTCGGCGTTCTTTCAGCTTTGACATTCATATGCACCGTTTCCGAGCTGCTTAATGTGAGTACGGACTGAGGGCAGTCCTAGAGTTCTACCTGAAAACTTTGGATCTGTTGGAGATGTCCATCAGATTACTCAGGTGCCGAAATAACCACAGACAACAACCATCATGGGGAAGTCCAAGAGAACGAGACAAATTAAAAATTACATTGAATTATATAATAATGATTTGGGAAAAATGGATAAACCATAGTGGTTGAGACCGCTCTGTGGTAAACCAGTGTGGTTAAGAGATTTCCTTGATAAAAAGAAATTTGAAAGTGCGTTGTATGTAACCGGTTTGAGTGAACCTGATGTCGAGGACCAAATTAACTCCTAGAGCTCATCCTGGCCGATTTTAGGTGAAAAATCTAAACAAGACATCCAACAGATTATTTAAGCACGGAGAGAAAACCACAGCGAAAGACAGCCAATATGGGGAAGAGACAAATTAAAAAATACATAGAACAAATATTCTGACTGAAACTCTCTGACTCTTCAGATTATCTGCTTGTTTTGTTACTTTTATTTCCTATGCATTCCATTTTTTTTCTTATGTAGGTTTCCTTTCCATGTAGAGCACTTTGATTACCGTTGTGTATGAAATTTGCTATACATATATAAACTTGCCTTGCTTTCATTTGCTAAATGATTGTGAGGATTCATCACAAAGTTCTTGATTTTCTTTTGTGTGTTGCTTAAAGAAAAACAACACATTATTTGAGTCCACCACCCTTTCATCATCCAAAGCTTTACCATCAACTCAGTAGGCTTTTTTCAACAACTTTTAATTACTTGATCAATCATAATTGCTGGCAATTAGGCTAAATTAAGAGGCCACCATTGAACTTGAGGAAGTCAAATGTGATTTGACACCCCCTCAAAACTCAATTGAACTGACTGCATTCTGACTTACAGTAATATGAAAAAAAAGCAGTTACATCCCAATTGTTGGCAGGCTGTTGGCAGTGATTGGGATACTTTTTGCCATTGACATGACTTGGAAAAAGTGTCCTAATCAACCTTAATTCACGCTTCAGAACGCTCTCCATCCACACTGAAATGTCTGAAAGATCTTAAATAATCTTACTACATCTGCGTTAAACATAATAAAAACACCCTGAGATTATATCGAGAGACTACGTAATGAATTTCTCATACTATTCTGCTCACATGATCATTGTATTAGCAAAATACTCCTTGACTTACTGATGCATCCAGGGCACACTCAATCACCATTTCATGTATGCTGTAAAATGCAATGTTTTGAGGTTAATGTGAGGTAATTGCAAGTAAATTTTCAGTCATCTTTGCAGGAATGTAATATGAAGATTGAACAAAGTCACATTTATCTTTAGCAACACTGTGAAAGTGAATGGCACATAGATGGCACATGCTGCTATAACCAGATTTATATGGTCAGTAATGCCGGTCCTATTTATGTCCGGGTAGGTGGAATGGGCATGCAAATCTCACTCACCAATGTTCATTGGCTCATTTGGTTACCACTTGCAGGTGATTGGCACTGTGAAAGTAAATGGCACATAGATGGCACATGATGCTATAGCCAGGGCTGGGTAGGTTACTTTTAAAATGTATTTCACTACAGATTACAAAATACATGCTTTAAAAAGTCATTTGGAACGTACCTCGTTACATTACTCAAGTTTAGTAACTTAATCTAAATACTTCAGAATACTTTGGAATACTAATAAGTGTGGAACAAACACAAAAAAGGTCATTGCAAGTTTTTATCTCACAATTCTGACTTTTTCACTTAGAATTGTGTGATATAAAGTTGCAATTGTGAGTTATAAAGTCAGAATTATGAGATATAAACTCACAATATTGAGAAAAGTCAGAATTATGAGATATAAACTCACAATATTGAGAAAAGTCAAAAATATGAGATATAAACTCACAATATTGAGAAAAGTCAGAATTATGAGATATAAACTCGCAATATTGAGAAAAGTCAGAATTATGAGATATAAACTCACAATATTGAGAAAAGTCAGAATTATGAGATATAAACTCACAATATTGAGAAAAGTCAGAATTATGAGATATAAACTCGCAATATTGAGAAAAGTCAAAAATATGAGATATAAACTCACAATATTGAGAAAAGTCAGAATTATGAGATATAAACTCACATACTAAATTCACAATTGCAAGAAAAAAAGTTTATATCTCCCAATTCTGACTTTATAACTTGCGATTGTGAGTTTAAATCTCGCAATTCTGAAAAAAAGAAGTCAGAATTATGAAATGCAAACTCACAATTGTGAGCAAAAAAAAAAACAAATTGTGAGGAAAAAGTTGCAGTGACGAGTGAATTATAAAATGACTCACAAACAACGATCACAAAACATGAAAACAGTCGAAAACATGAAACTTAACTCCGCTTTTCAGACGGTCAGAGTCAGAGAATCACCAATCGCTGTTTAAATGACATTAAAACTCAAAGTAATCACTTTGGTAATCTAAAACACTTTTCAGATGGAACTGTAATCTGATTACCACACATTTAAAATGTAACTGTAATGAAATACAGTTACTCAAATTTTGTATTTTAAATACGTAATAAGTTACTTGTATTTCGTTACTCCCCAACTCTGGCTATAACCATATTTATGTGGGTACAATATGAGTCACGTGACTAAACATGCCTCATCATTTTCAAATGCCTCTCACATTCCACACTACAACAGAGAGTTTTCCAAAAAAGTTCAGCTTTCGCTGGACAAAAACGAATCTCAGTGGGAATGAAAGGCCAAAACATATATGAAAAGATGCACTTTTAAATGTATTCAGATAAATCTAGACAGAGCCTATCTTATCACCCAGATCTTTAAATAAAGTAAAATAAAATAAAATGTCCAACTTTATCTGCATATAGTATATAGTAAACATTCGCGCCATGAAACAATTTGTATTGTAAAAAGTCCTACAAATAAATTTGACTTGACATGGCAAAAAAATTTGTACTCAAAAGATTTGTGTGTCTTTGTTTAGTCAGAAAACAGCTCCGATAGGAGCCAAACACCATAATTCTACTGCATGCACATGGTCATATTTCACTTCAGACACACACTATGGAATTTCCTCTTCTCTTTATTGACTCGGTTATTTGTCATTCTCTTTGCAAAGGTGCCTGGCAATATTTCAGCAGTTGCGTTGTTACTTTTTTTAATAAAAATTCTAGGTGCGAGGACACAGAGGCCCATGAATACATATAAACCAGGACTTGATGTTCTTTGATCCACTGATAATTTTACTTAGACTTGAAAAGAGCTTGCAAAGCATAAAAATACTCTTAGAAGGCCGAAACGGTGCGTTAACACTCCATGCCCAATCATTTTAAAAAAAGAAACAAATGGCCATATAACAAAGATGAAAGCTCTTACAACAACAACAAACCCTCAATATGCTTTAATGAGCTTGAGTTTAAGACCGAAATGCAAAACGTTTTTCATTTCGGTGCGAAGAAAGTGCTGCCTCTACGGATTCTGGAGCCATTCTTCACTCTACATTATCATTTTGATGCCCGCCATCTGTTCCCCTTTCCCTTCACATCTCTCACCAGGTTTGTTCCACCAGAGCACCATAAGGCGAGAGAGGTAGGGAGCAGGTGAGACTGTGGAGGATTCGTGGAAATAATGAGAGCTGAGGTGAAGAGGTGGAAATTTGCTTGTGTGGGATGCTTCGCTTCCTGACCTTTTTATTATTGGTACATTGTGTTCGGATTACTTGCAGCGCTTTGTCAGACACGAGCGTTCTTCTGGTTATACAAATAATTTGAGCAATATTCATGTCTAGCACTTATTTCAAATTAAATATTTATGTAATTCTTGCATTATTTCAGTACAGCCTAATGTGAAGTCAACTTAAAGGAGCTGGAAGCGATGTTAGCTGTTTGGCTAATTCAACAACATGTGTTCTCTCTCCAAAACACAAATAGGGCAATAAATCTCAGCAATACTGAACTGTAAGTTAAAACTTTGTTTTTAAACTGTAACCATATACTTCAAAATTCAATTATTCATGCTAATTTTAATGTACAAATACTGTAAAATGGCTTTTGAAACTTAAAATACAAAAATGACCATATAATGTATGGTGTATATTTAACAATACTATTGTTACTATATTAAAATATTGTTAAAATTATTGCTGAACCTGCACCTTAATTATGTGTAGGAAACTACAGTAGTGCGATTCATTTGGTTCAGCTCCTCTAGCTGACTCATATTCTTCACAACAACTAGAATCTAATGAGACTGGCTTGTTATACTTTTCTAACTAGATATTGCTGTTCCTAGGGGTGGGTGATATGACCGAATACTTATTTCACGATATGAGAAATTTTATTTCACAATAACGATATACAGTATCTCACAAAAGTGAGTACACCCCTCACATTTTTGTAAATATTTTATGATATCTTTTCATGTGACTACACTGAAGAAATGACACTTTGCTACAATGTAAACTAGTGAGTGTACAGCTTGTATAACAGTGTAAATTTGCTGTCCCCTCAAAATAACTCGACACACAGCCTTTTAATGTCTGCTGGCCACAAAAGTGGTACTCTGGTGACCTCCATGACCAAGAGGGTTAAGGCAGTGCTGGAAAATAAAAGTGGCCACACAAAATATTGTGTTTTTCACTTGTACTAAGTGAAAAACACAATATTTTGTGTGGCCACTTTTGTTTTCCAGCACTGCCTTAACCCTCTTGGTCATGGAGGTCACCAGAGCTTCACAGGTTTCCACTGGAGTCCTCTTCCACTCCTCCATGATGACATCATGGAGCTGGTGGATGTTAGAGATCTTGTGCTCCTCCACCTTCCGTTTGTGGATGCCCCACAGATGTTCAATAGGGCTTAGGTCTGGAGACCTGCTTGGCCAGTCCAACATCTTTACCCTCAGCTTCTTTAGCAAGGTCATCTTGGCGGTGTGTCGTTATCATGTTGGAATACTGCCCTGCGGCCCAGTCTCCAAAGGGAGGGGATCATGCTCTGCTTCAGTAAAGTCACAATACATGTTGGCATTCATGGTTCCCTCATTGAACTGTAGCTCCCCAGTGCCGGCAGCACTTGTGCAGCCCCAGACCATGACACTACCACCACCATGCTTGACTGTAGACAAGACACACTTGTCTTTGTATTCCTCATTTGGTTGCCTCCACACACGCTTGACACCATCTGAACCAAATCAAGTTTATCTTGGTCTCATCTGACCATAGGACATGGTTCCAATAATCCATGTCCTTAGTCTGCTCGTCTTCAGCAAACTGTTTGTGGGCTTTCTTGTGCATCATCTTTAGAAGAGGCTTCCCTCTGGGACGACAGCCATGCAGAGCAATTTGATGCAGTGTGCGGTGTATGGACTGAGCACTGACAGGCTGACCCCCCATCCCTTCAACCTCTGCAGCAATGCTGGCAGCACCCATACGTCTATTTCCCAAACACAACCTCTGGATATGACGCTGAGCACGTGCACTCAACTTTTTTGGTCGACCAAGGCAAGGCCTGTTCTGAGTGGAACCTGTCTTGTTAAGCTGCTGTAGGGTCTTGGCCACCATGCTGCAGCTCAGTTTCAGGTCTGGGCAATCTTCTTCTAGCCTACACCATATTTATGTAGAGCAACAATTCTTATGTTAGATCCTCAGAGACTTCTTTGCCATGAGGTGCCACGTTGAACTTCCAGTGACCAGTATGAGAGCGATAACACCAAATTTAACACACCTGCTCCCCATTCACACCTGAGACCTTCTAACACTGAGTCACATGACACCAGGGAGAGAAAATGGCTAATTGAGCCAAATTTGGACATTTTCACTATCTTGATTAGAAGACATTAAAGGCTGTGTATAGAGTTATTTTGAGGAGACAGCAAATTTAAACTGTTACACAAGCTGAACACTGACTAGTTTACATTGTAGCATGTCATTTCTTCAGTGTTGTCACATGATATAATAAAATATTTACAAAAATGTGAGGGGTGTACTCACTTCTGTGAGATACTGTATATAGTCACAATATAGTTTTCTGTTATTTTATCTTGTTTCTGTTATTTCAAATGACAAACAATAGGACAAATACATTTATTAACGATTATTACATTATAAACTTTAAACAAATTAAGTTTTTTCGGGTACAACGGGTTTATTTAACAGTTTGTTAGAATTAATGCAGCAATATAATAATCATATATAAAAAATAAAATATTGCATAGTCTTCACTGTATGGATTTTGCTGTATGTCAGCCAGCATGTGCACCGCACTGAGTTTTCTTTTTTTTCACTACTTACTGTGCTTAATAATACATTTTAACATCGAGCATGTCCCCAAAATCGTGGTCACCTTCTGAGAGAAGCAGCTCTCTGCGTGTGTGCAGTGGAGGAGTGTGATATCAGGATATTTTGTGCTTATAACCTTTTAATATCAAGCACGTCTTCAAAACTTACTGACAGGTGTGTTTGATCAGTTGGATATGAACTCTGCAGGTTAGTAGATATCCAGAAACAAGACTGGGCCCCCTTGGCATAGACTTTGATCATTTCAGATCTAATGTGCCTGTGACCGGTTGCCTAAACTGACTGCTTAAACTACTCTTACAAGTTAGTCATCTAATTTTCTTTCTTCAAGACTGGTCATACCTTTTTTTTACATCAGTTACATAAAAAGGTAAATTGGTCTAATTTGAATCTGAAAAGGATGATTAGCCTTAACAAACTGCTAGTCGGTCAGACAAGTTCTTTAGACACAGTCTTAATTAACTTGGCTATATTTATGGCCCCTCTTGTTTATAACTGACAAGACCTTGACCTCACTTTCATTCCTTTTTTATGGCCAAGTATGTTTAGTATGTTTACTAGATTTTGGTTATAGTGAAGGAAAACAAATGTCATGTCTTGGCTCAGAATCATGGGGATTTCTGAGCATACTAATAATCTGCCTTAAAGAAATGACATATGACAGTGTGTCATTGTTGCAGCTGCAGCAAGAGAAAAAAGCTAATAAAAAAAATAATCAACTCACTTCTGTGTTTTACTTCATTCAAACACAGTTAACATCTAAAGTTTGCAGAGGTTTTGGCGGAATCCTACAAACTCAGATTAAAAAAAATATATATTATCAGAGTAACTTTTTAATGGTGTGGGATACAAGTCCCAATGTGGAGTTTCTCTTGTGAAACTGCCCTGGATGAACAATCCTTGAAAACGTTATTTTAAAAGTCTTTATATATAAATTTCTGATGAAATCTGTGATCGAGACTGAAATAAACTCTTTCCCCATCATTTCCTTCCCAAAAATGAAACTCCATGACCCTCGTGAACTCATCCAGACAGAAGACAAGCTCTCCCAGCCCCTGGGATTCTCATTCCCCCCACTTGTTTTATCCATAACCAGTAGGTTAATTTAATTACTTTTTGATAGAGAGCAGTCAATTTCACAGCCAGGCACCTAGCAGAACCTAAAAATTGTGGCCCCATAGGTATGATATATGAGGCAATAACCTATAATGTAATGAAGTCACCTTCAGAGCAGGACCTCTGTCAGTGAAGTAATAATGAATTATAACAAGCATAATAGTATTTGGGTTTGACATGGCAGGCGCTGGGTAAAATGAAATAAAAAAAGAGTGAGTTACACTCACTGGAAACCGAAAGTTCACTGGCAAATCCATCAGGCTGGCACTTTCATCGTGGATCGCACAGAAAGACATATGCTAGGGCAATGGATCAGTCGTGATCCTCTGGGTGGTGTTATTTGAATGCATAGAACCATTAGCATAATACGTTTGAGGACTTCTTGCATTATTTCTCTTTTCTCAGGTGCCAAGCAGGGCCTTTTATAAGAGTGCTATATAGATAGATAGATAGATAGATAGATATACACACACACCGTATATAGTCACAATACTTTTTTATCATATTTCATCACATTGGCTTTTATTGTGCCTTTGGAAAACAAATGATGCACATATTGGAGCTACAATACTACTGCAGCTATTTTTTTCTACTTATTCTGCTCTAGATTTATAGATTTACCTTTCTGTTGTCTGTTTGTTCAAGCTTGTAATATTGAGTTTATGAACTATACAATATACTCAAAGCTTTAGTGAGATAAAAGAGAACCCTCTTTTAGATGATATTAGCATTGTATCTATTTGATATTCATTGGCATGCTGGTACACAAATTACCCTCACCCATCACTAATTAGACTCTGCATGTCTCAACAACCATATGTTGAATATTTCTGGTGTGTCCAGGCTTCTAGGTCTCTCCCGCCCCTTCTTTCTGTCACATATTTGTGCTATCCATATCATATTTTATTCCACCTTGATCTGCTCTTGGCCTGGGCATCACCATCCAATCATTTGTGTGTAAATTATGAATTGCGGGAAGGACTTTGTTAGTTCAACCCACACCTGGTGTGGTGCAAAGAAGCAATTCTGTGACTTTTCTGAAAACGAATGGCTTACTGAGTATTTCTCCTGTTTCTGATACGACAGCAACTGCAAGCAATAAAATGAGTGATTTGTCTTGGTAAAATGGACTGAATAAATAACACAAAAATCAGTTCTCTAATCCTCAAAGTACTCAAACTAATACAAGAAAGTAGCATCCAGCATCTAAATGGGCATGTTTTGACATGTTTCTATCATTATGCATCTGCTAACTAACCCAATAACAATTCTGCAAATATTTGTGTCAGCTAATGTCTCTCACTTTTCAGCTAATAAATAATGCAATGTATTTACATGTTTTGAAGGCAATTAGTTTGCAGAGCTAGAAAGACCTTCATTCAAAAACAGCACAGTGGTAATTACTGTGCTCCGACTCCAAATCAAGAAACACTTTTCCTTCTGAAATGAATAACAAAATGGAAAGCATATAGATGCGACGGTCATATAACAAAGCAGGGAGAGTATTGTTTGGAGTTAAGAGGGCGTCAGATGAAGGATCCGTGGCTGCTTGAGCTGATAATGAGTCTCTCAGCTGTCTGAGTGGACCTTTGTTGGGTTCACAGAGACTTATTACAATGTCACCTCACTTTCATCTATGTGGAGGGCAGGTCAGGACATCAGTGTAGCCAGTTGAAAAACAATATTCAGTGCCACTGAGTGGAAAGAACAATGGTTTTCATTAACATATTGGATATCAGATATGAGAAATGAGCTTTGTAACTAAAATAAGTGGCAGGTTGACGACACCCAAAAATGCATTGCTTAGTAACTTTTAATGAAAAGTAATGATTTACATTACCTCTGCATTACTTTTTCTCGAAATATATAGAGAGAGTATATGTATATGTATATGTGTATGTTGAAGCCATTTCTATGGGAAGTAATATATTTTGAGTTTATTTTGTATTTTATTAATCTGAGAAAAACCTGTGTTGCCAATGAAATGTAGAAATTGAAATGTAAGCAGTTAGCCAGTGATCTAGTATAATGTAATTTGATTGACTGTTAGATTTAGTATGAAAGAAATAGAACCCAGTCAGAAGCCACTGGAATTTGGAGCAACACAATCTTTTGGCCTACATGCAACTGCACAGTTAATTTATAAGAAATGTAAAGATCCTAAGTTTTTATTTCTTATGCTTTAAGATTCATAATTAAACAGTCAAACGAAGAACTCTGGATTCAAGACTTTTATTCACTGACGTTTTGTGTTGAGTACAAAAGAACTTATATATTATATATATATTGTCACATGTGTTTCAGTCTGTCATGTTTTCATTTACATCCTGTCTGCATCTGTCTTCATTTACCCCTCATTAGTTAACTTCCTCCACCTGTGTTCATTAGTTCAACCTGTGTATTTATACTTCCTGTTCTGTTCTTCCTTTGTCGGTTCTTGTTTGTGCATAGCACTCTGTTTCGTGTTCCCTATGTTAAATAAACCAGCTTGTTATTTGTATTCTCGACTCCTGTGTCGTCATCATCATTGTCAGCGTGACAGAAGAACCGACCACTCAACACAAGAAAAATTTAAAGATGGACTCACCCGCTCTGGATTATCTGATGAGCCCGGAGGCTCGACCGCACCTGGGCTACTGGGCCTGGATGTGCCGGAGGGAGGAACACTCCGCCTCCGCGTGGCAGTCCGGGGTGCGCTCCGAGATCGGAGCGGAGCTGGACGAATTCGGGACCCCGATGACAACACGAGTGAGTGAGCCCATCTTAGAGCCAGGAGCAGCCCGCCGCCTCTTAGATCTGTGGACCGCGGATCCTTTCCCCACCCAAATGCCCACCCTTCAACCTTCATCTGCCCTTCTGGTCCCGTCCGGAAGCCCTCCGTCTGTCCCCCTGCCTGTCTTCCCGGTTCCGTCACTGGTTACGGCCAGTCCCCTGAATCCGTCGGTCCCCCTGCTGTCGGCAAGCTCCTCGGCTCTGCAACCACCGTTCACTCCATGCGGCTCCGCTCCAGCACCTCGGGCTTCCCAGCCACCAGCCCAGCTTGAGGCGGAGTCCCCGGCTCCCCTTCAGGCCTCCAGGCCCGTGACTCCACCTCGTCCCGTCAGCCTGCCACCAGCGCCTGGTCCCACGCCTCCTTCACCAGCTCCTCGGCCCGGCTGTCCGGATGCTCCGCTTCGGACATCCGGGACTACGGCTACGGCTACGCCTCCACCCGTCACCCCTCTGGCGTCATCGGACTCCTCCCTCCTCACGACCTCCCCGTCATCCTCGGTCCCACCATCTTCGCCCCGGTCAGCCAGAGCCTCGTCACCGGCTCAGTCCCGTGAGCCTGCGGCTCGGCGTCGAACTTCCGGACCGGCGGTGTCACCCAGGTCCGTCGGCCGGAAAGTTCCGCCGGGTCCCCCTACCTGCGCCATGGTTCTGCTGCCGGCGATCGGCCCCAGGACATCATCCCGCCCCGCAACCTGGACTCCGCCCTGGCTCCTCCCACCGTCAGCGCCACCATGGGGTCGGGACCCTACGACTCCAGAGTGCTGCCCGCCACCTGTTCCACGCCCTCCTCCGAAGCCTCCGTCTTGTTTATTTTTTCTATGGACTTCATCATGTATTTATACTTCCTGTTCTGTTCTTCCTTTGTCGGTTCTTGTTTGTGCATAGCACTGTTTCGTGTTCCCTATGTTAAATAAACCAGCTTGTTATTTGTTTTCTCGACTCCCGTGTCGTCATCATCATTGTCAGCGTGACATATATATATATATATATATAATATATATATATATATATATATATATATATATATATTTATTTAGGGGTATAATGGTACAGTCCCTGACAAAAGTCTTGCCGCTTGTGTACAAATTGACCTGAAGTGCCGCTGAAATATATTTCTAATCAAGATTTTTTTTACAAGAAATGGCTCATTTTAATCCCAACAGCTTTTGTAATAATGTTTCAGTGCAAAACGAAACTGTCAAAAAGTATTCTAATATTCACAGCTTGGTAAAGCCCATTGAGTCAATTTTTGCAAAGACATAAGTGTTGTCGCCTTGTCATATGAGCTTCACCTGTGACTAATAATGGATCAAATATGTCTCAGGTGTGTATAAAAAAAAAAAAACCCAGTACACTAGACCTCTGCAAACATGCCTAAGATTCACCCTGAGACTAAAGTTTTGATTATCAAGAGGCTGAAGACCACATCCACTGCTGATGTGGCAGACACCTTCAATATGTCTCAGAGTCAAGTACAGAGGATAAAAAAAGATTTGAAGAGACTGGAGACGTTTTTGACAAGCCCAGGTCAGGCAGACCCCGCAAGACAACTGCTCGAGAGGACCGTTTGTTGGCTCGAAAATCCAAGGCCAGCCCATTTTCCACTGCAGTAGAGCTCCAAGAGATTTGGTCACCTGAAGTCCCTGTGTCAACCAGAACAGTTTGTCGGAACCAGAACATGGTGGAATCAGTGCCTAGAAGCCAGTACTAAACAAAAGACAATTGAAAAAAACGTTTCTTTGAAACTTATAGCTTGGGCTGTGGGCATAGAGAATACTGTCACTGACAGCCTATTCGTGACCCGTAGGGGCGGTGGTTCTGGTATTTCAGTTAAAACAGCTTTTTCTGACATTTTTCACAGCCATTTTTTGCCATGCACTCCCCTCAACATGGAGGCGTGGGTATATCATTCCCCAATAGCATCATCGACGCAATGGGAGTTCCCTTTCCTGCCATTCCTCAGGGCTGCTTGAAGGACAGTCCCTTCAGACGAATATTGAATGACTTGTTCTCTTGGCGCCCCTCATATACTTCATGCAGAGGCGTTCCCCAGTAGCGTCATCGACGTTGTCTCGTTCACTGTTCTCAGGAAACAGAGGTTACATACATAACCCGAGATGTTTTCCTTGTGTAAAGGCACTTCTGACATGTTGCGCGTACCTGGCCTCCCTTCTTCTGGAACGCGTTTTGAACTGAGCATCGGAAGTACCGGCACTTTTATTTTTCCACTTCAAGCACTTATTGTAAATGAATATATACACACAGGAAAAATAACGGAAGTAGTATGTTCTATCTGTACTGTGAATACATTCACCCTCAAAAGTAAAACCCTAAATCTTACACGTCATATTTAAGTCTACTGTATGTGGGACCTATTCCACCCTGCAGTTGCACTACATGTCATCATTAAACTCCTGGGATCTGCTATCTCACTCCCCTCTGCGGTTCCTGTGGGCTTAAACCAATTAGCGCATCCTCTTTATCTCAAATGACCAATAAATCAGTCGGCCGGTGGACTGTGAATTGGCCGCACACCCAAATCTATAGAGCATGTACGAAGGACACAGAAGCTTGTGATTAATGACAATCGAGCAGCCTCCATAATGGCACAGGATATATGAATAGGATGTGTATGTATATATTCCATTTATATGAGACCATGCTTCATAAATCTCCTGTAATCTGTGGTAATTTGTGGCTAGGAGGACTCAAATAATGCAGAACCATTCAATGGTATTGATGTTTTTGTGCAGCTGATTGCATTGTCTACCTGCCATATGAAATCTGGCTGTTTTTCATCAGCACAAAAGCTTGTAATTCACGGTTCCATTTTATGTTTGAGTGGCGTGCAAAACTTAAAGGGGTATTAGCGAAAGCCCCAGCATCTTTCATTTTACAACTCAATTAAACGAGACGAGAACTGTGGCGGTGTATGTGATTAACTTTTTAATCTGGCCACAGACTATGAGATGCATTTTTGGAGAGCAAATTAAAGTGACAAGCATTTGCCCCAAGTAATTTCTGTTGATAATCTACAAAGTGAGTGCAACACAATCAGACAGTGTAACAATGGTTCATTTTTCTCATAAAAGAGAGATAAATTAAGCTTTGATTGCTGAATATGATCGTGAATGTGCTATTTGCAGCTGCAAAGAACGGCTCAGACGTACTGTCGCATATTCTGAGAATGTCTCGTCGTGTGCCAAAGAAAGATTTTTTTACGTCACTGTCCAGGTGCCAGGTCTCTAAAACTTAACAAACCATTCCAGAGAAAGGAGGGTGTAGGGCCACTTCTCAGAATTGCTGTCATTGACGAACTCTGAAGAAACTGGCTTTATGAAATAAAGGCTTGAATACAGCTCTCAGATCTTTTCAGTTTCTGAATGCATCCAGCCTTGCCACACAGGGTCAAACATTTTTACAAGCAGCTGGAGGGAAGGACGTTGCTGAGTGCCACTTTTCTTGAGGAGAGATTGTGTAATCACTTAGATGTTTCCTCTACATTCATGCCAACAATAAGCCATCAGCTGCCACTCTGTAAAGAGAGACACTTTTATTTTATTGAAATGATTTTGAGTATGACAGCTGACCTCTTGATATTGAATCAAATGGACAGAGTTTGAAAGCATTGAAAGTCCATTTTTTTCCCCTTTCTCGGCTTCACAGACAGTGCTTAGACCAGGGGTTTTCAACCTTTTAGGACACATGCCCCCCTACGTTCATCTAATTTCACTCGCGCCCCCCCCCCTAACACACACCTCACCCCCAACCCAACCCCAAATTGCGAACTTCATTCAAATATCACTTAATATGCTGCACATAATGTAACCCTGGATGTAATCTACACTGGACGCAACCCTTGCCGCAAAAGCTTTAGAGGCCGTTCACACAGAATGTGTTTTTTCTATTCCAATGCGCTGTTCCATCGTTATACTATGTAAACTCACTCTGGCCATTTGTGTGTGACCATTGCGCTCTTATATTACGGTTGGCGTCTTGCGTCTTTTGCAGCGTCTAATGCATGACTCAGCATTCTAAAAACATGGCGCTCAAGTTAAAATCAGTTCAACATTTAAAAAACGCATCTCGAGACCTTGCGTTTTTTCCCCATTCCACTGCCCATGCCACATTTCTACAAGCAAAAATGTGTTTTGCGTGTACAAGCCCTGAGGATGTCTACACTGGACGCAACAAAGTGACCATTGCAAATCCGTTTCCACTTCTTTGTGTCAAAAGTAAATAGAACGAGGCATCAGTTTACTTTCGGGATTTTGTGTGTTGCATCATGACGCTTGCGTCTGGTGTAGACAGGGTATTAGTTAAAAACATAAACATTAAAGATATAAACAGCTTACTGACTTTAGAGTGACGACTGAGCTTGTTTTTCATTCAGTTTAACCATAGTTTATATATTTGTTTTTGCTCAAATTCAGTTGCACCAAACCTGCTGTAGTCAATGATTATGATGATTGCTAGTAAAATCTCACATTTACAGCTGTTTCACTCACGTGAGTGCTTCTGAATTAACAGGTGCTTGCGCCCCCCCTTAACGGGTGCTGGCGCCCCACAGGTTAAGGACTAGCTTAAGCTTTGTCTGTGAAACTGGGGGCTAATGTCTTAAAGTTAACTGGTAACATAATAAAAGCATAAAGCCTGACATGTTGATCATAATTATAATGAGGAGTCAGCGGGATGGGGAGCTTAAATAGTGTGGGTAATGAAGTGCAGCTGGTGTGGTAATCAACGGCTGGTGAATGAGGTGCAGCTGGTGAATGGGTACGGGGCTTATGGGAAATGTAGTCTGCTTGAAATGATTGAGTGTGTAGTGCATTGTGGGAAGTGAAGTCACGGAGTGAATGTGCATGTATGTGTGCATGTGAAGTGCCCTCTAGTGGTTGTCACGGGCACTACAGCTGACGATCATTACAATAATCTTATTTCACCCAAAAAGAGGTTTATTCAGAAAAAAAGGACTTGATGTCAAGTCAAATTTATTTGTACATTTATTTCAGAATGCACATTGTTTCAAAGCTGCTTTATAGAAAATCATGATGTTAATGTTTATGTCTTTATGCATTTAACAGAAGATTAGAGCTGTAATATTGGTACTGATTTCAGGTACAAGCAAAATGTTGTTTATTATAATGTTGTTAGTATTTAACAGCATACATGTTGAATTTTAACAGGAAGTCCATTTGTGATTTGTCCATCTTGATTAGAATTATGTACACAGATGAATATTCACATCAACTGATGCATAAAATGAGCAAAAGTGTAGAGATAATGCCTAACCACAAGCAAATTAAGACTGTCATATATCAGAGATGGCTTTTGTATGATGTTCATGCCCAACTTTATAATTTACAATTGATTATAGTCACATTCCATATTTGTTTCTCCCCAAGAACATTTTCCTCTAATTGTCTTATGAAATTACCCATTCATAGAGTGAGAAATAACATTTTTTAAATTGTATTGTTTTCTCTAGGGAAACTAGTTGAGCATGATGTTGAACATCTTATGAAATATTAATGATACTCTTCCAGGAGCACATATCAGGAGGTTAATGAATAATTATTGCATGCTTTACATGCATGCTCTCAGAAATCCCTTAGGAGTTACATTTAGATGAATCCTGGTGTCAGGTTTAAGTCTTAGGGTACATTTACACTACAACAATGTACTAAAACATTTCATATTCGCGAAAATGACTAAAAAAGCTGTGTTAGGCATGCCAGGCCAGTAGTTGGAGATTTCACTTTGTAAAGAAACTCGACACGCCTATAGACTGAACACATAATATGCATGCGTTGTAGTTATTAGTTTTCCATGGTTTCTGATTAAACATGCGCCTTTTTCTGTTCCAGTTAATTACCTCGCTCACTGTATTTAAGCCCGTAGTTCCCTTTGTACCGTGTTCAGTCTTGTTTATATTTGATGAGGTTTATTCTTCTGTGTGTTACTCCTGCAGTCTCCCGAGTGTTATTGTTAAATAAGGTGTTTGTTTACTCCTTCATTACTACAGTCACACCAGCACAATGTGACACCTGGATTGCTAGTAAAATGATGCTGATTTTGAAGGGGGAAATCATATTTGTACATTATTTAATAGATTTCCTCTTTCTTTGCTAATATTTTTAGATAATCTCTAGACCAAATACAAAACTGGATATTCAAAATTTATTTTAGTCTATTTTATTTCATTTACAAAGCTATTCAACACCCACATCTCCTATAAAAACATAAAAGTTCTGCTCAACTTAAAAACACAATTTTTGGATTAACAAACTTACTGTGATATTTTTAATCTGAAGAGCACATATGAAATGTGTTTTTGATGCGTTCATTTTATTTCACCAAAAATCACTTCATAAAATCATGACATCGTAAATTGGAGCACTGTTCCAAAAGCTAGAGAGCTGCTGCTTTGTACGGAGCCCCACACATGACATGCAAGAAAAAAAATAAATTGTGCGCACTAATTTACAAATTTTTTCGCTTGAATTACTAAATCGTGTGCAAGATTTACTAATTCGTTCTCTCGATTTACTAAACTGTGCGCGCAATTTACTATTTTGTTCCCTTGATTTACTAAAACGTGTGCACGAATTACTATTTCGTTCCTGCGATTTATGCATCCATGGAACTAAATAGTAAATCGCCTGCACGATTTAGTAAATCGAGGGAATAACGTGCACGATTTAGCCTACTATTGTTTTCCTCCATCTTAGATGAATTTAGTCACAGAGGCTTTTTGAGTGAATTATTGCAAAATGAAGCAGTACTAGCATTGCAAAAATGTTTCATCACACATTTATTCACAATCTTAATGCCTTCCAACACTGAGGCTAATGCATAAAAAATGGGATCTTAGTATATGAATGTGACACTGTTTGTGTAAACATGTTGTGCCTATAAATATCTGTGTTTTTAGTCCTCTAGCCTAACTGCAAATTTTAGGTCTTGCAAAAGCATTTTTACTCTGTATTGGTTGTAATCTGGTCTTCATTTTGATTTCATTCCAACTATTCTGAATCATTGTTTTGCCGCATGGCCCGACAACTCTTTGGCTCATGTTGCATGAATAACGTTCAGTGACAGTGCATTGTTTGCAGTATTCTAGATTCAAGTCCAATTGAAATGCTTAAATATCACTTTTTGTCACTAGAGACTTTCAAGGAATGTATGGATATACAGCCAGGCAGCACCATGAAGCATGACTCCTCAGCTAGCACCAGCTAGGCTGTTTTCTGCTCCAGCGCAACCATTGCCTGCTATTGTCATTATGAATAATGTTGCATTGATCTCGGTGCGCTCTTGAAGTGTGCTCTACGCACTAATGAAATTCGCAGCTCCGCTCATGAACGGGATCCAGTACAAATAGCTCGGAGATGAAAGTCACGGTCTCACTCAAAGCAAATTCTCTTTGGTTTTCAACATGCGTTTACGTTTAAAACATCAGCACCAGAGTGTAAGGGCACGTAGAACCAGGCCAAAAAAAAATTGCTTTACAAATTTGTGTTAAATAATTTACAGGATCACACAAATATTAGTGTTGCAATGAAATAAATTACAAATAATAATAATTCACTTTGAGACCTCTGTAGATATCATGTGATTTGATCAGATCATTATTTACTTTTACTACTCTTCAGTTACTTTTTTTTTGTAATTTGTGAAGAAAAATCCATTTCTAATTGTTCATTAGAAACAATTTTACGATTTGGTAAATTAATGTTGATTTCATATGAATTTGTATGATTTAACTCACTCATACAAATACCAAACATACGCATGAAGGTCCACCCGTAACCCTACCCTTATACATAATTATCGGTGGGGGTGAGCAGTTTATTAAAAAACATACAAATGAGATTATATGAATTAATATGAATTTCCCACCAATTTGACAAAATGTAAAATAATTATGAATTGCCATTGCAGAATAATTTTTATCAGCAATTTTATATTGTGAGTCATTTAATCCGTTTAAATATAATTATGTGTATTCAGGATACATAAAATGACATTAGCAAGACAAAAAATACGACGATTTTATACTTTAAAAGTTACTCTCAACTTTTTGACTTTAAGCTGTCCATCAGACTGTGTTTTAAAAGAGTCTATTTTCTAAAAGCTCGCAGGGCACTTAATTGAATAAACAACTATTTCTTCTAAAATCAGACACTTCTGGCCAACATTCAAACATGGATTCATGAGTTCACTCTTGACATAAACGTCAGCATCACTACGTCCCGCTTCACAACAAGCGGACGTTTATGCCAAGCGAAAGCACGTATGACAGTTGGCCAAAAGCAATTATTTATTGTTTAAAAAGTTTCAATATTTGTATTTTTTCTCACACACCTATCATTTCACTTCAGAATACATTCAGATTCATCAACTGGGATTGATGGGAGGTCCCATCCTCATGCATTGTTTAAACTCATTAGTGATCCACAGAAGAAATCTATATACATCTGGGATGCCTTCATAAGAGAATTTTCATTTTTGGGTAGAGTATCCCTTTAAGAAAGTAAATAGGGTTCATTTTGATTTCATGGTGACTTTCACGTGGGTCACCTTAAACTCTGGGTCCACCCAAACCTCTAAACCTACCTACACCCATGTACGTTGAGTGCATTCTCACCTATCACAGGGAGAGGGCTTTCACACCAGCATCTGTAACATGGCATGTCGGAGAGAAGCTCTCCACTGCCATCCTTCCCAGGGGGACTGTCTCATTTGCAACGGCTGCTGCCGCTGAGGTTCTCTGATAATAAAGGACAATGTCACAGCCCACACAGCTCAACCACCACCCCACCCCCCCCCCACTTTACATTCGTTCTTCGCAGCAGGACCCGCCACTCAAATTAATCAGCCTGAAACGGCATCATCCCAGGCAACTCTGTCACCACGTGAGTCGACAGAGATGTTCCAGACGCTTCTCTGCTGCCCGTCCGGCCCGAGTCATCATTAGTCCCGCCAGCCACAGCTGCGGCCGAGAGCTCCACCTGCCAATTAGGGGCACCTGTCCAAACACTGCTGCCAGTCAGTCACCGCTCACAGTACGAACACACCCCCGCAGTTCACATTGAGCTGGGGCACTTTGACATTCTCTGCCGATTTGGTCTAAGATTTTGCAGAGGATGACAAAGTAATGGCTGAATAAATAAACGCCTGGCAAGTGACAGATAAGACAGTTACTTATGAGTAATATGCACTGAGAGGTTTTTAAAAGGCCTTGCATAAAGGTCATTAAATATCTAGTTGCACAGTGTCATATGCTTACATTCGTGAATCTTGTTCTGTGCCAATAGGTGTGTCGTGTTGATGACATTGAGCCGTAATAGATGGGTTTTTGGTAAATCCTGCTACACCTGGCTCAGTTGGTGTTTTCATGAATGACCGACCTTAAAATCACCACGAAATCCAAATAGACAATTCTTGTGCCCTCATAATCTTTTATCAAAATAATTTCCCCCTCGCCTGACAAGCTGTCACCAACACGAGAGCAACCAATAGCAAACCACAACCATCCAATCAATTCCCAATGGACAAAATCAAGTCCCACCCTACATTTATGCTTGTTCAAGAAGCGGGAAAGTTGGGAAGAAATTGCTTTTGAAAGTTTTGGGGAGTCACGGAATACCTGTAACAGCATTAAGGCCCCAATATACTGATGGTGAAGTTCTTTTTCGTTCTTTGTCCGAAAAACATGAGCAGTGATTTACTGTTATGGAACATCTGCCGCTGCCCACACTGCAAAGTTTATATGAATATGTAAATATGTGCTTCACGCTATCCTTTCAGTAACAAAATAAATACAACAAAAATAAGAATACAGCAAGCAATTTTTTATAGAAAGCATAAGAAAAGCACATGATCATAACATGCAGGGCTGGGTGGGTTACTTTTAAAATGTATTTCACTACAGATTACAAAATACATGCTTTAAAAAGTCATTTGTAACGTATTTTGTTACATTACTCAAGTTTAGTGACTTCATCTAAATATTTTAGGATACTTTGGAATACTAATAATTTCGGAACAAACATAAAAAAGGTCATTGCAAGTCTTTATT
Source organism: Opsariichthys bidens (assembly GCA_037194245.1). NCBI lineage: Eukaryota > Metazoa > Chordata > Actinopteri > Cypriniformes > Xenocyprididae > Opsariichthys > Opsariichthys bidens. The sequence goes on from CM074313.1 coordinate 3,094,036, forward strand.
TCACAATTCTGACTTTTTCTGTCAAAATTGCGTGATATAAAGTTGCAATTGTGAGTTATAAAGTCAGAATTATGAGATATAATCTTGCAAAATTGAGAAAAGTCAGAATTAGGAGATTTAAACTCGCGTACTAAATTCACAATTGCAAGAAAAAAAGTCAGAAGTATAAGTTTATATCTCCCAATTCTGACTTTATAACTTGCAATTGTGAGTTTAAATCTCGCAATTGTGAGAAAAAGAAGTCAGAATTGTGAAATGCAAACTCGCAATTGTGAGGGAAAAACAAATTGTGAGAAAAAGTTGCAGTGACGAGTGAATTATAAAATGACTCACAAAACATGAAAACAGTCGTGGATCATCAGGTCATGACAGGACAGTTCAGTTGACCGTTGGGCAATTGTTTTATAAATTCAGTCATTTTGTCTTCTTCAGGACAGAACTAAATAAACATAACATTTTTATTATCCCTCTCAAAAGTGTTAAAATGTTGATGAAACTGAACTCTACTTTTTCAGACGGTCAGAGAATCACCAATCGCTGTTTAAATGACATTAAAATTACCACCCATTTAAAATGTAACTGTAATGGAATACAGTTACTCAAATTTTGTATTTTAAATGCGTAACTAAGTTATTTGTATTTCGTTACTCCCCAACCCTGATAACATGGGTATGTTAGCACGGGCTCTGCAAATTAACACTCAAGTAAAGTCACGTAACATTTATTTCTATGGCATTTTATTCAATAGATTGCTTAAAAGCAAGCAGCTTTCCCATATCAAACTTGAAAAACAGCGTCAGTGCCTGATTTCATCAGCAGCACAACTTTATTTTCTAGCATAAAGCGACTATCAAGTGTGTTCAGATTTTCACCCACGGAGATGTTGGCCAAACAGGCTCAACAGACAGAATGAGTCAGAGAAGAATTATAAGGTTATTAATTATAATGGTAATTATATATAAAGAGGTATATATGTTCCTGAACTTCTTTGTCGTGCTATTATTCCCTGGACCAGCAACTGGGACACCATAACTCGTCTGTCATGATGATCGCGGCAGAGACAAGCCTGTGGGGATTGTGGCAGGGTGACCATCCATTGGAAACGTATGTGGAGGATTTTATTGAGCTTTCTCTGTGTTAAACGTGTGCATCCGTATGGGTTTTGATGAGACTATTATGAACCTATTTGCCAATTTTCCATAGTCGAGTCAATTAATCTCATTCTCGAGTTAAATGGTTTAAAGTTTGAAATTGAGGAGGTTCATGCTCTCATACGGTCCCATCGGGAGCACACGCAGACTCTCCCACTCACTCCACGCTGATACCCTCCACATTCATGAGACTGGCCAGCGGGCACGTCCCCACAGTTCTTGGAATTCCACTACCATCCTCTGTCCTGTGGTCATCATGGCGACCGCTCCCACGCCGCGACGCATGCTGGACTCCAGGGTCGCCACTCACAAAGCTCGACGCGAGCCGCCACCGATGGCTCCAATGCCATCCAGCATTTCATATATTCTAACATCAATCTATCAGAGTCTCATTATAACATCATTTTCAACACACTCAAATGTATCTAATAATCTAACATGATAAACAGAGCTACATTACCTCATGTAGGTAATGACCGGAAAAGCAGAACCGCATCCCGATTCTTTTCCACCATCTGTGAGGTGAAGACCACATCTCCCAAGATTCCTCGCTCAAACTACACCATCAAGCTACAAGCTACGCCTTTGTTTTGAATAGGTGACCTCTAGCAGATGAAAAACTACATATTACAGCTTTAATGGAAGACGAATTAAAAAGTAAATAAACAACTGTCACTTTGTTATCACCCCTTTATGTCGTGTCAAAATTTAAATTGAAATGGCCTGAAAACATGATAACTGTGGCGGTTTTTGGTCAGCAATTTCTTTGATGAAATTAAATATTCATGTCTGTGCCTATGAGCAGTTTGATGACTGCTGAAAATAAGAAGACTATTAAAATGAAAAGCTGAACATTAGTTTGTTTAAATTGTCACTGCCTTTAGTTATTATTTTGGAATAAATGTAAAAAAGCTTTATTAAATTTATACTTATTATTATTTAATAAATAGAACATTACATAGTCTAATAATACAAAATAGAATTGTATTTAATCTCTCTTTTTTTTATGCAATGCTTATATAATTAGTAAAATTATTAGCATGGTTCTCTGAAAGCAAGATTAAAATGATCAAAGCTACATATACCTCACAACAGAAATTTCAGTTATATTTTTTTTAAATAAGATTTTAAAAGAAAGAAAACATCTGAAAAAGTAACTGATGTCACGGTGGCATGTTATGACATGGACAAAGGTTATGGTGCATGTTTTTCAAATAACATAACTTTGCTCATTGCCTAATAGTCTGATTATGTAACATGTTACTTGTAACATGCTACTATTTTCGTAACACTGCCTGTCATTTTACAAAAGAATTTGTATTCATTTTATTTTCTTGTCTATATTTGATGCCAGGACCAGACAGTTATGCAAACACATCAGGTAGCTTCAAACTCGGGACAAACTTCAGCGTGGGAGAGAGCTTTCTTTGCAAGAAACAAAAAAGCCAGAAATATACTTTATGCACAGTCTTGCCTTCGAAATTATGCGCCCACACAATCTGGAACGCAAGGACGAGTTGATCTGCATTCGCGTAGCCTACTTGCGTGAAGTATGTTTCTGGCTAAAAAGAAGTAGAGTAACAAAAAACTTTATTGTGAAAATGTGTTAATGAGAAGAGAGTCGGAGTCGCAAGCTGCACATGAGGACCTTTAATCGATTGGATACACAAGAATCCAGTTTGGTTTCAACAAATTTATGTAAATAGTTTACTTCATACAGCATTCTTTTGTTCAATGTGTTCTGAGGAATTTTATAGAGATACCTTTCCAGACAATTCAATACAAGATTCACTGAACTGTTCATGATTCATAATGAATCATCTGAAGCCGTAAAGGGTTCAATTGCAATTTTCTGTGAAAAAAAGGTTTACTCCGTTTACTTAAATATAAAGTAACTGATGGCATATGGATGTTATGGTATGTTATGGTTTATCAAATCAAATAATATAACTTTATAAATTATTTAATAAAGTTATCTGAGTTTATCAGCAAACACATCATTTAGTGTATCTATTTTGTTTTCTTATTTAATTATTATGACATTAAACTATATATATATAAATATATACAGGGCTGGGTGGGTTACTTTTAAAATGTATTTCACTACAGATTACAAAATACATGCTTTAAAAAGTCATTTATAACGTATTTCGTTACATTACTCAAGTTTAGTAACTTAATCTAAATACTTTAGAATACTTTGGAATACTAATAAGTGTGGAACAAACACAAAAAAGGTCATTGCAAGTTTTTATCTCACAATTCTGACTTTTTCCCTCAGAATTATGAGATATAAACTGGCAATATTGAGAAAAGTCAAAATTATGATAAACTCACAATATTGAGAAAAGTCCGAGTTATGAGATATAAAATCGCAATATTGAGAAAAGTCAAAAATATGAGATATAAACTCACAATATTGAGAAAAGTTAGAACTATGACATTTAACTCGCATACTAAATTCACAATTGCAAGAAAAGGAATCACTTTGGTAATCTAAAACACTTTTCAGATGTAACTGTAATCTAATTACCACCCATTTAAAATGTAACTGTAGTGAAATACAGTTACTCAAATTTTGTATTTTAAATACGTAACTAAGTTACTTGTATTTCGTTACTCCCCAACCCTGTATATATATATATATATATATATATATATATATATATTTCTTGTTACCAGGTCCAACAAGTGATGTGAACACATCAGGTAGGTTCAAACTCAGGACATGAACAGTGTGCTCAATTTATTCTTGGCTACCCTCAAAGCTCCAGGCTGTCATGAGCTGTTTCTCTGTTTATCTCTCTAAGCAGGGGCTACAAAGCTGCCATTAGAAGGTGATTGAGTGAGACCCCCAGCCTCCCTCCCATCACCATATGTATTCATGCTGTGGTGTGCAGAGGTCACCATCCTAACCTGAAATCATCTTTATGGCCTCCTCCACACTGTGGCTGTCAATAAAGTTCACTCTGAACCCATTGTATTGGGACACTTTCATGCTCTGTGAACTTAACCCTTAAAATAGCTCTTGGTGACCATAATGGACAAATCTTATAGTATTATGAACCAAATATGCTCTCTAAAGAAAAAATGGATCTAAACAATACCAAATTAAGGTTCTTTGACTTGTAACAATAGCAGAACCCTTCTTGGTGCTTAATAGAACCCGTGTTTATATGGTTCCATAAAGAGCCTTTCTTTGAAAGTGCTAGATAGGACCTTAATGGTGTTATAAATCACCTCGGTAGCACTTTATTTTACAGCACATGTACTTTCATGGTACATATATAGTAATTAAGTTACATACAGGTAAAAGAGTGGTAACACAATGTTCTTACCTGACATGTATGTACATGGAAACTAACAAGAAACACTGCTGTAACTACTTTGTACCTATAGACAAGTGTTGGGTATAATAACTGGCATTTACTTATCATATACTTGTCCATATATGGTAACTTACTAATGGTATTTACATGTTAACTATGTAGTACTTACAGACAAGTGTAGGTAATAACAGGCACCAGTGGCGGACCGGGACAGTAAATCAGGCTGGGAATTTGACTCCACCCCGGGCCACCTCTGCTGCTGCAGTCACCACCACCAAATTCATGTGTCCACCAGCCTGCTAAACTTATAGGGTCCCCCTGTTAGTTGATAAATAAATAAACCCTCAAAAACTCACTAGGAATAGACCATCTATACTACCACACCAAAGACAAATATAAAATTGGCTTACACATTTTAAGAAGGGATAATAAAAGATACATATTCACATGTTAAAATATTTTTATTTTATATATTTCCAATGCTCTATGTATCCCCATACAGTATATAAAACAATGTGCTAGTTTGTCATTAAGATGCGCTTTTAAAACTTCTATCATTATATATATTTGTATTATTTTTTTTTTATAAAGAATAGATTTTATCTATTGTAAGTTGCTTCGGATGAAAGCGTCCATCTGCCAAATGATTGAGTAAATATTAGGGGTGGAACAGTTCAACTTTTTCACGGTTCGATTTTTTTTTTTTTTTCATCGCTGTTGTTTTAAAGTCTGGGAACCCAGAATGTTCATCCATCAACAGAAACACATATTAACTGAACCCTGATTGTTTTACGTCTTATTTATAGTAAACCATATTACAGATGCTTTGTCAGAACCGAGTGTGGAGAACCGACCGGATCGATTTTTTTTCCACCCCTAGTAAATATTATGTAAATGTAATTCTGACCGACCTGTTCCCTTACCGGCGAACATGGCTGGGATTTTGTCTGTGTCCAGGGCTTTTCTCCTTTTTATGCGTTCACTCTCTGCTCCTCCTTTGCGTTTACGCGCCATTTTTTGCACTATTTTCCAAGATAAAGCCTGCCTCTGGATACAGCCAATCAGGCAGAGCTTCGCTGATGTTGGTCATGTGGTGGTGTCGTTTTCACTCCGCGATCGCCTGATTCGTAGACTCATAAGTGCGTCAATTAAATCATATTGCATACCAGCCCATTGCACGTCAGTCTGATCGACAGCACAGCGGCAGCCGGCAGGCCAGAATGACCATCAGGCCACCGGGAAAATGTCCCGGTGCTCCCGATGGCCAGACCGCCCCTGACAGGCACTTATATAAATAATTTATGAAAGAAGTCTCATATGCTTAACAAGGCTGCATTTATCTGATCAACAATAGAGTAATAACAGTAATATTGGGAATATGATTTGAATTTAAAAAAATATATTTTAAAATGTAATTTATTCCTTTCATGGCAAAGCTGAATTTTCATCAGTTACTCCAGTCTTTAGTGTCACATGATCCTTCAGAAATCATTCCTTTATAGCTGATTAGAGGATGTATGTCCAGTTTGTTTGTGTTTAGTTTTGGTTTTCCCTAGCTGTGTCTCATTTCGATGGCTGCATCCTCTGGACGTCACATGTATTGTACTTTATAATATTTCAGAACAGTAACAATTATAAAATTGGCCATTATTCCAAGTGAAGCATAAATTTTCGTAAGTTCTTAATGACTGTATGAGAGAATGTAGTGGTCAGTTTACTGAAATGAAACAGCCTCAATGACGTATGCGGCCAACAAATGAGACACAGCTTCTGTCTGCCTTCCTGCCTGTTTGCCTTGTTGGTTTCCGTGGTTACTGATTATGTTACACTGTATGAAATGATCCTAATTTGTTACGGTTAATGACTGTAAAAATGCTATGGTGAAAAACAGCTAATTTGGTTTCCAGAAGGTTTCCGTGCTATGTACGGTGAATAACTGTAATAGATCTAATGGTACATTTAATGTCATTTTACGATAAAATACCTTTAAATTGACAGTTTTTTGAAGTGAAAAAATGCGTATTGACATTCCCACAATTCCCTGCATGACACTTCACATTTGAGGATTTTCGTTGAAATAACTTTCTTCTTAGTTTTTTTTGTTGTTCTAATCAGTTACATAAATTAGGGTTTTGTGTTACATCTAAAGTTGTTAAATTCATGTGTGTTCATTATGGTGTTTGTATGAATGACACTGTGCACCTTCCATATATCAGTATTGTCCTTCTTAGCCTGTGGAAAGCTCATCATGTGACTCTCATCACCACTGCGGTGAATGTAGTGGTTGTCATTGTATTACAAAGCTCCAAAACAGATATTAGTACTGCAGTACACTGTTAAATGTCGCTGTAGACTACTGTAAAAACCAACAGTACAATACTGCATTTTATAATACAGTTCAATACTGTCATTTCCATTGCATTCTGGGTAATTTTGTTTGAGCGGGAACATTTTACTGTACATTTTAGTGTTGTTGTAACCTAGCTGTAACTTGGCTGTAATATGGCATGTAATAATACAGCATTGCTGTAAACAGCGCCCCCTTACTGACGTCAGAGCACAACTGCTCTCACTTTCTGTCGAGTTTGAATATATGTTTTCGGATTAGGTTTGAAGGATTCGGTTAGGTTTGAAGGATCATATGATAACATAAATGTCTATCTCTGTGGGGATCCTTTCCATAATGTTCGATCCGACTCTGTCAGCAAAAGATGATATAAACTGTATTATAATAGACGAACAATGACTGTTCTCAAACACCTAAAAACATTTCCAGTCAGTTTCCGGCTGCCGCGGTCGTGTTCAAAACTGGACCTGTTTGAACAAGTCGTTAAGACACAAAAATACGTGAAAACAAGGCTAATATACTTTGCTTTGCAACGGAAAACGGGTGATTTGGGCTCAGAGAGATTGGCTATTGGTACCAATTTCACATTTTACTTCATTTGATTTAACTTAGACGGAAGACCCAGTTTGCGTTGTGATTGTAATGACAAATATTGATTAATTCAAATATGAATAAAGGTATAAATGACCATTATCATAGTTAATAATGATCTATTAGTCAACAAAGACAGATGCATGCCAAAAAAGTAAGTTTGAATTTTTAAAAGCAGAAGCTGATCATTTTTTACCATAGATATGTTGTTGGAGAGTATGAAATACAGTGATGTGTTATCTTATACATCCTCAACAAGCAACACATAACTGAATAAAATGTGTTTTGATTTCTTACAGCTCTACAGTGTGAGACGGTTTATCTTTGCCCCCTGGGATGAATTTTTTTTGTAAGTATTAGCCATTTTAATACAATGTTTTAAAAGGTTAGTTCACCCAAAAATGAAAAGTATATTAATTGACTGGTATGATATTGCTAACAGGTTCCTGGTTAACCCTGACGATGGAAATGCCAGACAGAAGAAGTGTCCTGCCAGACAGGGAGTCAGAAAGGGGGGATCAGAGGAAGGTGACGGCCATCAATGCCAATAGATTTATTCGGTCCTTGATGGAGTTTGAATGGAAAACTTCAAACTGAAGCCTGCACCCACCGTTAGTGGGACACTTGTTGTTTTTTTTTAGTTGTTGTTGCTCACTTGTCATTCTTTTACCCAACCCAATCCTCAAGTTCTCATTTTTTTGCCGTTTTTTTACTGTAAATTTAATGAGGATTTTTTTTTTTTTTTTACAGTGTACGTACCTGTTTTAGTTTCTGTTAAGTTACTCACTGTGTTTGAACCTTTAAACCTCGTTCAGACTGTCAGACCAAATCCAATTTTTGTGCATATTCGATTGAAATCCAATCAGATTTATCATGTGTGAAATGTGATTTTTACAATTCCTACATTCATATGTAGCTTGAAATCCTATTCGAATTGCATTTCTGGAAATCCGTGTGACTGCTCTGATCGGATTTTGCACGATTTTATGACTTTCTCACGCCACGTAAAACGTAAATGTCAGACGTTGTTATAGGAACATCCTGAAAGTCGCTGCAGAAACAAGGTTCTGTTGTTGCAAAGGGTTGAACAAGCAGAAAATGACAATATAACAGAGACATGTTTTTAAACAGGTGGAGATGGACAACACAGAATAAAGCCGCATATACCAGCTTCCTGTTTCTGCAAAAAACACATAAGATACAGTAGTCCGGTGTGGCGGCTACATATTGTCATGTTGTAAATAAGACAAAATCTGTATTGTAAACCCCTCCATGTTACTGTTGTTGTTGTTTTGCGTATGCCTACCAATGCAATGCTATTGCCACAGAAAACAATGCAGAAATTCTGGAAAACGAAAGAAAGCCACGGGACACACAAATCAGATCTGAAAAGTAAATAGTTTCAGATCAGATTTCAATCAGATACACAAATAATTAGACACTGACACTAGTTCTCAGAGCTCTTTGTTCATTGTCGTCATTATTTTATGTGGTTTTGATTTTCTGTGATTTTCCGCATCTCTGGCTGGGAGAGTAACTAAGCCGAGAGTGAGGAATCGGAGGGATGCAGAACGAACTGCTGAGGAACAAAGGTGAGTCAGTCGGCTACATAATTTTAGGAATTTTTTATCTACTTTATACTTAAGAGACAGCCATGTCTCTGGTGGTCACAGCACTGGTATTTTGGAAAAATATTATTTCTTTAAGCTGTAACCTTTTCGAATGAAATGATTAGTGTGTGACAGGGAGTTTTCAGGTAGATATTACACAATTTCCTACAAATGACCTGTCACTACACAAGTCCATTTTGGGTTTCTTGGGGAATTGCCATACAACACTGAACTTGATTCAATCATGGACAGTTGTTCTTCATGACGCATGTTATGTCTACTCAAAAACTACATGTAGGATGGACTTCATTGAATCAAGTTGTTTGGACACATCTAAATTTAGTTGATGTTTCCATCAAACTCCATCAAATACCATCTGGACAGAACATTAACAAGTCTCCTCATTTTCTCATCTTGCTAATAATGCATAAATAACACTTTATTTCAACCTTTACTCTCCCTATCTGTGCCTATGCAATAGATGTATATGTGTACCATGATGGAAGTGGGAATCCTGTTTTCTATATTTGATCTAGCTGCTTGAAAGAAACTTGAAAGAATGTCTTTCAACCAAATGACGCAATCATGTTTGAACAAGAAAACTGATAAAATGCCGTTAAATCAAAATGAATTCTTTAGCTGTTTAGTGTTTTAATGAGGAAATACATGGACTGAACGGTATATGTTACTGTATAGCATCTTATTTTCTGTTGATTCGTCTTTTTAATAACACAGCAAATCTGTAAGACTGTAAGAACAAAGGTTTTTTTTTTATTATTATTATTATTATTATTTGACCAAATTCTCAAAGAGAAATTTCCTCTACTTTTCTTTTCCTTTTGTCAGCTAAGACATCCCTCAGCTGAATAATATCTCAGCAGTTATGACAGCGAGGGTCATCTCATGTCAGTATGCTCTGAGAGGCCTTTTTGTTTTCATTTCAAACAGACGAACAGCTCAAATTAGTGTATTTCATCTTGCTGGCGCTCGAAGCCTTTGATGAATATCTAAGTGGTGTCTGGAGCCACAGGGCTTTTGACCAACCTACAGCTCCATTGATATCCATCTTGCTGCCAGTCGCAGTACAGGGATGGAAAGAGAAACACTCTGCTATGGAGAGCTGGGAAACGGCAGTCACTTATCCCCTCACTTCATTATTCAACAAGGTACGAGCTAAGTCTAGTGAGCAAGACATGAACCTCACAGGTGAGGCACCTTTGTCCTGTTAAAGCACTTCAGAAGAACCGTGAGCTGGCGAGTAATTACAACTGAAATGGCTCTATTTAACCCAGAAGTCAGTTATCCGTGCTGCTGAGAACGCAAGGAAAATTTGAATGCTCTTGACTCTTTGTACTCGCTCTCCCAGGGCCTGTTTTGAGATCATGTCCGTCATTGCCGGGGGCAACTGTGGCATCTGCGACTGCCGGAACGTCTTTGCCACAGGCGATGAAACTTTGGCCCTCTCCTGAAAGATGACGGAAGTGAAAGAGTTTAAAGACGAGACTTTGTGTTCTTGCTCTTTAGTTTCACCAGAAGCCACAGCCAAATCTCCCATTGAAAAACGTAGAAGCGTGATTATGCAATTTCATCAGTTTCCTGCAGTTCCAAATCATTGATTTTCTGATGATCTCCTCCTGGAATAAGAAATTCCCACTTTACTCCTTGCTGGGTGATCAGTGGAGTACTCCATCAAGGTCTTCTCTCTGTCTCTCTCATTACACTTCCGTACCAAATCACAGACGACTCCGTGTAGGTCACTAGGGTCTTCACATTACAGTCGGTGTAATTGAAAGGACTGCGATGAGAACCGTGTGCCTGCTGCAGAAATTCACTCATGCATGACCACATCTTTACTTCAGAGAATGTGAGAAAAGACACAAGGAAGAGCGCTCAGGCCAATGTCGACCAACGCACCTGTTCACTTCTACAAACGAAACCACTGCTGTTTTCAAATACGGCGAGCGCTGACCTCTGACGTCACAAGTTATTTAGCAAAACACTATTTCTTAAGCCTCAATCATGTGGTTAATGTCTTTGTGATTGATTTATCTCTATGGTAAGAAGACTTAATAAATGTTACAAAACAAATCTTCATTGCAATCTAATTATAATATATATATAAATATAAAACTAAATAGAATATGCCCTGGGACAGGATTGTGCTTCATTCCAAATTGAGAACGGCCTCTAAATTCCAACTGAGTTCCTGAATTTCAATTGAGGTCGCAAATAGGATGCAATATTGCAGTTTAAATTTGAAAATGGAATTAATTAAAGAAAGTGAGATTCAAAAACATTTCTAATGTGGCTTATGGGTTATATTTTTTAAACCCCTTGTATAAAAGACATGGATGGATGGATGGATGGATGGATGGATGGATGATGAATGATGGATGGATGGACGGACAAACGGACGGACGGACATTCAAAGCTGGAGCTTGCCAGAGTGTTTTTTCTTTTTTTTTTACTGTCAAGCTGGTCCGCGAGGTGGTCGCCAGTTAAGCGGCCTTGCAGGGACACCAGCATCCAAAACACAACATATGCTGTTTTTTTTTTAAACAGGGTATGTCAATATTCATGGTCCAGCTGTCAAGGATTCTGTTGGATCTCGGTAAGCCGAGCTTTAACTCCCTGTGATAGCTGTTAGAGGGTGGTTCATTTGATGATAGTGTCATCCAACACTCAGTGCATAATGCAGAGTACATGTCAAAATTATAGACCGTAACGAATAAGTGACCGAGACTGAGAATTTTCCTCCTAATGGGGTTGCCTAGAATGTGATCCAGATGCACATGTACATTACTTTTTGAAGGGCAATATGTGGGGGATTCTTGATGGTGCTTTCAGGCAAGGAGAGAACATTATTAGTCTCAGTTCCTGCAGATGTGAAGAGAGTTTGTTCCTTATTTATCTCCTTTCGGGTGCAACTGAATCTCCGGCAAGTCGACTTCTTAAGATAATACATTTCCAACATTCGTAATGCCACCTTAAGTGCCTCTAGAGGAGTACAGTAAATTAATAGGCTGCATACCTCGATCTCAGGCAATTACATTACCCACTGATTTATGAAACAACAGCCACAAATGGGACAGTAACCTTGAGCCTGTGAAATGCAAAGAGAATTCGGTTTTTGTGGAATTCCAGTCACCGCAAGAGAGTCACTTCTGGCTGAGCAAACTTTTAAGAGTATGGGATACTTTTCAATAACCCCGAACCCACTGATGGCATTGTCAGTCTGCACAAACGTAAAAGCATCATACACTTGCTGACTTTGTAAATAGTTAGAAAGGAAAAACTGGGCATCCTGCACTAAACGACTGAGTATTTCTGTGCCAATCAAAATCACTGCGTGATTTTCTATTAAATCTGTCAATCTGTAGACTGGCTCTGACTTTCGGCAACCTGGCTGTAAATCAGGGCAAAAGTCTTGTACTGTATTCCAGACTTAAATGACAGGAGACTTTCAACTCATTTTTGTCCATTAGATTATATTTAAAATTATATTTGTCAGGACCCTGTCTCTTCCTTACCCGGTGATGACAGTATAACGTTTGAACGTGACATCATTAATTGGATCATTTATGGGTGGGGGGGAAAGTATAAATGTTTGGCTGATCTGCCCAATGGTACTTCCTCTGGTTGGACACCATTCTCCAGAGAAGTCATGTTCTCCAACATTTCTTCCCCCATTGGATTATAATCGTCTTTTTTTTATTTCATTCCCTATACTTTGTGTTATATCTCTGTAATCGACCATTTTCTTTTAATAAATAATCTTGAAATTCAAACAATCCATTTGAAAGTGAAAGTCGTGACGTATTGTCAAGTATGGTGACCCATACTCAAAATTTGTGCTCTGCATTTATCCCATTCACGTGCACACACACACACACACACACACACAGTGAACACACACCCGGAGCAGTGGGCAGCTATTGCTACAGCGCCCGGGGAGCAATTAGGGGTTAGGTGTCTTGCTCAAGGGCACTTCAGTCGTGGTATCGAAGGTGGAGAGAGTGTTGTTTAGTCACAATCCCCACCTTCAATTCCTGCCGGCGTGGGAATCGAACCTTTACGTTACAAGCCCAACTCCCTCACGATTAGGCCACGGATACCCCATAAAGAGGACCACTTTGTATAACGGTCAGGAACAAGCTGGCCATGACATATTAAGAATGAATTCAGTTCTAACTGCCAAACTTTTTAGCTACTCAGTAAAATATGCTATTTACTCTCTGTACAGCATTATAAGCTAGCTTGTGGGTGGTAGATTTGACGCTGAAACGCTGACTGTTTTTTCCCCTGAGTATTTAAGATGATCTGTTAGCCAACAGCAACATTGTTTCTAAATTATATTGTCTATTCATTAAATTCTTTCACCACTTGAATACTAACCCCCTGGTGGTATTCACAGGCCACTTCCATTGTCGATATTTAATCAGCTATGACTTGTTGTGATCAGCTCACTTGCCTTACGGCTCTGGGGATCTGAAATTGAGGAACACCAAATGCATCTGACGGACACTTTGCATGATTTGCTTGTCTGTTGCATGAATTTGCCACAAGCTGGCAAGCCCCCAATAACACAGTAAAGCAGGGCCTATTATTGTCTGAAGCCTAAATAGCTAGTGACAGCTTATTGTCTCAAGAGGCTGAAAAGAACAGTCCGAGTTACCGCCGCTGGACTTGTCACCACGGTGTGTCGAAATTCTGACAAATCAGCCATGCTGCTTTCATCGTAAACATTATCTTTAGCTCTTTTGCGCAGTTGTGCGTGGCAGGGCAAGAGGGTGGCAAATCTTGGACTAGCTGGTGCTGTGCCGTTTCTATTACAAAAGGTAATGAGGAGAGGCTGGAGGTGAGAGTTCTCATCCACCCGCAGTAATTCCCTGGAGCGTGTTGCGCTGCATTTGGAATCTCACAGTGGATGGCTGCACGGCGCCTGTATTCGGCAGCTGTTAAGTCCTTGCTCTGTTTCAGCAAGTGCTGGGGGAGTATACTGCAAAAACTCATCAGGACAAACAAGCCCGAATGCGCACGGCATATTAATGAATATTACGACGGTAAAGTGCAGGTGAACCATTTTGCCTTTGAGAAACTCAGTCCAGACTTTCGCGGAGGGGATGGGAAGGGGAGGAGTCGTTTTAGCTAGTCACTTTGGCAACAGGATCCCTGTTGAGTGACAAAACACTTAAAGTCTCTGCTGCAGTATACACTAAAAATGCTGTTGCCATTAGACAAGGGCAAGATCAATTTGGGGGTGTCAAAATGGGCCTTTAGAGGTAAAGTGCTATTCTGAAATGCTTGACACCACTCAATTTGGCTCCTATAAGGTAAGGTCATGTTTTTATGAGACTAAAGATTGCTGACTCCATAAAGATCAGTACCAGAGAGTCTTGGTTTCCAGAATCGATTCCCTCACATTACATACAACACATACAGTGCAGCGCATGATGTGATGCTTCTAGGGACATGACTGACGCAATTGTTCCTATTCAGAAACTTCTGTTCCAAGCAAATCTCATTTATGCTGCCAAAAGCACTTCTCTGGGTTTCTATTCCTGCTGTTGTCGAAAAATTTGTCCAGTTGTGACAAGAAATCGTTCAAGTATTTCAGCCAAATCCTGCACAGGCAACAAAATGCAGCCTTACTTTACTGTAGCGTTTACGCGCCGTGGCGGGGAGGGAAAACAGTCACTGTGGGATTACGGAGATATTACTTTAAAAAGGTTTTATTTGACAAAATACAATGCATATAGACGGACCCGAAAGGGAGTAAAGAGTCTGGTGGGGGTTTGTGCAAGTCTTTGCTTCAAAGGGGTAGTTCACCCAGGTATGAAAAGGCTGTCATCATTTACTCAGCCAAATATCATACCAAAGCTGTACACTCTCCAAAATGTTACAAATAACATGTGCAAAAAATGTACCTTTAGGGGTACGCCAGCTTGCCACTGAGAACACCGATGACAACTTGGAACCTAAGTTTTATGTAATTTAATTACATAGCAATTTTCCATCCATTTGGATTACATAGTTTTAACATAAACTAATAAACTTAATGTGATTCATATTTGTCAGTCATACGTAAATGAAATGGGTAAGATTTATGTAATAGTTCACAGGTTAATGAACACTGTTTAGTGGTCAAGTGTGAGTTGAAGTACCGTTGAAGCAGTGTCAGAGTTAATGAGATCATTGAGTGATGATTGAACATTAATGATGAACACCTGCTGTTAACAAGCAGAATCACTGAAGGACAGAGAAACACAAGAACTACAACTGAAGATAAAAAACATTTAATCTCTCACTATTCATATACTCAACTATTACATAAATCTTACCTATTTCATTTACGTATGACTGACAAATATGAATCACACTAAGTTTATTAGTTTGTTTAAAAATTGCTATATAATTAAATTAAATAAAACTTAATATTTTCTTGAGTGTATTAGTACATTAGAGTAGTAATATGTACTCTTAAGGTACTACGATGAACCTTTTAGGGGAAAATAAGGTACCAGGATATCCATTTGAGGGTACTGCCCCAGTAACTGTACCCCTAAACATAACATTTTTAATGAGTGCATAAGAATTTCTTCCACATATTGAAATTGGTAATGTGGAATCATTGGTCACAAGTCATAGGAGAACAAAAGGATTTTGACATCAAACCTGGTGCAACACGTCTTGACCAAAGTGGTCTGTAATACTAGCAATGCTGTTAGCTATATGTTAGAAAATTATAGTATAGGGTTATAGGGTAATTATAAGGTACTCTGAGCAGTGCCTGATGAAAGAGAACTGAACCAATTTTACTTTACAGAAATATAGACACATGTATTAAAGTATCTAATGTTAATTGTTGATTAATGTGTTTTAAAATAACAGTACAGGCAGCATCACATATGTCATTATTTTGACAAATCTAAAGAAATACTCTCCCGACATCCTGATATGTCTACTAATAAGTAGGTGAAAAATAGAAAGTGAAATGAGTCGTATGACCGAATTCATAGAATTCATAAAACAGAAGGCAAAAACTACCCAGATGACCTATTTCGCAGAGATGGGCATCTGATGAACGCTATTATCACATGAGTTGTGAATAGCAGTGAAACAATGCAACTGATGATGTATTTCATGTTACAATGACAACATGGAATTGGCAAATAACACAGGAAGTGCTCACAATACAAGTTTCATACATTGCTCAGTACCATAAGCTAGAGTAGGAAGGGAAAAGGGAAGGATAGGGTTTTTTTTTTTTTTTTTTTATGAGGGGATCAAGTGTTCACGGAAGAGATGAGTTTTCAGCTGTCTATTGAATATTGCTTGAATATTGCCAGAACATACATTTTTAATGATCGCAAAGTAAGTTCTTCATTAAACGTATT
The DNA here is from genome assembly GCA_037194245.1 of Opsariichthys bidens. Classification (NCBI taxonomy): domain Eukaryota; kingdom Metazoa; phylum Chordata; class Actinopteri; order Cypriniformes; family Xenocyprididae; genus Opsariichthys; species Opsariichthys bidens. Next base: position 3,110,461 of record CM074313.1, read on the forward strand.
GACAGTATGCCGTTTCTGCGGACTTTCCTACTATAAAGCATGTGAAAAACATGTACGCCAACAGAACGTTCGAATACATAGTAGCCTATTTGAAAAACAGTAGGCAAAAAGTCCCTGGATGACCTAATTCTTCTAGTGAGATTCTGAAGTTTGCGTCCGATGGTTACTATCCCATGAGGCCACGGGAAGGAAATAGTGAATGGAGGTGAAGCGACACAACTGACGCTGGTAGGTCACATGACAATGACTGGTGCTACATCCAGATAACATTCCTTCAACACACATACTTTTTTTAACGAGTAGTACCTACTCTGTAAGCGAATGTTGGTTTGTTGATTTCAGTTAGAATATGAGCTTAGCATGGCACTAACTGTTAGGCTACTAAGACAACCATAGTACCAAGCAAATCACTTTTGATTAGCTACAAAATGCTACAACTCAAACAAAAAATCCACTTTGTTTTTAAATGATTATTCTTTTGTTGCTTGCAAAATGTTTCCATGGTGCTATAATTCTTGAATACTGCTTTGAATACTAGAGTTTTGCAATATGTTACAAAATGCATCTTCATTTATGAAGATTCACATACTATAATCTATAATCTATAATCATCTTGTTCATCAAATTAGATGACCATACATTGAACCTATTAAATATGTAGTTTGGTAATCTGCTTCGGGTTCTAACACAGCTTCACTCCAAAAGAAGCATAATTTACTGTCCTCTGATATAAGCTCATACATTGCCACTTTGACACTAAGCAATTAATATCTTGAAATGTCCTGCGATGGATGATGACAAAAAAGGACAAAGACAGTTGGCAAATATCCTGTTGTCCTAGTCACAGAGATTAGCATATGTGCACAGGTAAATTGCAGTCTTCCCAGAGAGCCGAGCTGTTTACGATGAACTTGATAAATGACCATTAGCACATACACGGGGGTCAAGTGTGCGGGGGTCACAGATTAATTATCACAGACAGGATAAAAGGGGATGCAACTGTCTGGTCAAAGGTTCATAGAGATGAATGATTCATTGAGGAAAATTGTAGGGTTTCTTACTGTATATACTTGATTTGCGGAGTCACAGAATTCAAGCGAAAAGGCTGCATTTATGATAAACTCATTCACTTTAGTCATGGGGAAAGTGTCCTTTGACCCACCCTCAGTATTGATTTATGAAAATCTATAGTGTTGGTTATACTGAGTGCTTATAATTAATTAACATGAAGTCATCCTCATATGAATGCAATGAAATTATATGTCAGGGCTTCAAGAGATAGTTTATCCAAAAATGAAGCTTTTTGTTCTATAGAGGAAAGAAAGTCATACAGCTTTGGAACGGCTAGTATTTTTCTTTGTTTAATTTTATTTATTTTTATTTTTTAACCCTGCTGGGGTTCATTTCCCAAAGCCAACTACGGTCGCAAATTCTATCGTTACCAACACAGAACTTGTTGGCTAACAAGGCTTTTGGGAAACACACCACTGGTTGGTTGGTCATAGCTGATTTTAGCTGGGTCTATCTGGTGTTTGACCAGCCAAAACTGGTCGAACCAGCTAAAGAAATATTGAAAACCTCTCTAAAACCGGCCTAAAACCAGGTTGTTTGTTTTGTTTTGATTTGATTTTTTCTCAAACACTGTATCCTTTTATTAAGAGGCTGGGCTGAAACTGGAATTTTTATTATATAGGCCATTTAAAATTGAGAAACACCTATTGTTATTCTGCAGACAGTCATTTTGAAGGCATAGTGTGTAAGTATCACCACTAGAGGTCAATTATTCAAAACATTTACTAGCTTGATGATGCAATGACAGACCGTTGAATCATGGGAGTTGTAATGTTCACCCCCCAGCCGTTTTCACTTTATGGGGTTATCTTTGGTGACTAAACTCACAAAAAATAATGAAGAATTGTGGTCCATCATGGATGCAACTGTAGCTTGCTAGATGCGACCAGAGATTGTCGGCTTTGATCCTAAAACTACTGTTTCTGTGGTTTCTACTGACATCTGACGGTAGGGGGATATGATGCCATTGACCGGTGATGCAATGATGTGGTACATTTTTCTGGATTTAAACATTGTTGGAAACATTTGGGATAATGTAAGTACTTGAGTTAACAAAATATTTAACATAGTTCTAGTGGTTTATGGATGTTTTAATGCAAAAATACCTTTGTACCTTTATCCCAAGGGCACAATGAAGTCCAACCGACTAGCCGTACGAAATCTCTGAGATGATATCTCTATATCTCGCTTGTAAACATTTACGACTAGGCCTCAGCATTTTGAAAAAGTGCTCATCATAAATGTCCTCCTTGTATATAACCGATGCCCGGTGTCTCCTGTGTGTTTGTGCACCCTGCCCCATATGTCATTTTGATCAAAGGGACAGTGTGTGTCAGAGAGGAGAGCTGGATCAATCTGAGAGTTTCACTCAGGGCTTTCTTCAACCCTGAGCTCTGTAATCACCTGCCTTAATGATGCCCAAGAGTCGCCATCGTGCAGCCTTGACTCCGTCCTGGCACTTGGCAAGTCAGCAGCTGTGTCCTTACTGCTCCATGAGCAATCATGTCCATGAAATTCTCACCTTGTGTTGCTCGTTCCTACATAGGGAATAGACGTGTTTTGCAAGTATACAAAATTAAAGCTAAAGACGCTTTACCTACAGGAACCCTGTTGTTACCCTTCTGAAAAGGTGTGCTTAGTTGTATCGAACGTGCACTTGTGGTGCACCTCAAAGTATACATAAATGTACATATATTTGAAAAAAAAACTGTACTTGCAGATAATATAATATTAATGAAATAAAAGACCATGTAATTGTACTTAAAGAGAGACTTTCATGACTAAAAGTGCAATTTGTAAAAATATCATATTAAATGTTTACTGTAAACCACTCTAAATTATGTAAAGTATATGATTATAATTAAAATAACTGATGTATGTTATTTGACAAATTATGTATTCCGTTGTGTTGCGGCTTTATTTCGTTGTGTTGTGAACTTATATTTGCTTTTAAATTTCGTTGTGTTGTGCACTACTGGGCCACCGTACATTCTTGTCTAAAAGTTTAAAAGTTTTCAATTTCCCTCCAGTTGTTGGAAACATGTAGGCTCACAGTGCATGTCCTATTCACAGAAACATTTTAATTTTAAGCGCTTGAACCTTTGGGGAAAGCTTGCTGGCATCTAAATTCATCAGTACCTTCTGGAAGAATTCAAATTTGAACTGGAGACTTTGAGGGTAGCTTAAGTTGAGAGCGTAGATCAGTTCGAAGAGCATTACTAATCCACAGGAAATACTCTTTAAGTGTAGTAGCAGCTTTACACCCTCTATCACAACTCCAACATCAGCCGGCTCATCTTCAGCACCAGCACCTTCTTTACGAATCACAAAAAGCCCCAGAGTGATCTCAGATATCTTTCTGCTTCTTCAGGGTTGCAGTCCTAAGGCCAAAATAAGTAAATAAATATTAAATAATTTTATAATTTTAAATAATTAAATAAATAATTACCACATTTTCACTGGCAACAAACAGGCTGGCATTGTATGTTAGGTCTTTAAAAAAAGGGTATATATATATATATATATATATATATACAAACCTGGAATTCTTTGACGACTGTTGTCATGTCTTCATTGAGGTACACAGACAGACTCTGTATGATACAATCCCATTTAATGTGCATGTCGCCACACTGAAAATTTGACAAAATTGAACAATATCAGAAATGGCATAATAATAAAAACTGATTATCGTTTGATATGTGTTATTACTTCTAAAGAAATGAAACACCTTGTCTGCAGCTGCCATAATGTCTGACCAGAAGCACCTCCTTTGCTGCTGAAAACAATCTGTAGAGTAGCAGTTTATTTGTCCAGCTGTGCCAAGAACTTTGACAGAAGTGGCACAGTTGTTATCCACATGAATTCTGCATTTATCTGAGAGAAAAGAGAGAAGTGAAGATGATGAAGTCTAGGCATATTGTGAAGGAATTCATTGAAATTTACAAAATATTTCTTCTGTAAAAATCAATAACACTTACTTCATTTACTGTGAACAGTAGGCCATCTGTTTTGAAAATCAGAAACCATTGGCAAGTCCTCAACCAACTCTTGCCGCCTATAGGAGAAGGTCAAATGCATTTTTTCCTTAATGACTGCCTCGTTATTTTTCTTCTTCACTTCAGTTAATAGAGCAATTCTTTCCTTCTCCATGCTTTCTGTAGTTTCTGCTTTTGGAAGGCAAGGAAGGAAATTCACTGCAGCTTTTTTTGGCTTTTTGATGTTTGATGCTGCTTTACCCTGACCTTTGCGCTTGTTCCCAAGAGAGTTCACTGTGATTTTCGGGGTGTCCAATCTTGCTGAGTATAAAGTGAAAATTAGCTATCTTAATCTTTAGGTAGCGTTTCCATCCTTCATGGCCAGTGCGAGTTCCTCTTTCCCTCAAGCAAGGGTGGGTATTTATCAAGGCTTCAGCTGCCTGATCAAGCTGACTATCAGTGGGGTATGCTGCGTACCTAAAGAGATCCTCAACCATGCCTTCAAGAATGTCAGATCTTAGTTTGGGTGGTGGAATAAGTGGCATTCCACTTTTGTTGAACTATATGTCAGCTCTCTGAAGCTGAATTTCGGTAGAACATGAGAAACGAGGAGCTACAAAAACCTGAGGCCAAGAACTCATTCTCGACTCCGGAGACGTAACTAAGACAGTCTCATCACTGCTGGAAAACGATTCATCAGACAAGTTGAGTTCCTGGACTGAGTCAAAGACACAAGGGCTAACATCTCTTGTGTCAAGAGTGTCAGAGCTACAGGTTGAGCTGGGTAAAGGAACAAGAATACTGGAGGTGCATCAGGTGCAGCCTCTTGCATGCAGGGGTTACAGTCATCAGTTGACAGAAAAATCACTTTCAGGGTATCTCTGTCTTCAATTTGACTGGTTGAATATGAGATTCATGCATTCATTTCCAAAGTCCTTATCTTTGTACTGGAGCCTGAACTTTTGCTTCATCACAAAAACATAAATTTCAAGGACAAGGTCATCCACAGACACTGGAATTCCTGTCTTAAGGGTAAGCTTCCTTGCTTCGTCATCTACACCAAAAACACTCCTCAGACTGACCGGACTTGACATTTTCTTTTCTTTTCTAAAAGAGGGAATGAAGCAGAAAATGACCTAAATCAGTAATACAAGTTTTGTGCTGTAACTTATTTAAATAAAAACACTTCATAAAGACATTACCTTAAATGCCTCTCCAGGGTCAACACAACGTCAACACTTACTGTAATTGTGTGGTTGCCCCAAAGAGTTGTTGATGCAGTGACTTAAAAGATACTGATTCTATTCTGTGTGTGGCTGGAGTTTAACCAGCATTAGTTTTTTGCCATTTATTACGATATGAAATATTTTGACAGGAAGCAAAATAGAAAATACCAGGCAGACAGGAATCAAACTGAGGTTTTTTGGTGTACAACAGCACCAGATGTCAGCACACTGTCCACTAAGCTATCAGTAATTGTGAAACCAGCCCGTTTGATAAATATTAGACTATATGACTATTACTAGTCATCCAATTTTTTACATCAGCTACGCATTCCATTCATTTTGAGAATTTGCTGGTTTCGTCAGGGCGCAAAGAAATATCATAGTATCAATCAGCGCAACTGTGAAAACTAATGCCATGCTTCCTAATGACTAATGCCTCCCAAGGGTAGCATGTACAGAGTGAAAAACAACGGTCCTAGTACAGAGCCTTGTTGTACTCCATATTTAACTTGTGATCGAAATGACATCTCTTCGTTTACTACTACAAACTGATAACGGTCAGATAAGTATGATTTGAACCATGCCAATGCAATTCCACTAATGCCAACATAATTTTCGAGTCTATTCAAAGGAACTTTGTGGTCGATAGTGTCAAAAGCAGCACTGAGGTCTAGTAACACTAATGGAGAGAAACAACCACGGCCTGATGATAAGAGCAAATCATTTGTAACTCTAATGAGAGCAGTCTCAGGACTATGGAGGGGGGGAAGGGGGGGATCCGACAGCAAAAATACAGCTGTCGAAATCTGTTCCCTCCCTACTCCATATGATGAGTTGTTGATGCAGTGACTTAAAAGATATTGCTTCTATCCTGTGTGTGGCTGGAGTTTAACCAGCATTAGTTTAAATGTTCATATTTTGCCTTTTTGCCATGTATTACGATATGAAATATGTTGAGTGGAAGTAGGGGTGTGCGATGTTGACAAGAAATGATATCTCGATATTCGATTTTTCCGATAACGATAATCGATATTTTGCATCATTCAAAAATGTTTTATTTGCCAATGTAATTGATGACAGCGTTTGTGAAATCTTTCCATCTGTCGTGAGAAACTTTCTTGCTAAATGATTCGGGCATGTGTGTTTTTGATTTTGCCCTGTCTGCTGGCTCCTGAAGCTTTTCATAATCCTCATATTAGGGCTGCATGATTTATCGCGTTTAAACCGCACGTGATTTGGCAAAGGCTTATTTAATGCACAGCTTGTCAGAGCTGTATGGCTCTGTGATCAGTATTAATCAGTGAGAAAAGGGTATAAATGATCCACCACCTGCAGCATCCTCACGTGCCATTTAGCCTACTAGCCGGGACTCCTTTATGTAAACAGGCGTGACGCAAAGACGAACGGTGGCATGCTCGAATTTCCCACAGAAACCCACCCGTAGCACTTGGATTAGAACACATTATCACAAGTTTACCATTTTGAATCAGACTAAGGCAAGGAGATAGTTTTGAAAACTGACTGGTTATGTACTTGCTCAAAAAAAAGTTACGGACTGCAGTTTTAAGTATATTTGAATCCATATGCTATGTATTCTCCATATAGAATGCGATCCCAGGATGGATTATGCACAATGGAAAAAATCATTCAAGTTGGCTGCCAGGGAAGAGAGATTATAAATCTATTTCATTTACAGAAAAGTGTCAATTAAAAGCAGTTTATGTATTTATTGGCTTCCAGTATAACATTGTTAGCTTAACAACATGGTTCAAACTCTTCAAAAAATTAATTGAATCAATTGTGTCGAGTCTCCCATTCAAGTGTTCTACTTGCGTGGCAGACAAATGAAGGCCTATTCATAGGTGTCTATTCAGTTATGAACACCTTAGAATACTAATAAGCATAGATAGCGGCTGTGGTCTAGATAACAAGGCAAGCTCACTTGGTTTTGGAGCCGAGATATAATGTAATGTAATTTAAAGAGAAGAAAATGAGAATCTGAATGAGAATAGGATTTTATTGGCAAAGTTAAATTGCTCTTATAAAGAATTTGACTTGGCAGTTGCAGACATGGGACATGGCATTCAATAAGAAAATTAGAAATGGTCCACTGTCTTCATAAATACAAGTGAAATAAAATTCCATTAGGGTAAACAAAAACAAAAATTGAAGCTATTCACTACCTGATAGCTAAAAAAAACAATTCTCTGGAAGTTATATGGATTAACATTTACCATAGCAAGTGTTACTCAGTTTGTAGAAGACTGCATTTTATATATATATATATATATATATAAAAAAAATTTAAAAAAAAAGGATAAAGAAGAAGAGGAAAAAGAAAAAAGAAATAAATTAATTTATCCTATTGGGGCTAAGAGCAATTATGAAGCATCAGTTCCTTAAGATCTCATTAACACCTTTCAAAGTTGTGTGAAATTTTCAAAGCGATTATGATTTTAGTCATTGTGAGGGAACACCTGTAGAGAGCTATCACCATGGGACAGTGCGAAATGTCAGGGCTGAAATTAATTAAGTAAAAGCCTTTTTCCAATTATTCATGAACAGTCCGCAGTGAATCCGTTTGCTTAAGTGATGATGGTATCATTGCATTAGGGTGAGAATCTCAAGGCTCTCAAGACAGCACACTCAAATGACTCAAGGCCATCATTTTTCCTATTGAACTAATAAGCGTGTCGATTTAAAGACAACTGAAAAGTCGAAGGTTCGAACTCAACAGAAGTTCACTTAAATAGTCCTGCAGTAGTATAACAAATGGTCACATAGTCGCTCAATTATTAACTGTAATTTATCACATGAATTGCTTAAAGTATCTGTATGATTTTGCTTATTAAACATTTCTAAAGTCTTCTGTAAGCTACAAGAAAAGATATTAAAAGCAATTGTATTTTATGCTTACTGCAATTATGCATCGTTAGTTTAGCAACATGTTAATGTAAACCATTCAATAAAAATATCAGCGAACTATATGTAAGCATAGCTTTAAATTTTGAATATTAAAGCTAAATACTAACTGTAACATCTGACATCTAAAGTCTAAAACTTTTAGATTGTCACTTCAGCTAAAAGATCAAACTTAGTGCATTATCAATAATGAATCTTTTGAATAGCCTTCTCGTGTTCTGCAAATAGCTTGAGGTTCTGCTAATTATTGTACAATAGCCGCAAAATACCTCCAGCCCGCGGAACATTATCACTCCGGAGTTGGGTACAGAAGAAAGTAATAGAGGATCAAAATGGCTCCCAGCTAAAGCACTAACCGCTTTAAAAACTTCCATGGCTTACAATACATTCTCCAATCAATATTTCATTAACTGGATAGAGGCAAAATGTTAATATATAAAAAGAACCTTTGCAGCACTTACATTGAAAGTTTAGCTGAAATTAAACATTGAGGGTGATGAAATGTTCAATACGGCAATGTGTAGTACGGCATGACATGCTACGGTAACAAAAAAAAGTCACATTTTCACCAAGCATTTCAGCTATTCATGCCTTCGACATAGTGCTAAAAGCGTAATGTCCTCAACGCGCTTTTTAAAAGAAATGAAACGAGTTTAAAAAAATCGATTTAAAACAAACAACATCAACCTTCTTTAAAACCTTAAAGTCTGTAATATAGATGTATGATATGCAGCCAAGTCTTCTATTTACCGGTTTCAGTGTGACATTCAGTGAATTTTATTGAAACATATATAGCGTTATTAGTGTATTGAATTTAAATATATAAATATATAGAATGGAATAGAAAGGATGTTTTTATTTGCCTAAAGATGTTGTGGAGAATTTCATCGAATGCCAACAGTGACACCTAGGACTGGCATGAAGAGGAAGCATCTCATAGTCAGAAAGTTGCTCTGCATGTTTTATTCCTCTAATAAGAGTTGGAGAGAGTACAGAGTTTTCCCATTTAACATTAATGAAAGATGAGAATAGAACCAGGAACCCTGCAATGCAGTAGTATCATTCCCCCTCACCTTGTTCATACTGCTTATTAACAGAATAAATTGCTTTTCCATTCATACACATTTTAGCTTGTAAGCAATTTTATCTTTGCGTTTGGTGCAAATTATTACTCATTTGCAAAAAGCTCAAAAGCTAAGGGATAGTTCACGTCAAAATAAAAATTCCGTCATGATTTACTCACCCCCATGTTGTTCCAAACTTGTATCACTTTCTTTCTCCTTTCATAAAGATATAGATTGAGATTTTTTTTTCTTCAAAATATCTTCTTTTGTGTTCTTTACAGGAAAGATAGTCATACATGTTTAGAACAAGATCAGGCTGATTAAATTATTTTCATTTTTTTTTAACTAATTCTTTAATGAACATGGTTAAAAGATTGGATGGTGTAAACTTCTACATTTCACAGTATGTTGGTAGATATTAAGGGAAAAATCTCTCTCTCTCTCTCTCTCTAAGGTTGAAGGAACACTTAGAAAAAGTGAAATTGTAGTGTGGCTTTTACTTTGGGTCTCAAGGGCAATGCCTTGTGGTTTGAGCCAAGTAGTATCGGCCACAGATTTTATTAGTAAGCTGAAATCATTTGTTACTAACATCCCCCCTACCACTCCCACAGGCTGATAAATGAACTTCTGTAGGCACTCCCTGAATACAGTGGACAGCTCAAAGTAAAAAGTTTTTTTTTTTTTTTTTTTTTTTGCTGTGACAACCTTAAATTGTACTTTACACTGAATTTCTTTTTTTTTCTTCAAAGAAGTTGAGGTTTTTTTTCTTCTTTTTTTTTTTTTTGTAATACCCAGTAGGCGTTACTTTACACCATAGCTGTAATACATGATTTTCTACTTGCTGTTGCTTGTCAGGCAGTTGGTAATAGCAAAAGGGGACATGCTGAGAGCTTGGACAGAACTTCTGAATATGGATAACACTGGATTCCAATGGCAAACCACACTTGCAGTTGCACATTTTACATTGAACTATATTCTGCATATATTGCCCTTAAGTGAAATGCTGTGCACATAGCAACTAAATTGCCTAAATCTTCTAGTCTGAGTCTAAAAAAAATGTCTCGGCAGCCGTTTGCTCATCTTTACATATGTCTTATTTATCATAATTTCTCATGCAGATAAAAGTTTAGAGATGGATCAGGCTCTTGGCTCGTCTTGACATTTAAATTTCATGTTTCGTGATGGGTTAGGCAAGTCTCTAAAACCAATGACGAAATCACTGCAAAACAAACTGCTTGAATGAATACAAACATGTATTTTTTATATTCAACAAGAACAAACACTAAGCCCATTACATTTAGTTCTCCAAGAAAGCAGTTTAAAAAAAAAAAAAAAAAGACATTAATCTGCACCTGATTATTACGTTAACTACATTTTCCACTCATTCATTCGTGTTTATGTATATGTAAGAGTTGCTTGTCCGTGCTAAACCTGTAAACCTGATGCTAAGGTGCTCTGAGTGATGGTTGGCACACAAAATGCATTTGCTAGTTAGTTATTTGTATAGATATTTTACTGTATGACGTTTGTCTGTCCTGTAGTGTTGATGGATATCGTCCATCATCCAAGATATATTGGATATGGATATATTGGATATATTTATTTTTATCATCCGCCATCAAAATTGTGTAGAAAGTAATAGCACACCTCTCCTCGTAAATAGCTACATTATACAGCGCAACAGCTCCAGAAGTGATTTTCTCCATAGGGGAATAGAGTGCTGCAGGAACAGACCAGAACAACAGTATTAGTGATGGTAATAATGATGCTAACACATTAGTCAATTATTATTTGAAAGAACACAAATCAAACGTTGCATGCTCAGGTTAAATGGAGGCTATAAAAAGCAATCTGTATTTTGACAGGGTTTCCAACCAAACTCAGCAATGTGAAGAGGTACTTGTAGTGCTACGTGTTGAGCGGTGGGAGTAAAGGGGTAGACCAGGGCTCTAACCTGAAATTGAGGGCACTTGTCCGCTGAAATTGGGGCCAGGAGATAGCATTTCATTTGAGACCACATCACAGGCCTCAGGAGCAGAGCTGTCTAACAAGAGCCTCATGGAACTATGGGACATTAGCGACAACACTGAACGCCTCAGGACTGAAATCTTACTCTTACACTGATCCAGGTCTGGGTTCCTCTTGTGATGGCTGGGATTTTAATGGATTAAGAAAGAAGCCTGATACTATATCAGTGTAAAAGGGCAAGATATGCCTGCAGCACCAAACCCCAAAGTTCCAGTGTTGAAAATTGAACTAATTTTTGCAGTAAACAGTATAGAGTGCAACTAGTCTCAGCCTCAGATGTCACGCTCACATGAGATTTTCAACAGAGCTGAACATCTCATGCATAAGGTAGTGCTTCCCAACCCCAATTCAGAGGCAGCATCCTTCGAACGAATCGGACTTCAAAGACCAAACCTACGAAGGCCGTGAAGGTCAGACTGAACATTGTTAAATGGAACGTCGAGCCTTCGGAGGAATGTTCTTGTCGCTTAGCAACTATGAAAGCTGCCGTTGACAAGCGGCAGTAATGTTTGTACTGGCCTTTTTATATTTAACCAAAAACAAAACAGGGTTCAAAAGCTGTTTAAATATGTTCACCTTGGTGCATTTGTGTACATAAGAGTCATAAAAGGAATATAATTCGTAAAAGTCTAAAGTCTAATATAAACATGCAAATGCAAGAAGTCCGAATTTAGATATAAAATGTTATAGGCTATGTTTTAATGTTATGTATGTAAAATGTTATAGGTTTAAAAATAATTTCATGCTGTAACCATCCCGTATGAACATAAAACTCATGCTTTAATAGTAATAGACTAATCTTTCCTGCTTTCATCAGTCCAGGCCATGACTTGCAACATAAACATCTCCGTTTAGCTTCAAAGGGCGCTTTCGACAATTGTATTTTATAAAAATGAAGTCTATATTTTTTGCATTCCGATTCCGACATCCAAAGACACAACGATACATTTTTTTCTTACTCTATGGATTTTGCACATTTTTCTGCCACCACTATGCATGCGCAGCTGCGTGGCGTCTGCTCTGAATTGGTCTGTAGAACCACTGCATTAGATTATACACTCACCTAAAGGATTATTAGGAACACCTGTTCAATTTCTCATTAATGCAATTATCTAATCAACCAATCACATGGCAGTTGCTTCAATTCATTTAGGGGTGTGGTCCCGGTCAAGACAATCTCCTGAACTCCAAACTGAATGTCAGAATGGGAAAGAAAGGTGATTTAAGCAGTTTTGAGCGTGGCATGGTTGTTGGTGGCAAACGGGCCGGTCTGAGTATTTCACAATCTGCTCAGTTACTGGGATTTTCACGCACAAACCAGTTTACAAAGAATGGTGTGAAAAGGGAAAAACATCCAGTATGCGGCAGTCCTGTGGGCGAAAATTCCTTGTTGATGCCAGAGGTCAGAGGAGAACGGGCCGACTGATTCAAGCTGATAGAAGAGCAACTTTGACTGAAATAACCACTCGTTACAACCGAGGTCTGCAGCAAAGCATTTGCGAAGCCACAACACGCAGAACCTTGAGGCGGATGGGCTACAACAGCAGAAGACCCCACCGGGTACCACTCATCTCCACTACAAATAGAAAAAAGAGGCTACAATTTGCACAAGCTCACCAAAATTGGACAGTTGAAGACTGGAAAAATGTTGCCTGGTCTGATGAGTCTCGATTTCTGTTGAGACATTCAGATGGTAGAGTCAGAATTTGGCGTAAACAGAATGAGAACATGGATCCATCATGCCTTGTTACCACTGTGCAGGCTGGTGGTGGTGGTGTAATGGTGTGGGGGTGTTTTCTTGGCACACTTTAGGCCCCTTAGTGCCAATTGGGCATTGTTTAAATGCCACGGCGTACCTGAGCATTGTTTCTGACCATGTCCATCCCTTCATGACCACCTCTGATGGCCACTTCCAGCAGGATAATGCACCATGTCACAAAGCTCGAATCATTTCAAATTGGTTTCTTGAACATGACAATGAGTTCACTGTACTAAAATGGTCCCCACAGTCACCAGATCTCAACCCAATAGAGCATCTTTGGGATGTGGTGGAACGGGAGCTTCGTGCCCTGGATGTGCATCCCACAAATCTCCATCAACTGCAAGATGCTCTCCTATCAATATGGGCCAATATTTCTAAAGAATGCTTTCAGCACCTTGTTGAATCAATGCCACGTAGAATTAAGGCAATTCTGAAGGCGAAAGGGGGTCAAACACAGTATTAGTATGGTGCATACCCAGTAAAGATTTTTTTTGCTTCCGACGCCCATGGGCATGCTATGGAAAGTAGAGAAATTGGATGAAACATACTATAGTATTTACTATAGTAAACTATGGTTTGTGTACTGTAAATATTATAGTATTTACTACACTTTTTAAATGAATGCATAATGAATGAATTGGGCAATCTTTGGTCAGTGAAAACTGCGATGGAATCCAGCCCTTCTGCCGTCAGTCTGAAGGTCTGGCTACACAAGAATACAGTTTAACAAACAGTGAACTTTAAAGATGAAGCAGAGTAGGATCCAATTGCTGTGAACAATGAAACAAACGAAATGATAAACTTAAGCGTGAACTGAATGTAATGTTTTCTGACTCTTACATGTTACTTACAAGTCAATTAAAAAGTATTATAGTTTCAACATATTAAATGCAATTTGTTTACTTCAGAGTGCTTTTTTTTTATCCACTTTAATGGGATTACCTACATCTTTATGTAACATCATAATTACTTCACTTGTATTTGAAAAAAGTAAAGTTTATTTCATTTTTAGCAGACGCTTTTATCCAAAGCGACTTACAAGGGGAGCAATTAGGGGTTAGGTGTCTTGCTCAAGGGCACTTTAGTCATGGTATTGAAGGTGGAGAGAGTGCTGTTTATTCACAATCCCCACCTTCAATTCCTGCCGGCGTGGGAATCGAACCAGCAACCTTCTGATTACAAGCCCGACTCCCTCACCACTAGGCCACGAACACCCCTGTAAAGTTTACAGTGTTAAAGTGTTCTGCCGAATTTATGGTAAACTAAAATATACGTTTTCCTCATTTTATCAGTTCTTTCCCTGGGAATCAAACCCATGACCTTGGTGTTGCTTCTGCTATATGGTTTACTGTTTGAGATCATACAGGAAGATACTACATCTTAACAGTATGATTTGAAGTACACTACAAAGGCATATTCAAGACAATTAAGCACAATTCTTTTTCACAAGGGATCCGTTTCAAACAGTTGATAGTTTTTTTAGTTAATCTGGTCGGATGTCAAACATTAAGGCCTTGCTGGCTTTGTAAGGGTGGAACACTTTTACGATCAGATTCAAGGTTTACAAGGTCTCGGCTGATGGAGATGGAGGGAAATGCACAAAGCAACACTATTTCCTCAAATTATAAGCCATTAAGGAGCTGCTTCAATTTCACCCTCCTAATTTAATGAGGGCGACTAATGACACTGCAGAATTGGATAGAGGACCGTGTCTGTTTCAGATAGAACAACTAGAGCTGGAAGGGTTTCAGGTAATTTGGCATTGAACATTTTTGGGTGAATTAAATCCACTTTCTATAAATAAAAAATTCATTGCCTTCCTCCCTGTGCAGACGAAACAGTTTTGTATTTTCAAATAATTTATAGGCCTACCTGATATATAGCAGGACCCAAGCATCTGGGACCACTAGTGAAAAAGCTTTTTCTGATTTAGTACAAAAGTTTTCTTAACAATCTGAGTTGAATTGAAAAATCTGAATTACAAAATGTCATTGTTTTGCTGTAGTGACAGGAGCACTTCACGCTGTGTAAAACCTGACAATCCTGTTCACCAGCATGATTTGAGAATGTTCCAGAAAACATCTGTCAACAATTGATTAATAATACATACGGTGGGGAGAACAAGTATTGCCGATTTTGCAGGTTTGCCCACTTACAAAGCATGTAGAAGTCTGTCATTTTTATCACAGGTACTCTTCAACTGTGAGTGACAGAATGTAAAACAAAAATCCAGAAAAATCATATTGTGGGATTTTTAATGAATTAATTTGCATTTATTGCATGACATAAGTGTTTGACACATCAGAAAAGTAGAACTTAATATTTGGTACAGAAAACTTTGTTTGCAAATACAGAGATCATACGTTTCCTGTAATTCTTGACCAGGTTTGCACACACTGCAGCAGGGATTTTGGCCCACTCAAACCCGCAGTGTATCAAATACTTGTTCTCCCCACTGTATAATAAAGCCAGAATTAGTCCATTTGATGTTTTGCATTGTAAATGATCCAAAACACAAAAGAAGATATTTTAAAGAATGTAATCAAACAGTTGACTTCCATAGTAGGAAAAAAAATACTATGGAAATCAATGGCTACCTTCCACTATCTGATTAACATATCTTCTTTTGTGTTTAACAGAAGAAAGAATTTCATACAGGTTTGGAACAACATGAGAATCAGTAAATGATGAACTATCTATTGAATGGGAATCTCCAGGTGTGTTTCAGAGGATGCTATATAGTCTCGTGTCTTCATTTGTTTGTGTGTTCTAGCAGTGGCGGACCGGGACAGTAAATCAGACTGGGAATTTGACTCCACCCCTGGCCACCTCTGCTGCTGCAGTCACCACCACCAAATTCATGTGTCCACCAGCCTGCTAAACTTATAGGGTCACCCTGTTAGTTGATAAATAAATAAACCCTCAAAAACTCACTAGGAATAGACCATCTATACTACCACACCAAAGACAAATATAAAATTGGCTTACACATTTTAAGAAGGGATAATAAAAGATACATATTCACATGTTAAAATATTTTTATTTTATATATTTCCAATGCTCAATGTGATAGTTTGTCATTAAGATGCGCTTTTAAAACTTCTATCATTATATATATTTGTATTATTTTTTTTATAAAGAATAGATTTTAAATTTAAAAAGCCATTTAAAATGATTTACAAATGTATTTTTTATTGTTCTATTAATCTACGTTTAAAAACAGGAATTAAATAAACAATTTTAAATACGTCTATTTATTTGCCTATTTAAAAGTGATTTATTTATTTACATTTTTATGTGTGAATTATTAAATGAATTAATTGATTCATCGTTTTATTTTTTATGTGGCACTCCTGGTCCTCCATATTTATATATATACACAAAATGTTAAAAAATGATTTTTTTACAAAATAGCTTCTTTAAGCAAAAATTATTTAGAGTGACCTCCTGGATTTGTTCTGTTTCACTACTCCAGGTAGCCAGGTAGTAGTGTTTTTCTGATTTTAATAGAGCATACACATTTCCTGTATTTTCTGCTTATATTCTAATAAAGAAGCTGAGATATATGGTAATTATACCACTGCTAAAACAACAACTAATGGTGACCAAAGACTTTTACACAGTACTGTATGTATAATATACATTTACGTTGAACCACAACATTAAACAAAAGCTGTGCTTGGCATACTTTCTTTATTCTTCGATTATTTACATGAAAACACACACAAAAAAAACAAGGGTAAATTTGCACTACAGTGAGTGAATAATTGTTCGGTTCCTCAGTTGCTCCACATATTCCTTGGCCTGGTCGAATCCGGTCTTCTGCTCGACTTTGGGTGGCACCCCCTCAACAAGCTTTACGAAGTAATGGCAGTGCACTTTGTCCATGATGCCGAACATGCCACGTCCATGATAACGAATGCGCTTGAGGTATCTTCCCTTCCCAGAGAACGATTCAGCTGTAGAAGTCAGGCCGAAGAAAACATCATTTAACTTTCAACTCCAACAGCCATGTTTATCAAATGACATTCAATTAAGAATATAAACAAATGAATTACCTAAAATATATGACAAAGGACAGAAGCATACATATATAAAATATTAGATTTAAACTAAAATAATACTTCATGATTTTTTCATGCAATAAATGTTATTTTGTGTCCATCCAACAAAACTTTGATAACGCTTTACAATAAGGTTTCATTTGTTAAGTTAATTAAACTAGTTAACATGAACTAATACCTAAAATAAAACATTACAGCTCTAATGCCCGGTACACATGATTTTGTGTATGTGTGTGTATATATTTTTATATATATATATATATATATATATATATATATATATACACATATATATATATATATATATACACATATATATATATATATACATATATATACACACATATATACACACACACACACATATATATATATATATATATATATATATATATATATATATATATATATATATACACACACACATATATATATATATATATATATATACACATACATACATATACATATATATATACACATACATATATTTTGAGTGATTTATCATGAAGTTATTCATCAATATTTACCTTTCTAAATATTAATTATTTGAATAACTTCAACTTATATTAAAACATTTATTTTTCTTTCCATTTTACCTCTCACTGAGAGAAAAAGTACAACTCATCAGTATGTTTGGGAAAGTTTCTGCTGCGAATCATGAGCATCTTTTTATATGAGCTCAGTGTTCTGTACAGGTCCTTTATTGGTACTGGTGGATCATTGGCACTCTGAGACCTGCAGACGCCTTGTCCTGATCTACAGGGACATTCTGTCCCTAAGTTCTGGGTCCGATCGACTTTGTCCATTTGTGGAAAATAACCAGTTTTGTCTAGTTTTCTTAACCAATCAGAATCTTAATAATGAACTCCTTGTGAGACTTGAAGCTGGCTTCTGCTGATGAAACTAAACTATTCTTCAGTCAAATTTTCATCAAAAAGTCTTCATTTATCATATCTGGTCTTTTGGGACAAACATGTTTTCAATGTGAAGAGCACATCACTACCGTAGGGTAAATAACTAAAATTATGTAGGACCTCTAAGTTCTAATTGTTTGGTTTTCGACTAACATATATGGTTTAAATGCCATAAATGAGACTGCTAGTGTTACACTAGCTTGCTTGGTTTCTCCCGAGGTTTTTTTCTCCATTTGTTGGAGTTTTGGTTCCTTTGGCTTGCTTAAGTTGGGGACACTTGCTTGATATTCAGCAGTGTTTTTGATATGCCTGCATTGGTGTCGTTGTATGTGAACTGAGCTGAGCCGGACGATTACGTCACTGTTTTCTGCAGTGCTGATATACATAAATGAACTAGACTAATAACTACTGATATTTGCAACGGAATGAATCAATAATATATAGAATAAGCTGCACAATGACACCATTTTCTTATTAATGTAAAGCTGCTTTGCCACAATCTGCATTGTAAAAAGCGCTATATAAATAAAGATGACTTGACTTGACTTGACAGAGACTCAACCTGAAGGGATATTTGCAATTTCTAAATATGTGGGTAGGTAAAAGTAAATATAAAAATGATGTTTATTCAAAAATGCATGTCAAGTCTTAAGCTGGGCCAGAGTCAAAAGATATCAGATACACGTTTATGAAAATGCTACCAGTCCTGATTGCCACAGAGTCCCTCTCTCTATCTTACTCAAAGTCAGCTAAACGCTGCTATCTGAGCCTGTGGCAAAAGTGATAAGCGATTTATAGTAAAAGCACAGTGCGTACGTTGAAAATCATAGACAAAGGGATGTTAAAGAAATGATTGCCATGAAAAGGGCAATTTGTTATTAAATGTGTCAAAATGAAACTGAATGAGTTTAAAGAAGTCTTTAAAATAATAATACAAAAGTGACAATTTCTGTCATATTATATTATATGACCACTAACTTTTTTGCATGCACAGTGCCGATGGTTCCGGTTAGAGACGTAGAAGAACATAACACTGAATGGATGGTTGCGATAACTAAATTCAACTAAATTCATATTTTTTTGCTTTGAAGATGTCTAATGACTTTTAGTGATTAAATACTGCTGTAATTAACATGTTTCCCTGTTGCAACACAGTGGCTCTTGAAAGCATCTTCCATAAGCTCCAGAACACATGTGATTCTGTTGAAGAAAACTATCAAACATTTTGCAAAGGGAAAGAGCTGTTACCAGTGTGCATGAGGTGATTTCTCAATGACGGGTAAGATCCTCTTTGGCCAGACAGTGGACAACCTAAAGCATCTCCCCTGAAGGGAGGCGTTTTATGTGAGATGGGTCTGAGAGTGGAGCGGATGTCTGAGGCCAGCAGCATCGCTAAGGGGGATGACCTGTGAGAAGTACAGCAGGCTGCCCCAAAAATGTTCCTCCATACCACTCACCAGAACCTGCATTCCTAGAATGGTTTGTTTTTACATTGGGACAAGAACTTGATGCAACTAACACCCTGAGGAAGAGAAGATTATTGATAAAGAAATGATGGGAATGCGCTTTCAAGAGCTGACTGATATGGAGGACCAGGAGTGCCACATTAAAATAAAACGATGAATCAATGAATTCATTTAATAATTCACACATAAAAATGTAAATAAATAAATCACTTTTAAATAGGCAAATAAATAAACATATTTAAAGTTGTTTATTTAATTCCTGTTTTTAAACGTAGATTAATAGAACAATAAAAAAATACATTTGTAAATCATTTTAAATCTCTTTTTAAAACGCTTTTTTAAAAAAGGATTTGCCGAATTGCTTTTCTCTCTCGGTTTGCCAAACGCTTCTCTTTATCCAATTGTCAATCGAGTGCTAAAATGCCATTGGACAGTACACACGTGTGGAGCAACCAATCAGCTTTCGCCTCAATTTGAAGAGCCGACCCTCTCTAGAAGAGTTCGAGCGACGCGATCACGCAAAGTGTCAGGCGAATCCTTTTTTTAAAAATGTATTTTTTTATTGTTCTATTCATCCACACGTAAAAAAACAGAATATGAACGTGTTTGGAGAGGCGTCTATTTATTTGCCTATTTAAAAGTGATTTATTTATTTACATTTTTATGTGTGAATTATTAAATGAATTAATTGATTCATCGTTTTATTTTAATGTGGCACTCCTGGTCCTCCATAGACAGAGACCATAAAGTGACTGTCCATAATTTCTGGGGAGACAATAGCTAAATTTATTAACATGATGTTAGTTGCCCTATTGGCAAGAACTGTATAAAAGTGTTGGATTCAGTATTACTGTGTTATTTGCACATTCTGGAGGAAGTTAAGTGAATTCAGCATTTAAACTAAAGATAACCCTAAAAAGGCTCCTTAGCAAAACATCTTTTAGATTGTGGTAATGATTTCATTTGAAAAATATACATTTATATTTTAAACCTGGTTAATGATTAAGGGGTTTCTACATAGGAATGGATTTGATAGAACATTCTATCAAAGTTATAGTCTTAAGAGGCTGAGAGAGACTGTTGGGGTGGAGGCAAGGATGCTACTCTGTTATTTCCCTGCTAAAGTTTAAACAAAACAGAAGCAATGAGATTCGAACTAAAACTACCCAGCTGACTTTTCTAAAAATAAATTATAGTGAAGAGACATGCTTTGAGACTGGATTACGGATTATATAAAAACTAAGTAAAACCTTCAGGAAAAATGTTTTTAGATTTAACACCAAAAGCAAACCTTGAAAATGAGCGGTTCATATTCATTTATGTGTAAAAATTCAATGTTATGTTTGTATGTGTTCATTTTGGGGAACTATTTTTGTCCTCATTGTGTGTATGTCATAAACCTCTGGAATGAGTGTTTTGTCATTACAGACGGGTTAAGCGAAACGACAATTTTGCAGAAGTCGATACTTCTGATTTTTTTCTAATAGTGCCGAATCTGATGAAAAGACGATACAGAACAAACAGGACGAGCTATAAGTGGATTGGTTATCCAGGTCTGTCTGCTAATGGTAATTATGACTACTTTTGTCATTTATGTTGTTGATTTGAATTACTCTCTGGATTAGTATTTATTAGGGAGACTAAAACGTGACGAGATTTCTCGTCGAGGTGAAGAGTTGTCTCGTCGTGCTCTCAGTGTGAGGGTGAAATTATTATTGAAGATGCCCCCGCCACTTTCAAATCGTTTGTGTGGAAACATTTTGGTTTTCCAGTAGAAATAATAAATGGCGAGAGAATAACACTCAAGACACAAACAATGTGTAAACATTGTAAGAAAACTATGCCGTACACCTCGGCCAAGGTTGTGCAGACTCTTAGGGGCCGTTCACATATCGCGCGCATTTTCATTCGCGCAAAATGGAAGCGACGCAGTCAGACGCGCTCATTTTTTCCTGGCGCGCCTGTGCCGCGGCAAGATGAAAACATCTCGAACGCCCCGAGCTCCCGAACGCTTGCAAAAGGAGGAAGCAACGCAGGCGCGCTTTACTCGCTTTTTTAGGCGGGATATGTGAACGGCCCCTAAAGAGGCAGAAAGCGTCGCTGTCACTGCTGACGGCTGGACTTCTGGGTGTACGCAGAGCTTTATCACAGTTACAGCCACACAATCAATAGTGACTGGGAAATGGTCAACTTTGTACTGCAGTTAAAGTGACACTTAAAGTGTTATTTGAATTTTTTATTTATATGTTTATTTTATTTATACTGTTTATTTTATGTTGAATCTGTAGACAGAAGTTCAGAGAGATTTCTCATGTGAAATTATACAGGGCAGAAAACAACTGGTTGATTTTGTGGCAAAACATTTAGCAGTGTTTGCATGTTGTTTTACTGCAAATAATTCATTAAAATAGAAGTAAAATGACATGCATTACAAGTTGATTTCCAAATGCACCAACATTTTTGCATTTTATGATTTTGAGTTGAATAAAAGACTATTTTCCCTTCATCCGTTTCATTATTGAGGATTTCTTAAAAATACTATAAAAATCTCGTCTCGTGAATCCAATCTCGTGGGATAGGGGTCTCGTCACACCCCTAGTATTTAAGTAAATTATATTGTGAAATTGCCAATCGTGGGTTAACTCCTTGTCTAAATTAAAATGAGGGTCTACATTTAAACACTGTCTGTGATCAGAATGATAAACGTAAATGTTATAAGATTCGATAGCAGAGACAAAGTGACACATTGGCAAAGTCACCACCAAATACAGAGAGCACCCGCATTCATGGAAGGGCGAACAAAGGAGGAGTGAATATAACTTTTAAGGTTTATTTTTCATCCATTTTCATCCTCCGGGTCTTCATTTATCATATCTGGTCTTTTGGGTCTTTAACTGTAAAAATCCCCTACACTCAAGTGTGGTGATTTCTGTAGTCGGGGCTCCTAAACGGTGGTCCAACGTCATACATTGAGAGGGGTTCAAAGACGGCCGTTGCCACAGTCTTGTGATCAAAGATGGCCTGTAATTATTTTCTGACAGTGTCAGGAATTTCACATGATCATCTCACACGATTTAATCGCACGATATGAAAAAGAACATTGAACTTGAACGCGATTATTGTAGTGCTGCAACGCGTCACACTGTTTACATTCATCTGGCGTAATGGCGGCTTCTGCTCCTGGGAACGGAGAAAGTTCCATTCAATCACAAAAACCTGGACCACGATGATCAACAGTATGGGAATACTTTAAACAGAGGCCAAATAAAACGGTCCTTTGTTCCCTTTCCAGAACCGAAATGGCGTACCACCTGTGGAACAGGATCTCTGCCAAATTTTTGTGCACGCAAGATCATATTTTGAGCGTTCAAAAGGGCATTTCGCGCGTGAACTGAGTTGAGGAGAAAATCTTTGTCTCGCAAATAAGAAAATATTTCATGCGAACGAAAATCAGTTTTGCATTTCAAAGAAGTTTATTTGGATGTGCGCGGACGTTCTCTTTCGCACGTGCTCGTGCAATCGTTAGTTGCAGCTCTAGATTATTGCTTAAACGTGATTCTTAGTGCGATTATGAAATCGCCAAGGCTGCGATTATTTTTTTTATGCGTAGCTTGAAGTATGACGCTAATCCATCTGAAAGCACTGCGAGTTTGAGTCCCTTATAATGTACGTTTGAAAAAGCAACGTGCGTCAAATATCTTTCCAGACATGAAAAGTATTTATTAACATGTTGTCCACCAGAAGACAACATTTAATAACATGTTTTTACTCCGAACTCACTTCATAACGACAATTGAGCATCGTTCTGTGAGATGATGTGATTTCTTGCACCGAATAAGGCAGTGGTGTGTTTATTAGTCATGTGATTTATTCAGCTACAGCGATATGACGCGTTATCTTCTTTTTCAGGGCATATTTTGAGTTTCTACTACTGATCACAGAGCTGTACAGCTCTGACAAGCTGCGCATTAAATAATCGCATGCTATTAAAATGCAATAAATCTCACAGTGTGTTTGCTGCTAAGACCTACGTCTACTGAGTAGCCAGTAAAAATGCAACATGAGATGGCATATTGATCAATGCGGTAAAACTTTAAACTACTCAAGCTCCATTTGCAAAATTGGGATGCCAAGTTGGCCTCTTTACTCTAGCCACGACCGCATCCATATTACCCTCCTTTGCTTCCTCCTCTTTTTTCAGGATACATAAAAACCACAATTGCCAAATCATCTTGCTCTAACTAGCGCATGCTGACGATGTTTTATTCTATACTAACTTGCACCGTAGCTCATGATTCAACAGGTGTCATGATCGCAGTCTACATACATGTCATACTCAGGTTTATTAGATTCATGTCACAATTGTTTTTTTCTCTCTCTCAAAATGTTCTTTTCTTGTTGAGACAATCATTTTTGCTCAATTGCTCAATGCCCCAAGCCCCAAACTTGCCAGGGACGTGGGCCCTGGTGTCTATTTTGTTGCTATATCTTTTTACAGTAATCACGTGCTCATAACTCGAGATATTCATTTTCAAACTAATTTTTTTTCCCATTGAAATGCAATGAAAAAGCAAAAATGCCCCCTCTAGAGGTGCAGTACCGTCCTTTAGAGGGAGCCACAATCCCAATTTCAGCTGAATAAAATTAGACAGAATAAAACATGACACGGTCTCGTGGCTCCCTCTAGTGGACAGTCCTGCACGTGTATGACATTATTTCTGTTCACTGATAGAAGAACACGCCCAGTTTCAAGTTATAGACGGAGAGAGAGAGAGCTTACTTTCATTTTACAATTCAGGACACTTAGTGTGTGTTAATTAATTAAAATATTCCAGCGATTACACAAGATTTAATCACAAGAAAGTATTAAAATGCTTCATATACAGTTTGGAAGGTTTTCTGTGACAATTACAGACTCGCCGCGTCGAGAGAGATAGCTTCCCGAAGCTCGTTATTCTCGCGTCTGTCAGCCTCTTTTATCGTTTGAATGTTTTTGTGTATGACTGTGTTAATGTGTTGACGTTGTGTGTCATTCAAGCAAAGAAACACATGAAAAAGATTATTTTTTTAATCGCGAGTATTGACAGAAAGAGCCACTCTCATGTTATAGATGAACAATGACACCATTTTCTTTGGGAGCTGCTGTTCAGCCAAAATTATTGCCAATTATTAAAGTAAAACTGCTTTGCCACAATTTGCATTGTAAAAAGCGCTATATAAATAAAGGTGACTTGACTTGACAATTCACAAGCTCGAAGCTCTCAATTAAAAGGGCAATGCCTCTTAAAGCGGCAATAACTGCATAATGCATAATGAGCACTTCAAGGCTTTCCCAAGCCAACATCAAAGTTTGTTCTACGAACTTTAGGTTCTAGTTTGAGTTTAAAACATTTTTATGGAAGCACGAGTTGAATTTTTTTTTTTAGTTTAATGAAAGGTTTAACCTCTATGGATTAGGTTGCTGATGAATGACAGATGCTAATGAAAGCAGGGTGATGTTTACAGATTCTTTTCCATAATCTTGTACTTTAATATTTATTATATTTTAATATTATATTTTAGTTAAAAAAAAGATTAAAAAAACAAATTCATAGTGAAAAAAAAAAAGTGTACTAATAGCTTTGATATTAATGTTTGGCATGTTTGTGACTTACCAATGTAAAGATTTGATTTGTATTCCACATTGTGATTCTTGACCGCCATGTCCTGAGCTTCCAAAAGAACCTTTAACACAAACAAAGTTATCCTATAACTTCCGAAACAGATTTCAAAGAGTGACATTGTATAATTGTATTATTTTCAAAGCAAAAACACCTTTTAATCAGTATTAATTGAGCACTTCAACAGATATATCATTGTATTTTTACCTCTTTGATTACTTTAGCTCCCTTCTTGTCGTTGAACTCAAGCTGAACGAGTGCCTGGTCAATGGTCATACCTCTGATCTGTAAAAAATAATGCAACAACCTTTATATCACCATCATGCACCATATTAGGGGTGTAACTGTTTCTCAGTTCTCCACGTACTCAACTCAAATCTGACGACGCATATGCACCGATAACATGGTTTGTTGAAAATAACAATGCATAAACATACTTACACTACTGTATGTTTCCCTCATTCTGATTTCTCCTAAATTTTCTTCAATGCGAGAGCCATATGCTAGAAACCCGAGCGATCATTTACGCGAGCGCAGTCGAGACATGAACAGCACTCGTTGCTATGTGTGTATATGTGAACTAAATTCATTTAAGCCTTGCCAATTTAAACATTCAAGCACAAGAAGACACAAAACAGAACTTGGGTGCGCTTTAACAGTGCATGCCCACTGGCACAGAGTGAGCATTTTCAGTTAAAGGGTTGGTGCACCCAAAAATGACATTTCTGTCATTAGTTACTCACTCTCGAGTTGCTCCAAACCCGAAGGATCTTCTTTCATCTTTGGAACACAAATAATTGATATTTTTGATTAAATCCAAGTTTTTTTTTTTTTGTTGTTTTTTTTATCCCCATAGAAAGCAACATAATTACCATCATTCAAGGTCCAGAAAGGTATTAAAGACATTGTTAAAACAGTCAACATGACTAAAGTGGTTCAACCTTAATGTTATGAAGCGACAAGAATACTTTTTGTGAGCGAAATCAAAACAAAAATAATTTCAACAATTTCAACCCTGTCAGACTCGTACACAGAGAAGAAATTGTTGAATAAAGTTGCACAAAAATATAACATTAAAGTTGAACAACTGTAGTAACGTGGACTATTTTAAACAATGTTACTACTATTTTTTAGACCTTGAATGACAGTAATTACATTGCTTTCTATGTGGGATTAAAAAAAAAAAAAAAAAAAAAAAAAATCACTAGGACTTTCATCAAAAATACCTTAATTTTTGTTCCGAAGATGAACGAAGGACTTACGGTTTGGAGAGACATGAGGGTGAGTAATTATTGACAAAAACTAACCCTCGAATTCTTATGGAAGTACACACAGTGCGTTGTAGGATTGACGGCAGACCAGTTCAGGTAGTGACATCTGTCTTGAGCGTTAAAAAATATGCAGGTTGTTGCTGGATGTAGTGCGTAAATCATATTGTTTACACTTTACAGTCATGATATGCGTGTTAAATATCGCAGTTTGGATGCTTTCATTGTGAAAGAGCACCGCACTCATCCGACAGCTTGCAAAATAGGAGTTCTCGTGCAAAAATTTGATTGAATATCTTTTGTAACTTTAATAATGATTCATCTTTACTTAACTTACACAGTAAAGATTATATCTAATCTTGTTTTACATTGGATTACATTATTCAATTTCTGCACCTGAAAACTACGGTTAGATAGTTAACCGAAAGCACTGTATATTTCGTTTGAATTTTTGCTACATTTGTATTTATGTGAGTGTGTTGTTTTAGTTTGATTATTTGTTTTGTTTTCTTTCTTTTTTTTTTGAGTCCTTTTTCCCCTCCCTGAACCCCCAAAAAAAGTAATATGACTGAACCTGAACTTTAAATCGTTACTTTTAAAATGTATTTCACTACAGATTACAAAATACATGCTTTAAAAAGTCATTTGTAACGTACTTCGTTACATTACTCAAGTTTAGTAACTTCCTCTAAATACTTTAGAATACTTTGGAATTCTAATAAGTATGGAACAAGCACAAAAAAAGTTTTTATCCCACAATTCTGATTTTTTTTCTCAGAATTGTGTGATATAAAGTTGCAATTGTGAGTTATCCACTCAATTTTGAGACAAAATGTCAGAATTGAAAGAAAAAGAAGTCTGAATTCTGAGATATAAACTCTCAATTTTGAGATAAAATCTCAGACTTGTGAGAAAAGTCAGAAATGAGATATAAGCTCGCAATTTTCCAGAAAAAAGTCTGAATTGTGAGATATGAACTCGCAATTTCAAGAAAAAAAAATCTGAATATCAAGTTTTTATAAAACAATTCTGACTTTATAACTTGCAATTGTAGCTAAAAAAGTCAGAATTCTGAGATAAAAATACACAATTATCTTTTCTTTTTTAACCTTTTTCACTGTATCGGAAAACATGAAAACAGCCGTGGATCATCAGTTGAGATTCAAGGATATGCAAACTTTTGAATGGGGCAATTTTTATAAATTCAATCATCTGTTATGTGAAATAGCTTATTCAGGACAGTAATAAATAAAAATAGAATTTTCATGATAGTTAAAGTTATTAAAATGCTGCATATTCTGCAAGGGGTATGAAACTTACGAGCAGAAATGTAGCTTCGGATGCTTTTTCAGACGGTCAGAGTCAGAGAATCATTCATTTCTGTTTACATTTCACAGTTTACATTCAAAGTAATCACTTTGGTAATCTAAAACACTTTTCAGATGGAACTGTAATCTGATTACCACCCATTTAAAATGTAACTGTAATGAAATACAGTCACTCAAATTTTGTATTTTAAATACGTAACTAAGTTACTTGTATTTCGTTTCTCCCCAACCCTGAATATACCAGAACATCGCTCACCAATTTAGCCAAGTACCACATCTTGTCTTTGCTGTATTTAATCTGACGTCTGCAGTGATGGATTTCCTATTCAGCACAAACAAAAACACAAAGTCAGAACCAGCATAATTGAATGAACTTCATTCACACAAGCGTTAAAGTGAATCAAATGAATCACTAACTGCAGGTCTGCGTGGTTCATCTTTTTGTTGTGGTGGATATACAATCAGATTTCTCCTTTCCCAGTGTTTGGTGTTTAACTCGGTGCTTGTGTGAAGACATGACACCTGAGATAACGCAGATGAAGATCCAAGCAACCTGATGAAAAGACCAAAATGGATTGAAAAACATTACAAACCCCAGCGACCTATTTTGATTTGACCTATTCCTATTTTCCTCTCCTTTACACAGCAACTGCGTTGGATCTTCTTACCTAGAGCGAATATGTCCACAAGCACGGCCAATGGAGGCTAAACCTGTCGAGAACGTTCATATAATTCCCAGTTAAATCACGAGCAACCGAAATGCCTAAATAAATGTAAATACAAAGTAAGTATATTTGGTGTATTTGACTCACCACCCCATGTCACCGCGGAGGCCGCCATATTGATCACTAAAGATGTCCGATTCGTGAGGGAATCGTTCTTTTGATTCAGATCTTTTTGACGAGTCGGTTGAACACACTGTGGTCAGTCAAAAATAGGAAAATGAATTGTAGAATTTTCGATGTCAGTTCAAATATGTAGGTTGTTTGGGACCAGGGTTGGGAGTAACGAAATACAAGTAACTTAGTTACGTATTTAAAATACAAAATTTGAGTGACTGTATTTCATTACAGTTACATTTTAAATGGGTGGTAATCAGATTACAGTTCCATCTGAAAAGTGTTTTAGATTACCAAAGTGATTACTTTGAGTTTTAATGTCATTCTCTGACTCTGACCGTCTGAAAAAGAGGAGTTAAGTTTAATCAACATTTTAATACTTTTAAGAGGATCATAAAAATGTTGTTATTTTTATTTAGTTCTGTCCTGAACAAGACAAAATGACTGAATTTATATAAAAATTGCCAAACTGTCAACTGAACTGTCCTGTCATGACCTGATGATCCACGACTGTTTTCATGTTTTGTGAGTCATTTTATAATTCACTCGTCACTGCAACTTTTTCTCACATTTTTTTTTCCCCTAGCAATTGTGAGTTTGCATTTGGAATTGGGAGATATAAACATGCAAAACTGACTTGCAATTGTGAATTTAGTATTTAGTTTCTCATAAACTGAAAATATTGAGAAAAGTCAGAATTATGAGATATAAACTCACAATATTGAGAAAAGTCAGAATTATGAGATATAAACTCACAATATTGAGAAAAGTCAGAATTATGAGATATAAACTCGCAATATTGAGAAAAGTCAGAATTATGAGATATAAACTCACAATATTGAGAAAAGTCAGAATTATATCTCATAATTATTATATCTCATAATTCTGACTTTATAACTCACAATTGCAACATTATATCACACAATTTTGAGATGAAAATGCAATGACCTTTTTTGTGTTTGTTCCACACTTATTAGTATTACAAAGTATTCTAAAGTATTTAGATGAAGTGACTAAACTTGAGTAATGTAACGAAATACGTTACAAATCACTTTTTAAAGCATGTATTTTGTAATCTGTAGTGAAATACATTTTAAAAGTAACCCACCCAGCCCTGTTAAGGACGTTGTGTTTTATGAGCCAAATCGGCTGCAACAACTGAACAGTCTCATTTTAAATGACAATATACTAATAAACATACTGAAAAACCTCAGTAAATGCCTACATAACTTTAATGGGACGTTTTAGAGTCGGGAACATGCCACACTGGGATGTCACGGACTGACTCGTGTAAAAGAATCGCTAAACTGATATTATTTGAAACGAACTGTCCAAAAGAACCGACTCCAAGGTGAATATTTTACGACGCTGCGCTTTACGGCAAAGGTCACAGTTTAAAGTTATGTATTTTATTATAAATAGTAGGATTGTTTATGATTAAAATGTTCAAATTATAAATAAGGTCCACTAATATATTTTCCTACCAACATAATTATTGGATATCCTAGTCTTTAAAAAGAGATTTGGCCATCTCAGTAGTCCCTTCTCGCGTTCCGTATAATTTTTTACAACACACGCTGTCGTTATTCGGCAGCAACAGTCCATGTGAGAAGTGAATTCACCGTCTGTCACCGTCCGTAGATTTTTTTTCTCTGATCTTAATGCAGCCGTCATTTGCGCTTAACAATGCACCAAAGACATCTGCCAGCCTCTCCGAACTGGTACTGTTCACGCTGCAGTGATATAAATGGAAAGGGAGTACTGGGTTTTGGAGCAAAGAATACTATTTATTTGCTTAACGTGACCGCAGCATCTCCAGCAGTCACAGGTAAGAGTGCTTCCATTCAACGCTTTGCTTTTGTAAAACCACATGGATCTGATTTGACCCGTCTTTCTCTCTGCAGGGGAACTCAGTGGACACACTGAAAGAGTTTCTGGTTTTGCATTTTGCTCCCATGATGGTCAAGAACACATTTGTGCCAGCACTTCAGACGACAAGACAGTCAAAATCTGGGATTCTGAGCAGAAACTTCTGCTAAAAGAGCACAATGTCCACCAAGTGAGTGAGAATTTTACCTGCCATGCTTTATAGAGTTGTGACTGGCTCACAAGTTGTTCTAGATTGGAAATTTCTGTCTGCACATTTTCACTTTTATGGTAGATGGTGCCAAAAGTATAACTTCAATTAGTTCATTTTATGTTGTTGATTTTTTTTTTTTTGATCTTTCATATTACACATGGCATGGATTCAACTGTATCTGAGTCCGTGTCAAGTCCACCCGAGTCCAAGTTCATTCGTAATCGCAGACACAATCACAACTAATTTTGCTGATGTGCAAAACAAAATTAGTTCCAATTTTCTTTTAGTATTTTCGGCAAACTTATCTGTCAGTCAGCTCGAAAATTTCACACCAGTGACGTTTAAATAAGCAGAGTTTACGACAACATTTGAAACAAAATTGCTTGTTTAAATTTAGATCTTTAATTTGCAGTATAACTTCATGACAACCGTAAAATAACCAGTGGTGTATAAAGTACTTGAAAGCCATACTTGAGTAAAAGTACAGATATCTTACCAGAAAATGACTTTGGTAGAAGTTAAAGTCGCTGTTTAGAATATTACTTGAGTAAAAGTTTTAAAGTAAGTGATATTGTAAGTGATACAAGTAAATGCAAAATACAAAAGAAGCATTACATATTAGTAAAAATTGTTCTATACACAGTTTGAGCAGCAAGATTGTTTAACTCTTTCTTGTTTTGTTTGCTTTGAATTTTACAAAATGGCAAAATGTTTATTGTAAGTTTTAAATATAAAAAAATACTAATACATTAATTATACCTTGATCATTCACGTTAATTCATAGTGCGTTATAATTAATGTAAGAGGCAACTTTAAAATGTAAATATTGAAATTAACAATGAATTTAATGTCACAAATGAACTCTATTATAAGTAATGGATATAAACTGATGCAAATAGAGGGTAACAATCGTGACATTAAACAGTTGGTGTTTTTGTCACATTGAACCGATTGAGGTAACGTTACTACTAACGTCAGCAAACACACTGCTGTTCTCCACTAAGGCAGCGTCTAGTCAACAAACTAATTACTTTAGTGATATGAAAACATATACTGTAGTGTACTGTATAACATACCGCTTTGTTGTCTGTTTTAAATCCGTTTTTGAAGTGTCCCCGCGCAGCCTCGCGTCACGTGTCAAAACAAACTGTACGAGGCTTCAGTGATAGTTTTATCAGAGAGCGCCTCTAGAGGTCGCTCTCGTGCCGCACTCTTCTCCAGCAACGAACGCAACCCGGAAAATGAAATCGAGCGCGGTTGTGCGAGCTCTTGTTTGCACATGCTTGCTTACAGTCTGTGTTCTTCCGACTTTATTTTGTAGTAAGTAACGAAAATGCTTTGGGGAAATGCATCGGAGTAAAAGTATACATTTTATTTAAGAAATGTAAAAGTTGACAGAAATATAAATACTCAAGTAAGTACAGATTTTCCCAAAAAAATACTCAAGTACGGTAATGAAGTATTATTACTTCGTTACATTACACCTGTGAAAATAACTACCTCTGCTGTGTATTTAAAAAAGAAGAATATGTGTGGCGTTGCATTGCTGTGACGTTTATCCAGGCGAAGCGACTTCTTGAACGAGAAAAAGTGCTTTCTACGCACTTAATTTTGTCCATTTTGATTACAAGGACACATGAATTTAAATAATCATGTACATTGAATATTTTTATAAACACTACAATAATTGTCAATTCTGATTTCATGGTGACAAAATACCATCTTTTTAAGTTTGCAAGGCATGAAGCACATGTGTTTGTTTTTTTTTTTTTTTGAACAGAGCACCATCTCTGCGGTCCACTGGTCTCCGGTGCAGAAGCTTCTGCTGGTCACTGGAGATGAGAAGGGCATCGTGGTCTGCTATTGGTTCAGCAGTAATGACACCCAGAGCTTCTTCCCTGAACCCCGAACAATCTTCTGCTTATCCTGCTCTCCACATGAAGAAAACTACATCGCAGTGGGGTAGGGGCTCATTATATTATGATTTAATGTTCTTTCCTTGTGATCGTAGAAAGATCCTGACTCATTAGCAATGCTCTCTAATTGTATGTGCCTCCTCCTGAAGGTATAAGGATGGAATGATAGTAGTAATAGACATCAGTAAGAAAGGGGAGGTGGTCCATCGGCTGAGGGGGCATGATGATGAAATTCACGCGTTGGCATGGTGCCCTCGACCCAGAGAAGAGCCTCTATATGGACGGTCAGAAGACAATGCAGGTAAGCAACTTCAAGATCCAGTTTGTCTCAGTCAGTTATTACATTTACATGTAATTATTTGGCTGGTGCAAAAAAATGACTTATAAATGTGGTGAGAAATGGAAGCAGTCAAACCAAAAAGGATGCAGGGTTCCAGACTGCGACTAAAATGGTCGCATATGCGATCATTTTTTGAGGATGTGCGAGTAAAAATGTAATGAGGTCGCATTCGTGCGAGTGCATGATCATGTTATTCGCGCGTGTGGAACGGAACGAGGTATCGGCAGCTGCTGCCGTACGTAACTGTTTTGTTTCCAAAATGAACAAAATTTATATAATGAATAAGTACGTCATGAATCCATTTTCCAAACCGTGTTTTTGTCTTATCCTGAATCACTACGGTGCGCCTATAATACGTGTTTATATTCGGACTATTTCAGAGCAGGCTCGGCTGCGCTGCGTGACTCGTCATAGACAAACAGAGAGAAGTAGTTCCGGCTACAATGTTCTTCCGCAAGACACATGCAGTTCTATTTATTAACCCTAGAGAGCGAACGTTCACACTCTATGCAGGTTAGTATTTGATCGCGTCATTAAAAACGTCATTGTTTGGCAAAATTTATTCAGCCTTTTTACTTATTTTAAGTAAGACTTAACTTATTACTTCATTTCAGTTGCAGAACATTCGGTGCATCTCTAGTTTTTTTTTTTTTTTTTTTTAAGTGTTAAGTGTTAAGCAGTGATGTTTTTGAATCAAAGTGACAACATATTTTTCATGTAAACATGGATTGACACAAAAAAGTAATAATTTCATCATAAGTATAAATGTAGTTCAACTATACTGTGAAATGTACTATACATGGTAAAGGAAGGAAAATTTCACCACTCATTTAGATAAACAAGGCGACATAATCGGTGGCACTCGTCTCTTCGTGGAAGTCGAAAAAACATTATTTTTCTTGTGTAAAGATTTAAATGCAAAAGAAAAGTCTGCTGTTTTTGTTAATTGTAATTTTTAATTTAAACTGTTTGTGATATGTTTAAATGTTTTGCCACTTATTTGAACAACTTAAAGGGGTCACTTCACCCAAAAATGGAAATTCTGTCATTAATTACTCCCCCTCATGTCGTTCTACACCCTTCGTTCATCTTCGGAACATAAATTGAGATATTTTTGATGAAATCCGATGGCTCAGCGAGGCCTCTATTGCCAGCACGGCGATTAACACTTTCAATGTCCAGAAAGCTACTAAAAACATCCATAAAACCGTTCATGTGACTACAACCGTAATATACTTTTCATGCACCAAAAAAACAAAAAACGACACAATATCTAGTGATGGCTGGTTTCAAAACACTGCTTCGAATCTTTACCAGTCCCTCCAGAAAAACGCGGGATTTTTTTGTGATTGTTGCGGGCAAAAATCCTTGATTATGCGGCACGTTTTCTTAAAAAATGCGATGGAATATGCGGGATATTTTGGCAATTTTATGCAATGAAATTGCGGGAACTTGCAAAAACTGTTTTTGATGCAAAAGAGGAAAAAAAGGTGATTCCCCCCCCCCCCCCCCCCCCCCCCCAACACCCTGTTCTCACTAGATACTGCCTTCATGTCAAGAGGCAGAATTACTAAATCACAGAATATTGAAGTTCTCATTCTGTTTTATTTCAGACCTTCATCAACACATGGCTCAAAATTACAAAACATTGAGTCAAATAAGTTCTGTAGCTTTACAAAAGGAATATTCAACAACTTCTGTAAAAATGAATAAATAAAATATAAAAAAAATAAAATGTGTGCTTCCTGTTTAACAGAGGTAGAGATACAAAACAGACATCTTCTGTTAAATGAAGTGCTTCCAATGCACAAAGTGCAATCTCTTACTGCAACGTAAATTATTTTACACACTACTAATATAGTTGAAACTGTAAGGTTTTGGTACTGTTCTGTAACAAAAAAGTGCAATCTTACAACTGTAAAGTTGCATCAACTTCTGAACTACAACAGACCGGGAAACTGCTTCTCGTGGTCTTTTGAGCTTATTTTTGTTGGCAAATGAGAATTATTGGCGCGCTTCACCGCGGGGTTTACAGATGACGTTCACGTCGCGTCATTACGTCACTTCATGAGGTTCCCATGGCAATAGGGGGAAAATAACGGCGCTTTACTTGTGTGAAGTAAACGCAACATTTTTCAACGTTCTGCTAAGATGTATGAGACTTTCTTGCAACGAAAATACAGCGATTATGAAATCATGCTAGCCCCGCATATTTTTCTTGCTGAAATCGGCAATTTATGCGGCGAAAGTGCGGCATATTTGAAAAAATGCGACTTTGGCTGATTATGCATGAAATCAAGCGATCGCATAATCGCGTTTTTCTGGAGGGACTGCTTTACGAATCTTTTGTTTCTTATCTGTGGTTCGGATTGAGAAAATAATCAAAATCAAATCATAATAAGCCCTAGCTATATCTTTTAAAATCACAATGACAAAAACGCACAACAAAATTCCTAAAACATGAAAACGGAATTTATAAAAATAAAAACATTCAACATTCATAAATTTTAATTAAAAAATATAATAGTATATCAATGCTAAAATAATTGTCAACTCGTTCATTTACGCGGGGAAGCAGCTTGTAATGGCGTGTTTTTAGAGTGCTGCTTTCAGGCTTCTTTTATACTATCTATTTTATATCTATACTTTGCACTGAGGGTTTGGGAACAAAATGCGCACTTGGTTCGCTTCCATCCACATTTGTGTAATTTCCAACATTTTTGTGGACACATACAGTAATTTACAAGATTTCCCCAATATTTCCAAAAAAATTGAAAATGAAGAATTTAAGGCATTCATATTCTGTTGTTACTAGTGTCAGTTGATTCCTTTTAAAGAGTGAACCATGTGACCATTACCTGACAAAGAACCATTAACATCCGAATGTGACGATAAATTTTAAAAATTCTCTTAAAATTTCAGGGTACTTTTAAATATTCTAAGGAGTTCGGCTGTCGAATTTGGACAAAATAATAAGTGACACGTCCTTTACTCTTTCCATAGATGGAGGCAATGCGGCGACAGAGGGAGCAGAAGTGGGGTGTTACCTGGCCTCGGGTAGTCGAGATCAGACGGTGCGGATATGGAGCACAGCCAGAGGCAAAGGTGACAAAGAAAGATTCATTAGCCAAAAATTGCACAGACAAAACTGGTTCGTTGTCGCTTTCAGGTGCAGTGTCATTTAGGTCACCGTATGTCTCCTTTTCAGGTGTAATGACCCTGAAACTACCCTTCCTGAAAAGACGAGGAGTGGGAGTTGATCCAGCATTGAAGGAAAGACTTTGGCTTACAGTCCACTGGCCTAAAGGGAGACCTTCACAGATTGTGTCCAGCTGTTTCGGGTATAGTTGTGTAGATGTGTTTCAAACAGTTTTTGGGCCTCATTCATGAAACTTTCGTGAATATATCAGTAAAGCATAATCAGCCAAAGTCCGCATATTTATGCGGGGGTCTCCTTTTTTCCAATACGCCGCACTTTCTCTGCATAAATTGCCGATTTCAGCAAGAAAAATATGCGGGGCTAGCATGATTTCATAATCCCTGTATTTTCGTTGCAAAAAAGTCACATATATCTTAGCAGAAATTTGAAAAATGTTGCATTTAAGCCACACAAGTTAAGCGGCATTATTTTTCCATATTGCCATGGGAACCTTATGAAGTGACGTAATTACGCGACGTGAACATCATCTGTGAAACCATGATGAAGCACGCAAATCATTCTCATTTGCCAACAAAAATAAGCTCAAGAGAGCGCGTGAAGCAGTTTCCCGGTGTGTTGTATAGCAGTGGGGGCAAATTATTTTGCACTCCGTGCAACTGCGTGTTGGACCACAGACTGAAGTCAACGCTGTATATTAGTAGTATGTAAAATAATTTACGTTGCAGTAAGAGATTGCACTTCATTTAACAGAAGTTGTCTGTTTTGTAGAGCTACCTCTGTTAAACAGCAAGCACACATTTTATTTTTAGATTTAATTTATTCATTTTCACAGAAGTTGTTGAATATTCCTTTTGTAAAGCTACAGAACTTGTTTGACTCAAAGTTTGATTCATGTGTTAATGAAGGTCTGAAATAAAACAGAATGAGAACTTAAATGTTCTTAAATCACCTTTTTTTTCCCTCTTTTGCATCAAACCGCAGTTTTTGCAAGTTCATTGCATAAAATTTCAAAAATATCCCGCGTGTTCCATCGCATTTTTTAAGAAAACGTGCCGCATAATCAAGTATTTTTCCCCGCAACAATCACAAAAAAAATCTACGTTTTTCTGGAGGGACTGATATATGAGCCAATTCTGAGTAATTTGCATATAAAACGGACCTTCCCGGAAAATCTCCTCTGGATTCACAAACGCCTCATAAACATCAGATTTGATAGTGAAATGTTAATGTTCCAATCATTCATAGCATAATCCCCACCTATGAATTACAATGACCTACTGTACATTATAGGTTTTGGCTCCTGTATATTGCATTAATGCAAAACAGACTAATTGGCCATATGACAATAATTATCCAATTAATGTGTGTCCACCAAAGCGTTTTTAGCCAGCTGAAAAAATGCCTGGTGCTCTTCTGAAAATGGCCAGCTGGTGCACAATGTGAAACGCCACAGGAATAATTGTTAACCCCGGGTAAATTATCGATAAGATAACCCGGTATTCCTTGTAAACGGGGTTTATAATGACCCAGGGTTAACTACAGGGAGTGCAGAATTATTAGGCAAGTTGTATTTTTGAGGATTCATTTTATTATTGAACAACAACCATGTTCTCAATGAACACAAAAAACTCATTAATATCAAAGCTGAATATTTGTGGAAGTTTTTAGTTTTTAGTTTTAGCTATTTTAGGGGGATATCTGTGTGTGCAGGTGACTATTACTGTGCATAATTATTAGGCACCTTAACAAAAAACAAATTTGTACCCATTTCAATTATTTATTTTTACCAGTGAAACCAATATAACATCTCAACATTCACAAATATACATTTCTGACATTCATGGATTCTGTCAGTGTTTTGATCTGTTCACCATCAACCACAGCCTCCCAGACACTGTTCAGAGAGGTGTACTGTTTTCCCTCCTTGTAAATCGCACATTTGATGATGGACCACAGGTTCTCAATGGGGTTCAGATCAGGTGAACAAGGAGGCCATATCATTAGTTTTTCTTCTTTTATACCCTTTCTTGCCAGCCACACTGTGGAGTACTTGGACGCGTGTGATGGAGCATTGTCCTGCATGAAAATCATGTTTTTCTTGAAGGATGTAGACTTCTTCCTGTACCACTGCTTGAAGAAGGTGTCTTCCAGAAACTGGCAGTAGGACTGGGAGTTGAGCTTGACTCCATCCTCAACCCGAAAAGGCCCCACAAGCTCATCTTTGATGATACCAGCCCAAACCAGTACTCCACCTCCACCTTGCTGGCGTCTGAGTCGGACTGGAGCTCTCTGCCCTTTACCAATCCAGCCACGGGCCCATCCATCTGGCCCATCAAGACTCACTCTCATTTCATCAGTCCATAAAACCTTAGAAAAATCAGTCTTGAGATATTTCTTGGCCCAGTCTTGACGTTTCAGCTTGTGTGTCTTGTTCAGTGGTGGTGGACTTTCTGCCTTTCTTACCTTGGCCATGTCTCTGAGTATTGCACACCCTTGTGCTTTTGGGCACTCCAGTGATGTTGCAGCTCTGAAATATGGCCAAACTGGTGGCAAGTGGCATCTTGGCAGCTGCACGCTTGACTTTTCTCAGTTCACGGGCAGTTATTTTGCGCCTTGGTTTTTCCACACGCTTCTTGCGACCCTGTTGACTATTTTGAATGAAACGCTTGATTGTTCGATGATCACGCTTCAGAAGCTTGGCTATTTTAAGACTTCTGCATCCCTCTGCAATATATCTCACTATTTTTGACTTTTCTGAGCCTGTCAAGTCCTTCTTTTGACCCATTTTGCCAAAGGAAAGGAAGTTGCCTAATAATTATGCACACCTG
Source organism: Opsariichthys bidens (assembly GCA_037194245.1). Lineage (NCBI taxonomy): Eukaryota > Metazoa > Chordata > Actinopteri > Cypriniformes > Xenocyprididae > Opsariichthys > Opsariichthys bidens. Next base: position 3,149,378 of record CM074313.1, read on the forward strand.
ATATAGGGTGTTGATGTCATTAGACCACACCCCTTCTCATTACAGAGATGCACATCACCTAATATGCTTAATTGGTAGTAGGCTTTCCAGCCTATACAGCTTGGAGTAAGACAACATGCATAACGAGGATGATGTGGTCAAAATACTCATTTGCCTAATAATTCTGCACTCCCTGTATTTATATGAAGTATGTAAGAAGTATGTTCAAATGTTTAATGCAATGTTTACACATGGTAGGGAGCAGGTGTACATTTTTTTCGTACCAATTAACATTTTGAAAATACTAAAAAAAAAATGACGTCAGAACGGCTTAACAAACGATTTTTCATGAATGAGGCCCATTGTTTGTTGGAGGATGTTTTGTAGTTAACGAACATGTGTCTGAATGTTGGCATGCAGCGGTGAGATGGTAATGTGGGATCTCATGAAGTCAGGCAAGCAGAAGTGGAGTCTATTGGGCAGTTCCCCGGATGGACAGAATCACAGCCGTATCGTCTTCAACATGAGCTCGTTTTGCTCAGGGGACAGAGAACTTCTGCTCAGCACCTCAATGGACCGAGAGGTGAGACCTTCCTCTTGTAAACCGTTTTAACCAAACTCTGCCAACACAACACTGAGTAAATACCATTAGTACTCCTTACAAAAATACCATTTTCTAAAATTGTGGTATGATACAATGGATTATCATTGGTGTACTGTTATCAACCGGTACTGTTATAGTTTAAACTGAACACGACCAGAACTTCATTGTGCAGCTTTCCCTGCATCATTTGGCTCTGTAATGAGTTTTCCCTCAGTAATTGGGCCTTCTCTTACTCGGACAAGGTTTGGGAGCACATTTACAAAACCGTTAAGTGTATAAATGATAATTGTGCTCCCACTCTCACGCACTCTTTCGGCCACAACACAGAAGATGGCACGCACGGCTATATTAAGGTGGTCATAATGTTATGCCTTCTCAGTGCATATAATTCTGTATGGATCTCATTTCAGATTAAGTGTTGGGACCTGGCGTCTCTGGAGTGCTGTTGGACTCTGCCCACTCTGGGTGGGTTTGTGTACTGTCTCAGCTTCTCTCCGGTGGGCACCGGCTGTCTGGCTCTAGGGGTCGGAGACAGCATGATCCGGGTGTGGAACACCCTGTCTATTCAGAACCAATATGACATTAAGACATTTTGGCAAGGGATCAAATCTAAAGTCACCGCTGTGAGTCAGATGTGTTTAATTCAGTTCTATTTCCCACACTGCTATTCGGTTAGTTTAAAATCAAGCACACATTTTTGCCCACTTCTCTTACAGTTGGCATGGCATCCACTGAAAGAGGGTTCTCTGGCGTTTGGTACCGATGATGGTAAAGTGGGCGTATACGAAGTTTACTCAAACAAGTAAGCCAAACTCAAACACCTTGCATATGAAATCTTGTAACTGCTTAGGTTCGTCTGGATGCAAGTTGTAAGACATTCATCATAGCAAAAAAAAAGCATGATTCCATTAAAGTTTCAAATGCATATAATTCAATGGTAAAAGACACATTTAACCCTTGTGCATTGTTCAAATTCACGACCCTTTCGTTGTATCAGATAAATATTTTTTTCAAATTTTTTTGCTTAAATCTATTAATCAACCTCAGTCCTGATCAAAACTACTAAATGTAAAAAAAAACTCAGGATTTTAACTCTTTAAAACGTTAAAATCTGATGCTGCACAAAAACGAACAACGCATCAAAGCCAATGTTGTTTCTAATCTTTGACACGTTTTTTCCCAAATCAGTGACATCATTTATGAATTTGGCAATTAAAGAGTTTTTTTAATTTAGTAGTTTTGATCAGGACTGAGGTTGATTAATAGATTTAAGCAAAAAAAATTGAAAAAAATATTTATCTGATACATTTTTAAAGCAGTTAAAATCATAACGAAAGGGTCGTGCCCACAGAATACTGTTGAGTTTTTGAAAATTTTCAAAGCATTTTCCCAAAATATGTGTCAAAATAAGATTGGTCACCAAAAATCATTCCATTTGCTGAAACACGGAGAAATTTATGGCCAAATTAAGACTCAAAAATCCCCCATAGTGGATGAAAACATCCCCAACAGCACACAAGGCTTAACTTCATTTTCTGTTTTCACTCTCAGACCTCCTCAAATCTCAAGCACTTACCACCGCAGAACCGTCTACTCCTTATCATGGGGCCCTCCTGTGCCGCCCATGTCTTTTGGTAAGTCAATTCATTAAACGCTCCACCATGACCCAGTAAACATTGAACTTGGAGCAGCTCCAAGAACAATCCATCAGCAATAAGTGACAGCCCGGCTCCTCTTTAACGCGCTCCGTAATTGAGCGAGCGTGAACGCAACGCTTACTTTCCTTCCATAGAGTTTGTTGTGTAATCACGGAATGAAAACTTAATTTCACCCCACTGCAAACAAATGACACGTACATCACTGTATCTATCTCCGATGCTCGAGGGGGTGGAGATGATTGCTTTTGTTTGCTCAGAGTGGTTTGTTGAAGGTAATAGGGAGGTTCCCAATTATAATTGTGTATGTCCATGGCTCAGGGGGATCAGGAGACAAGCCGTCCCACAGCTTATACAGCTGTGCCGGAGAGGGGGTCATCTTCCAGCACGACCCCTGGAAACTATCGGGGGAGGCCAGTGACATTGACAAACTCATTCGAGACACCAACAGCATCAAAGTAAAATGAGAAATCGCTCGCTCATATTTGTCTTTATTAAATTTGATCATGTTGATCTAAATAAAAAATGATTCTGTTCTTCAGCACAAGATGCCCCCCCACACAGACCTCAGCTGGAAGCCGGATGGCAGCATTTTGGCTCTTGGAAATGAAGATGGGTAATCATGTTAACCAAAACCGTTTCCTCTTTGATGTTACGTTACTTGGTAACGCTTTACAATAAGGTTCAATTAGTTAACTTCAGAAACAAATGAATTAATATGAATCGCGTTAATCTATTAATCATAATTGTTATTTTATTAATATAATTTATTTTTTGTTGTGTAATGTTTTAGTTTATGAAATGTGATATCTTAGTATATCAAATATAGTATTTATTAAAAATATGGGGTCTCATTTATTTTTGAAAGTAATTAATACTTTTATATGCAGGTTATGTGTTAAATTGGCTGGTAAATTAGTGATTGTAAGTACAATTATACTGTTAAGAGATTATTATTTCAAATAAAATGTTCTTTTTAACTCACTATTCATCAAAGAATCCTGAAAAAATAACTTTTCACAAAAATACTAAGTTGCACAACTGGTATTCAAAATTGATGATAATAATAATAAGCAATGCTTATTGAGCTGCAAATCTGCATGTTAGAAGGATTTCTGAAGGATTTCGTGACTTCTTTCAGAAATATTAAAAAAATCGTACCGACCCCAAACTTTGGAACGATGGTGTGTCTTGAAATTCTATTTACTTTTAAGCTGGATGAATCAATGCTGAAAAATGATTGTTCATTTTTAGTTTCGAATGAACTAATGTTAACAAATTGAACCGTATTATAAATTGTTGTTTTGGTTCAAATTTTAAGAAGACAAACACATGAATTGTGCACAAAACCATCAGACTCTGCTTTGATTTCATATTTTCTTTAAAATTCCGTAATATTTTAGAGTATTTTGGATCTAATAAAGCTCATTGTTAGAGATTGTATCAAGTGTCTCACTCCATAAGGGTTTATGTTGTAGGTCCATAGAGGTGTTGAAGGCTCCCTTGCTGAAGCTCTTGTGCACAGTGCAACAGCATCATAAGATCATAAATTCACTGCGTTGGCACCATGAACACTCATCTCAGAATGAGCTGCAGTATCTGCTGGCGTCCGGCTCCAGTAATGCCACAGTCTACGTCCATGACCTCAGGAGCGCCATAGGTGAGAATCGCCTCTTGTATCTATCCTTGTTGGCTATTCCAAGCATACAAAAATATTACAAACTGTGCACAGTATACGTAATATATACTACAGGCAGTGTTGGAGAAAGTTACTTTTAAAAGTAATGTGTTACAATATTTTTACTCCCTAAAACTAAAAAGTTACTAATTGCATTACTTGGTTACATTTTATGGAAAGTAATGTATTCCGTTACTTTTGCGTTACTTTTTCTATCCTGGCCCGGGCTTGCTTGTTTGATAACAAAAAGTATTATTTTTGGCAAATGTAAAGGCCCTTTCACACCAAAAGTGAAATGGAAAAAGGCTAAGGCTGAAGGAAATTATTACGGAAAGTACGGAATTAGTACGGAAAGTATTCAGACCCCCTTAAATTTTTCACTCTTTGTTATATTGCAGCCATTTGCTAAAATCATTTAAGTTCATTTTTTCCCTCATTAATGTACACACAGCACCCCATATTGACTGAAAAACACAGAATTCTTGACATTTTTGCAGATTTCTAAAAAAGAAAAACTGAAATATCACATGGTCATAAGTATTCAGACCCTTTGCTGTGACACTCAGGTGCTGTCCATTTCTTCTGATCATCCTTGAGATGGTTCCACACCTTCATTTGAGTCCAGCTGTGTTTGATTATACTGACTGGACTTGATTAGAAAGCCACACACCTGTCTATACACACCTGTCCTGACACACCTGTCCTGATTATTAGGCTCTTAAAATTGCACTACCATTTGATTTGCACTATATCGTACACATGCCACTTTACTTATTTATTTCTTGTTGTGTTTCATTGATATTGTTACGTTATGTTTTATGTTGTTATTGTACTGTTCTATTACTGTTATGTTACCATTAAACAACGAGGGTCTGAGAGTAACAGAATTTCAATTCTCTGTATGTACGTGCTGTGTTATATAGTAGAATTGACAATAAAGCTGACTTTGACTTGACTTGATATAAGACCTTACAGCTCACAGTGCATGTCAGAGCAAATGAGAATCATGAGGTCAAAGGAACTGCCTGAAGAGCTCAGAGACAGAATTGTGGCGAGGCACAGATCTGGCCAAGGTTACAAAAAAATTTCTGCTGCACTTAAGGTTCCTAAGAGCACAGTGGCCTCCCTAATCCTTAAACGGAAGACGTTTGGGATGACCAGAACCCTTCCTAGAGCTGGCCGTCCGGCCAACCTGAGCTATCGGGGGAGAAGAGCCTTGGTGAGAGAGGTAAAGAAGAACCCAAAGATCACTGTGGCTGAGCTCCAGAGATGCAGTCGGTGGATGGGAGAAAGTTGTAGAAAGTCAACCATCACTGCAGCCCTCCACCAGCCAGGGCTTTATGGCAGAGTGGCCCGACGGAAGCCTCTCCTCAGTGCAAGACACGTGAAAGCCTGCATGGAGTTTGCTAAAAAAAACACCTGAAGGACTCCAAGATGGTGAGAAATAAGATTCTCTAGTCTGATGAGACCAAGATAGAAGTTTTAGGCCTTAATTCTAAGTGGTATGTGTGGAGAAAACCAGGCACTGCTCATCACCTGTCCAATACAGTCCCAACAGTGAAGCATGGTGATGGCAGCATCATGCTGTGGGGGTGTTTTACAGCTGCAGGGACAGGACGACTGGTTGCAATCGAGGGAAAGATGAATGCGGCCAAGTACAGGGATATCCTGGACGAAAACCTTCTCCAGAGTGCTCAAGACCTCAGTGTGGGCTGAAGGTTTACCTTCCAAAGACATAATGACCCAAAGCACACAGCTAAAATAACAAAGGAGTGGCTTCACAACAACTCCGTGACTGTTCTTGAATGGCCCAGCCAGAGCCCTGACTTAAACCCAATTGAGCATCTCTGGAGAGACCTAAAAATGGCTGTCCACCAACGTTAGCATCCAACCTGACAGAACTGGAGAGGATCTGCAAGGAGGAATGGCAGAGGATCCCCAAATCCAGGTGTGAAAAACTTGTTGCATCTTTCCCAAAAAGACTCATGGGTTTATTAGATCAAAAGGTGCTTCTACTAAATACTGAGCAAAGGGTCTGAGTACTTAGGACCATGTGATATTTCAGTTTTTATGTGTTTTTCTGTCAATATGGGGTGTTGTGTGTACATTACTGAGGAAAAAAATGAACTTAAATGAATTTAGCAAATGGCTGCAATATAACAAAGAGTGAAAAAATTAACGGGGTCTGAATACTTTCCGTACCCACTGTATATTGCAGGTTTGTGTAATATACTGAATTTGTGTTTCACTGTTTTTCAGGAATACTGAATCTGTTTTTGTGTAAATGCATGCTCACATTTAGCCTTGAAACTATAATATTTACACAGTGGATAAAACACCTCTGCAACTTACTCCTTATTTATCTCAACATTGGGGACAAGAGAGTGTCAGTCTATGAATGAAGAAAAAAAAAAAACTAGCGTTACTTATAGGAAAAAGTACCTCCTTAAATTGAAATATTTTCATGGCAGTTCTTTTTTCCTTGGGGGTAAAAAGAGTTTGAAATGCCTGTATACTGTTAGGACAGCTTCTGTCCATTAAATCAAACTTGTGATTTTATGACACATTATTAATTACTGCTTTATTTGTTCAGATACAGAAGTAACGTTATTTGTATTTTATTTTTGTCAACATTTTCAAGATGCTATATTTTCCTCATTCTTTTAAAACAAAACTTTTTATACATTAAATAACAAAGTACAAAGAATGACACAATTTTGTAAATAATTTAATAGACTATTTAGATCAATACTGTTCAGATAATTTGTTGTCCTATTATTCTGTAGATTGAAAGGAATGGAATGGTTGGGAATAGGCCTATTATTTTTAAATGAGGGGGGGGGGGCAACTGCCTATTCTGAATTTATACACTGTAAAAAAAAAATATATTGTTGATAAATGGCATTTCTGTCAGCTTTATTGTAACCATTTTAAAGTGCTAAAACTTTTTTCGCAAAAAAATCCTTGGATGGAAAACTGGCTAAAGTTGCTTTGAATTAGAATTACAACTTCAATTTGTATAGTAAAGTAGCTCTCCAGTGTGTTCAGTGTTTTACACGCGTCCGACCTCGACGTACTGGACAAAAGAAATGAACTGGAGAAGATTTCCACGTCATAGAAGTCAGAGCCTACATATTACATGATGTCCACTGACCAATGGTAGTTCGAAGGCTTTGCTTTGGCAAGCTCTTGCAAACTCCAGAAACAAACTCCAAACTCCAACTTTGTTTTGGCCTGATTTTGTTCAAAATGATTTCAAACTACCTAGTTCTTTGATTTTTACTTGAAGTATATCAGGGGCTTGAATGTGCTTGTTTTTCTTATTTTTTTCTTTTACAGAAACCCCATCAGAGAGTCCAGTGATGTTGACTGAACCTTTCAGAACTCTCTCTGGTCACACCAACAAAATCACCGGCCTAGCCTGGAGTCCCCATCACGATGGGCGTCTGGTGACGGCGTGTTATGACGGAACCGCTCAGGCAAGTCACTTCTTTTTTTTGGCTAAAAAAGGTGGTTCAAAAAACATTGTGTCGCAATAAAATCACGGAGTTCAAGGTTATTTTATCTGGAAATGAAAATATGGTTTATATTAAAGAGGTCATGGCATGAATTTCTTATTTTATTTTAATTTGGTCAAAATCTGTTTTCTACTATAATGAAATCATTAATTTGCGGTTTGTGATGCAGATCCAATACAGTTGGTGCTTCATCTGTCAACCAAAGTTTCTTTGCAAACTCTCCATTACGCTGTGCCTCGTTTACAAAACAAAACGCAAACACGTAATCCTCAGACAGTATCCGGGATGCTATTAAAATAAACCATCCGCTTGTTTCTGACGCTGGGCTTCTTCTGAACTCTGTACAGAGCCCCAAACAAGCGATGCATTTTATTTATATTGCGCTTTTCTCAAACCCAAAGAGCTACATACCTGAATGTAGACAAAATGCAATCAAAGAATGAAAAGTAACACATCAATAACAATAGTACAGTAGTAAAAAATAATAGTACACTCAAAGACAGTAAGCATCTGGGTGTTTTTAGAAGTTATAAGACTTTAAACAGTCCAGTGTTGGGGAATTTCTAATAGCCAAGGGAACTTTATTCCAAAATGTGGATCTGAAACGGAAAAAAAACCCATCTACCCATGTACTTCAATTTGAAAGTGGGCTGCTGAAGAGTAAAGGAGTCAGAAAAGCAGAGAGAGCAAATTGGCCTGTACAGAGCTGCTAAATTACAAAAGTATGCCGGAGCTGTACCGTGAAGAGCCTTAAAATCAAGAATCAATACGTGCCTGTACTGGAAGCCAATGCAATTCATAAAAAACAGGGAAATATGCTAGTGTGTAGTTGTGTAGGTCAGTACACATGCTGCAGAGTTCCAGTAAATCATTACAGTAATCTAGCCTCGACGTAATAAAGGCATGGATGAGCCTTTCCGAGAGATAGAGATGTAGTATGGCAATATTTCTGAAAAGGAAAATGCAGATTTTGAAACCATCAAAAATAACACCAAGGTTGCGCACTTGTGATTTTGAAGACGCAAGGTCAGAATCGGTAAACAAATTGAAATTTTTGCATTTATGCAAAGCTGTCGGCATCCCAACAAGGAGAAGTTTGGTTTTAGATTCGTCGAGTTTTGATAATTGTCATGCATCCACACCATCGAACCTCAGATTCAGGAGGAACAATGCGGTTTTCGTCCCGGTCGTGGAACACTGGACCAGCTCTGTACCCTCTCTAGGGAGCTGGAGGGTTTATGGGAGTTTGCCCAACCAGTCCACATGTGTTTTGTGGATCTGGAGAAGGCATTCGACCGTGTCCCTCGCGGCACCCTGTGGTGCTCCGGGAGTATGGAGTCCGGGGCCCTTTGCTAAGGGCTGTCCGGTCCCTGTATGACCGGAGCAGGAGCTTGGTTCGCATTGCCGGCAGTAAGTCAGACCTGTTCCCGGTACATGTTGGACTCCGGCAGGACTGCCCTTTATCACCGGTCCTGTTCATAATCTTTATGGACCGGATTTCTAGGCGCAGTCAGGGGCCGGAGGGAGTCTGGTTTGGGGACTACAGGATCTCGTCTCTGCTTTTTGCGGATGATGTTTTCCTGTTGGCTCCTTCGGGCCGGGACCTCCAGTGTGCATTGGGACGGTTTGCAGCCGAGTGTGGGTCGGCTGGGATGAGGATCAGCACCTCCAAGTCTGAGACCATGGTTCTCAGTCGGAAAAGGGTGGCTTGTCCTCTTCAGGTTGGTGGAGAGCTCCTGCCTCAAGTGGAGGAGTTCAAGTATCTTGGGGTTTTGTTCACGAGTGAGGGAAGGAAGGAGCGTGAGGTTGACAGACGGATCGGTGCAGCTTCTGCAGTGATGCGGTCGATGTACCGGTCTGTCGTGGTGAAGAAGGAGCTGAGCTTCAAGGCGAAGCTCTCGATTTACCGGTCAATCTACGTTCCTACTCTCACCTATGGTCATGAGCTTTGGGTCATGACCGAAAGAATGAGATCCCGGATACAGGCGGCCGAAATGAGCTTTCTCCGCAGGGTGGCGGGACGCTCCCTTAGAGATAGGGTGAGGAGCTCGGTCACTCGGGAGGAGCTCAAAGTAGATCCGTTGCTCCTTCATATCGAGAGGAGTCAGCTGAGGTGGCTCGGGCATCTGTTTCGGATGCCTCCCGGACGCCTCCCTAGGGAGGTGTTCCGGGCATGTCCCACCGGGAGAAGGCCCCGGGGAAGACCTTGGACACGCTGGAGAGACTATGTCTCTCGGCTGGAAGTCCGAGAAGAGCTGGAGGAAGTGTCTGGGGAGAGGGAAGTCTGGGAATCTCTGCTCAGACTGCTGCCCCCGCGACCCGGCCCTGGATAAGCGGTGGAAAATGAATGAATGAATGAATGAATCCACACCGTTGTTTCTTCCAGACAGGCAGTACAAGACGTAAGAGCAAGATTAGGATCAGGATATGTGCTGACATAGATCATCAGCAAAAAAAATGAAACCCCAGACCATACTTTCTAATAATGTCTCCGAGAGGCAATATATATATATTGCCAAAACAAAATGTGTCCAAGTATTGACCCCTGTGGGACACCCTGTTGAGCTAATGTTGGCTCGGATTTTTTTTTTTTTTTTTCCAGAGAAGCAAATTGGATACGATCACAGAGATGGGATTTAAACCATTGAAACACAAAACCAGAGATTCCTAACCAAACACACATCCTATTCAGAAGGATGGTATGACTTATATTGTCAAAAGCAGTTCTAATGTCTAGCAGGACTATTCCCCTGTCGGCAGAATAAAAAGGTCGATTGTGACCCGAACCAGAGCAGTCTGTTTTTTCACTCTTCCATTTTTTCCTGTTGTCGACAGACTCTGTGTGTGAAGAATGTCAGAAACTGGATACACATACCTATCGTATCCAGTGTAGACGGCATCAGTGATTTATAATGGGTTCACATCCTTCCTGTGTAAGCAAATGTCAGCCTCTAAGCGACTGAATGCCCTCTGCAGGCAGTCGTATTTGCCTGTGAAACGTCACAGATCCTGCAATATCAAAGCAAGATGAGACGAAGATGTCAAATTCATGAAAAAAAATTCATGTCATAACCCCTTTAAATAATCATGTGTTTTGAATAATCCAGAAAAAATACAAATAAAATGTTATTGCTCCGTCATTTCCGCAGGTGTGGGATGTGCTGAATGAGCAGCCGGTGTGTAACTACAGGGGTCACTCAGGCCGACTGCTGTGCGTGCAGTGGTCCACCGTTCACCCAGATCTGGTCTGGACCGGCGCAGATGACTTCACCCTCCAGGAATGGGCCGTATCCAAGCAGGAACATGTCACACCTCCCAAGAGTAAATAGACACCATTATTTTTAACTAGTGATGCACCAAAACTTCGGCAAACAAAAATATTCAACAAATTAATTTTTGCTTTCCAAAACTGTTTTGGAAAGGCAGAATCATTGACCGAAACTTAGTTTAATTAACATTTCTCTGATGGCTTTCATTTGCCAGCTATGTGGACACTAGGGCTGAGTTGACAATATCAATTTCTCGTTTTAATCCATCTTTATTTTGAACAAAGATCTTCTAGTCTATGCTGTTTTCAGTTGATACGAGAAAAAAAACATCACTAAACTGTATTTATAGCTTGCATACCATCCAGTAATTGCAATAAGCTTTGTTACGTTTGATATGAAACAAAGTGTGAGCTTTCAAATTCTGTGAATCAATCATCTCTTCCACTTTACCACCGACGCATGAAATAAATGTGACTAAAGATCAATGTTGAACAACTTCATGTCTCATGTAAAGATGTCAGTAAAACACCTTGTGAGTAATGTCATGTAACGTCGCATTTAGGAAAGACATTCGATGTTCTTAGCTTGATGATCAGCTAGAAAAAAGTACTTTTTTGCACTATTTTACATGTTGTCTTTATTAAAGTGTGTTTGAATAAATCAAGAAAACATGCCACTGTTTAAATGTTTATATTTAAGCAATTGCAATAGAAACATAATTATATCATTTAGAAAAGTGATATAAAAATGCAATTTAACTTCTCATTCTATAAATAGAAATGCTTTTATTTGCATCAAAAATCGTGGCTAAAATCACACAGTGTGCACCCGCTTTTACTTTCTAGAGGTAGTCAGTATTTATCAGAACTATAAACTTTTATCCCAGTGCTATGATTGTAAAGGAAATAATACTGTGTGGTTGAAGAGAAGCTGTTGAAGCTGTGGTGTAGCGGTTAGGTGCTCATATGGGAGCCACAGGTTTGAGTCTGGTTTGCGTCATTTTACACTGTCTAGAGCCAAAAATTGTATAAATAATTAACTGTACACATATTTTGATGTTTTTATCAACAGGCAAAAAACGTGTTGAAATAGAGAAAAAGAGGGGACCCAGAAAAAGTCCAAGAAGAAAAAGAAGGCACCGGGAAAAGGAGCGATGAAGCCAGAGGAAAGCGAATTGCCTTTAGGTGAAGAAATGAAAGGAGCAGCAGGCAGTGGAGCAGAAGAGGGCCAATCAGACAATGACGAGGAGGAAGAGAGGGAGAACACAGACAGTCCGTCCGTCACGGGTAACGGCCCTTCTTTCTCGCTTTCATCTCTCGCTGTCTCTTCCGCTTCCTCTCGCTTTTGTGCGCCCAGCTCAGTCTTTGAAATGTCACTCCAGTTGCCTGGGTGTCGTGTGATGAATAACCTTTATCATTGGGGTCACAGGCTGGTCCAGAGAGAGCAGTGTGGGCACACGTGGCACTGAGAGTGTTCAGAACGGAGAAAGGTTCATCCATGCAGTTAAAAGGGAGGTCAAAGAGGAGAAGAAAAGAGAGAAATCAGGTCGGTCTCTGCCTTGGACGTGTGCAGTCAAAATATTCTTCTGTCCCACTTTAACTACTATGAACTTTAGTGGTGGGATACAGATACTTTTTGAACATGAATCATCAATCAAAAAAAGAGAAAAAAAAAAAGGATAATAATATATAAATCTGTATAGTTGAGACTCAAAATGAATGCACTTTTTTGACAGAATGAACTGTCCAATTACAGTTCAACAGTTCCACGGCCCCTTTTTCAGCGGCACTGGTTCTGGAAGTATTTTTTCCATAGGGATTTTAAAAAAAAGTTTTTGTTAAATTATAAGCCAATCAGATTGGATGGGAATCAAAACATGAACTTTGATTTGAAGCAAGTCGAGACTACTTGTCGGCTTTAATGAGGGAAAGAACTACAATCCCATGAAGCATTGGGAATAGCACAATCAAATTAAAAATGGAGAAATATAAAACTTCTCATGTGCAAATATTTCCCTCATTAAAGCCTTACATCTCGACTGCAAAAAATGAATAATTATTAGTTTATTCTTTATATATTTCTTAATGTTATTTATTTATTTAACAAAATAATTAATCAATTAATACTTTTAAATAAATAACTTGGGTCCTTTGCTGTTTGTCATCATTGACATCAAACCTGGTGTGAGAAAAACACTAAAAACAGGACTTGTAAAGTCTCTTATGATATAACATTTATTGTTCATTTTAGATCTGTCTTTGAAAAAGAGAAAGCCTCGCTCCATTCTCCCGCTCAGTACTTCTATGGATCACCGACCCAAAGAGGAACTTCAGCAGGACTGTCTGACACTTGCTGCTGTGAGACACTCGCATGGTAAGTCAGGAGCCCAAGATCAGGCTCAAAAACATGTAGAAACATTAAACTATATTAGCATCCACACGCTGCAAAATGTTGTTGTGTTTATTCCAAACCAGGGGCGTTTCCTCTGAGGAGGCAAGGGAGAAAATAATCCATTTAACAAAAATAAAACATGTCAAATCAAGTCACCTTGATGCATATAGCACTTTGTACAACGCAGATTGTGTCAAAGCAGCTTTACAGTGATAGAGGGAACATAATTTTGGCTGTACAGCAATTCTTCAAGAAAATGGTCATTGTCCAGCTTAAGTAAGTTCAGTATTGATTCATTTCATTGTAAAAATAACTATTTATTTAGTTCATTTATCTATACAGCAGCTCTGGAGAAAACTGTGGCGTCATTGTCCAGCTCAGTTCAGTTCGCATACAAAACGTTGAACATTAAGCGTCCCCAACTAATCAAGCCAGAGACAACTGCGGCAAGGAACCCAAACTCCATCAGGTGACAGAATGGAGAAAAAAAACCTTGGGAGAAACCAGGCTCACTCAGGAGGCCAACAATAAACAGTGCATGATTATGATTCAGGCAGCTCCGATTGGGATCAGAACAGCCAAAATATTTCAACCAGCTCCATCTGGTTGAAGAACGGATTCATTGCGACGGTGTGTTGAGGGTCTGTGCTCGTGGATGTCGTGTCGGTTGACACAATCTAGCTGGCACTTCAGGGATGTGTTGTGCTCCTGTTTAGGCACCGGTCCTCCATCTGATCTGGATTCGGCCCGGATCCGGTTGACCGTAGTAAACCTTGGACTAATATTAGCATAGATGCCATTCTTCTTATAATGTACCGAGTACATCTGGTGTTATAGGAGAGCTTCCCGGTTCCGGCTGACCTGATCTATGCAGCCTAACAATCCTTTAACGGATATAAATGTGTATTGATTATGTGTTATGTTTGCCAGGTTAAATAGATGCGTTTTTAGTCTAGATTTAAACTGATAGAGTGTGTCTGCTTCCCGAACAGTGCTAGGAAGATCGTTCCAGAGTTTAGGTGCCAAATAGGAAAAGGATCTTGATTTTGATATTCTAGGTATTAACAACTGGCCAGAATTCTGAGATCGCAATAGACATGTTAGACTGTAATACGCTAAGAGCTCGCTCAGGTACTGGGGAGCTAAACCATTTAGTGAAGATTTTAAAATCTATACAATGTATAATAGTGACCCAGTGCAGTACTGTCTGAACTGGGCTAATATGGTCATACCTCCTGGTTTTATTGTTCATCAGCTGGGGGAAAAAAAATCGTTCTGAAAGTGATTCCAACTATATTGTTCGTCGTTGCCATTATTGTTAAAGTTGTGGTGTGGACTCTGCTATTGCATTTGGAACTATATAATTATCGTTATCATTGTTGTTATCATCCCTGGTGTGAACGAGGCTTTTAGAAACAAGCTTTGCACATATGCGGCTGCTAAATCATTATATATGGGTAGTCGTGGCCTAGTGGTGAGGGAGTCGGGCTCGTAACCTGAAGGTTGTTGGTTCGATTCCCACGCCGACAGGAGTTGAAAGTGGGGATTGTGAATGAACAGCACTCTCTCCACCTTCGATACCACGACTAAAGTGCCCTTGAGCAAGACACCTAACCCCTAATTGCTCCCCTTGTAAGTCGCTTTGGATAAAAGCGTCTGCTAAATGATGAGAAATGTAAAAAATGAAAATGCATAAATAAGTCTTTGAGATGTTTGCTGTAGTATAACAATGCTGAAACACTTTCTGTCCCAGAAAAGGTTTGTTCTTCTGTGACAAGGCAGATGAAATGCAAAAGATTGAATGGTATTTGTGATCTTTCAGAAACATTGTAAAACGTTGGGATTCTGTGATTCACCTTAGACTGTCATGCAGACTGCTGCTCAAAAATTTGGGATCTGTTCGAGAAATGATTTCCATAATCTTGTCATATTTCAATTACATTTATGGTCCCAGATGAAATGATCATGGTGCCACTGCAGTACTTATTTATAAGGAGTATAAACTTGTAGATATTAATGAGGAATTTTCCGTTTTAAACTGCTGCAATGACAAAATGAGAGGAAATATGTGGTTCTAATGGCATAGGACATTTCCTTTCCCTTCTGCTCCTCAGGGCAAAGCAGAGCTTGTGTTCCAGGATCTGGAGATCATATTCAGCTCGGCCTGTTCACAGACAGGGATGCCCTCTACAGGATGTTTCAGGAGGAAGGTGAGGGCAATATCTGCTTGTATGCTGAAGATTTGAGGTGACTCGGGGTTGAATCGCTGATTTGGAAGCCGTGTAAA
This sequence comes from Opsariichthys bidens, assembly GCA_037194245.1. Lineage (NCBI taxonomy): Eukaryota > Metazoa > Chordata > Actinopteri > Cypriniformes > Xenocyprididae > Opsariichthys > Opsariichthys bidens. The sequence goes on from CM074313.1 coordinate 3,164,759, forward strand.
GTTCATTGTGATGTTTTGAACAGAGGAAAGCCACATGGAGGCTGGTCATTATGAATCAATGGTGTATCTGAGGCTGTGGAAAGGAGATGTGGTTGGAGCAATTCATCTCGCTGTGGAGAAAGGAGAACTGACTGACCATCTCCTCAGTTTAGCTCCAATGGGTGAGACGTTTTGCATTGTTATGGAAATCATACAGACAATGTTGTATTGGGGGGGGGGGGGTAGTCAGAAGAAAAAAATAA